>CM036773.1:20865078-21465078 GCA_020796225.1 Arion vulgaris | reverse complement strand
TAGAGGGAAAAAACAACACAAATACACCCTACATGAGATGTTGTCTCTGCAACAATAAACATAACACTATACTCCTAAAGTTGCTGAAGGTTTCTGGGTCTGCAAGAAAGCTGGCAACACTAAACATAACACTATACTCCTAAAGTTGCTGAAGGTTTCTGGGTCTGCAAGAAAGCTGGCAACAATAAACATAACACTATACTCCTAAAGTTGCTGAAGGTTTCTGGGTCTGCAAGAAAGCTGGCAACACTAAACATAACACTATACTCCTAAAGTTGCTGAAGGTTTCTGGGTCTGCAAGAAAGCTGGCAACACTAAACATAACACTATACTCCTAAAGTTGCTGAAGGTTTCTGGGTCTGCAAGAAAGCTGGCAACACTAAACATAACACTATACTCCTAAAGTTGCTGAAGGTTTCTGGGTCTGCAAGAAAGTCGGCAACACTAAACGTAACACTATACTCCTAAAGTTGCTGAAGGTTTCTGGGTCTGCAAGAAAGCTGGCAACACTAAACATAACACTATACTCCTAAAGTTGCTGAGGGTTTCTGGGTCTGCAAGAAAGCCGGGTACTCTCCCTAACCAGAGCCAACTATAAACTACTGGGCCTTCTGGCTCAGGTAAGAATTGTGGGAAATCAGACCCAAACTACACCAAGTGACCTCGCATTCCAATATTGATGTATATAGACGAATTCATTTTAAAATCAACACAAAATGCTAAATCGAAGTTATATTATGCAACAAGTTAAGTTTAACAATAAGGAATATCAATATAATGAATATCTTGCACCAATAAATAACCATAGACTCACGGAATTGAGTAAAATTGCTAAAAAGCTTGCAGTGTTCTATCAAACATCTGTAATTTCCAGACCCCTTTTCTGATCTAGGTCAGGGAATACCCGTTCAGTTGTCTGGCCTAGTTATCTAGAGTTGGCTGTGCCCTAACGCACTTATAGGACAAAGAGTGAAAACTTATATATCCTGAGGTTTGGCAACAACAATAAAAACATAAATGATAAAGAGACAGCACATGATGATGATGATAATAAAGCGTACAATAAGAACACGTTTACATAAACAGATTTGATATAAACAAAGCAGCTCCTTAGGATACGGCAGAAACAAAGGAAATTATATTAACCCACGGAGTACCACCTGATGTAAATACCTTACCACAAATATTTATTTATGAGGCTCTCAAAAATGTGTTTTTCTCCAGGTCACCGGAATTACCTGGCTGGTCTACAGTAAATAAACCTGACTGAGAATACCTGAAAGATATCCTGCCGACCTGTAACACCTGAACGCCAGGGGCGGAGTAAGTAATTAAGCGGTTGGGTTAGCTTTTGCACTACTAAAAAGACAAAAAATATCAGAAGTGAAATCGTTTAATACGTTTTAAAGCAAAGAAGAGGGATTTCTGTGGTGTAGAGGGTAGGTGCTCATCTCTCGTGCCAAAGGTACCAGGTTTGCTCTCTCGTGAAGCCATCTGGATATTTTCCAGAGATCCCTGATCTCAGTGTAGGTGAGATCGAGTTCCTAGTCCTATTGGAGACTGACGATAAAACATACTTTCCATGTTCAATTTGAGCACGTGAAAGAATGTTGGTAGCTCAAAATCGAGAAGAGCAGGCTGGAAAGTCGCTGTTCGGGCAAAATTCAATAGAAAATATTAAACATAGAATTGTTATAAAATTCTCTTCACCATCTTCAAAATTACATTGGGGACCATCGCCGGTGCTACGGAGTTCGTGAACTGCCGCTGAGATCTTCCTGTGTAAGAAATAGATCGGAGCACACATGGTTACTCACCGAAGTGCAATGATGATGGTCCTATCAATAAATCACCCAAAGCAAAGAAGGATAATGTTAAAGCACTTACACCGCGTCTCGGCAACGAACTAGACAGAAAAAATCACTGTAAGAATAAGAGACAAATTGGTAATCTAATATAGACAAGTCAGGGAAAGATTAAGATAATAGTCAGAAACATAGACCCACATAGCTCGTCTGTTAAACACATTCCCCATTCTGTCCTCATGTGGTTAAGTCGTGGCCTCCAGCAACATAGGGCAGAATAGCTCAGACGGGAAATCCAAAATTCCTGTTAAATGGGGGTAGTTTTTATAAGTGTTTGATAGAACACTGTGAGGTTTTCTGTAAGTTTATGCAATTCTACGAGTTCCATTATATTTATTGATTAAAAATGTTAATAATACAGATATTCCTGAGTGTTAAACTTAATTTGTAACATAATATAACCTTGATTTAGCATGTTTTGATTTTGGGGTCTCTGTGGCTAAGTGGTTAAGCGCTTTGCCTTGTGAGTCGAAGGTCGTGGGTTCGAGTCCGGACCGCGCCATTCTGTTCACGAGTGCAGTTTTTCCAGAAACCCATAGGATTGTTACTGGAGCTAAGGAACTCGTGTTTTGTGCAATACTCTCAGCAGGTGGCTTGCCATTTCTGCGGAGAGGGACCGAGCCGTATGGGGTAAAACCCGGTGCAATGAAGTCAATCCTTCGGCTTTTAAATCCTTTAAGCAAGTTGTGCTGTTTTTAAAATGAATTTATCTTTATCTAACAATACTGGAATGCAAGGTCACGCGACGATTGTGGTCTTATTTCCTAGAATTTTCACAAGAGCTCGCCGGCCTTATGTTATCGGAGGCTACGATCTGTACAAGCAGATACTGAAGAGTATGCCTACTGATGGCTCCGGTTAAACACACTTTACATTTTGTTTGGATGAGTTAAGTATCGCTCGTGCATAATTTTTAAAATAAATGAAATCCAATGTAGATGCATTAAAGCAAATCAAATCATAGGGAAAATGGCACCATTTTGAAATGCATGTAACCATGAACACTAAAAGAGCACTGTACAACAGGTGGGTAAAACAGGTGTGTACAACAGGTGGGTACAACATCAGTACTAAACTTCACCTAGAAACAATAAGTTAAATGATTCGTCGACATAAGCATATTACCAACAGATAGTGCGTCCCAAATAGCAAATATACTCCTAATAGAATGTACGCAAAGCGAAAAGGGCGGCTACTCAAAAGATGGACCTCAGACAAAATAGAGGCGATGACAAACACTATTTATGAAATGCACACAAAAGCCCGTTCTAGAAATCTCTTCTTATCCTGAAGCTGTGAGGCAAAACATGATTAGAGAGAAAGAAAGAATTCTTAAAACGTTGCATAGAATCCACATCAATTGTCGTGACCTAACCCAACAGAGGGCCGTTGACAAACCGAAATACGTTAATCTTATCCATCTTGAACAGCCCAACGATCGATTATTTTAATTCAAACCTGTCCGCGCTTTAATTACCGCGCATACCCGCGTGACCAGTAGAGTATAACCATGACCGACTCTATAACCGCACCTATCCGCCATTAAAAAGGAAGCGTTATGGCCAGATAATAGAGTCGGTCGTGGTATATGCTTGCATGATTCTGGACATTCGAAGCATCGGTAAACATTTGTTTGTTTGATTGATTGATATGATGATTATTGCCCTGGTGAATAACCAGGTGGGGCCACAGGCTCAATAATGTAAGGATACAACGTTGTGCCAGGGTCAGTGAGCTGGCACTGACCAAGACCCTACTCCACCTCCACGGGTGTCCCTGGTAACAGACTAGTGTCCGGCTAAGTGGGTAGGGATCGAAGTAGAGCTACTCTGGTATAAGTAGCAGTGTAAGTGCATACATGTCTGATACGAGATCTGATCGCAATATAGACGGTGAGAATCTCAGTAAATGCGCCTTTACATCTCTCCTGTCCAATAGAAGATTCTTGTTCCCCCGTACCCATGAGAAGTTGATTAGAATATCTTCTCTCTCTACCACAAAAACGGCACTGTCTGTCTCTGCCAAGAAGACGACACTGTCTGACATGACCAAACTTAACTCCTAATCCTCGCAACTGGCACAGTGTCTGAAAATCGCCCATATCCCATAAATGAGCGCGCACGACATTGATGGCATGATGTCCACACTTCTGCCAGCTTTAGTAGGGGCATCAGTATTTGAAAGGAAGTCGCGCAGAGACCGAAGAACATCCCCCTTGTCCATCATAAACTCCCGAACAACCGATACTTTTCAAAAAAGAAAAATAAATTACCTAGTAATGACATGTGCGTATGACCTAAACTTAATAATGACGTGTATTTGACCTTACCTCTAGTTAACGTCTGATATCAGCAACACAGGCAGATACCTGATCGCTTTCAAAGATATTCTACACATAATAGGGCTTATCGATTTTATGGTAAATCAACTCGAAACAAAATAACTGTAGTGGTTTTTCCCTGGTCCCCAATCCTTTGATCTGGTTCCACAATATTTGATGATATCAATTTAGTTGATGTTTTAGCTGGTAATTAAAATTGATTATATTGATCAAGTTGTACGTGTATTGCCAGGGCTCGCAAGGGCGCAAAGAATAGTAACACTGTTACCTACAAGTCATATTGTAAGAGGCGACTAAGGTTGCGGCCTAGTGAAGCTGCCCTAGTGAATAAAAAGCATCGTATAAATCGGATGTGCTGGCCTACTTGTATGCGCATAAGTAGCACAACGTATAATCGCTCTTAGGCTCGGATTACATACAAATCACAAATAGTGGTTCACAAGTGATCGATATGGAGTGTTAAAAAAAGAAAGCATATTGATCAAGTAATGATATACTCAACTAAATCAATAACAAATGTGATGTTAGTTTAGTAACCAATAACCAATAACAAATGATTACGCTTCAAATCAACGAATGTTAAAACAACCATTGGATGGCAATATAAAGAAAAATGGTGGAAAGACCACCCTCAACACAGCGCCAAAGATGGGTACTATTGTCTATCCTGCAGCGAACAAGTTGTTATATTCCGCTTCCGTACCGGCCATAACAGACTCCGGGCCCATATGTACAATAGATTTTAAATTGGCGCACCTAGCCTGTGACACTGCGAGAAGGTGGATATGACGGCAGGGTACCTACTGCAAGACTGTCAACTGCTGGTAGGCCTGAGAAAAGAGACCTGACCAAATAACACCGAGATTAATGAAAAACTGTACGGAGGGTAAAAACAACAGCAGAATTTATGAGGAAATCTGGTACATCAGTCTAAGCGGGGATCGAGAGAGAGAGAAAACAATGACAAACAACCAATTTTTATGTGCAAATATTATTTAAATCCCTCTCACGCACAGTGTCCACTGTAGTGGAACAACTATAATTCTCGTAACCGGTCCATTGCCTGAATCTCGCCAATATCACATAAATGACCGCCCACTGCATTGATGACATCGGTTCTGTCCATACATCTGCCAGCTTGAGTCGGGGCATTGTTTATCAAGAAAGTATGCACGTTCGTTGTCCTGAACTTCGATAGTGCACAGCTATGTCATTGTCTTAAGATGTGATCTCCGAATGCTGTTCACCCATTCCACGCGCATACTTCCAGATACTAGCAAGGGCATGCAGGTGTAAGGCAAATGAACGTGTGGACAGACTTGCAGGTATGGCTGCTGTACAAAGCGGGTGAGCAATGAACCAGGTCGATATTATAAATTCCCTAAGGGAGAGAGGACATGTACATGATTCATGTAACAGTGGTGAATCTACAACACTAACCAGACTGCAAGAACTCCAAGTCAAGTGTGATGTAGCTAGACAAGAACGCTATGCTGGTAGCCAAAGAAGAATAGTAAACCAAAAAAGAACCGGTGTCGTTAGTCGCCACACGCTGAAGAAAATACTAAGGAAGAGATCGGAACACTTATGGACTAATTGGTTCGAAGTGCAGTGATGATGATCTGACGACTAAACTAAACTAAACTAAACTAAACTTCCAGATGCAATCCGTTGAAGTATATTCATCGAGTCTGATAATCGTGGGAGTGGACTGTTATTCAGCCACCCATGAAAGAGTCCCGGAGGCAGCGGTGAGGTCCACAGTCATCCTCGAAGTTGTCTTGAAGGCGCCACAGTCCTCATTAAATGTGTTTCCGTTTGTAACTTTGTTCTAGCCCTCACCTTTTCCTCTTTTTCTTCTACTCCAAACGCTCCATATCGACCACGGATTAACCACTCTGTGTGATTTGTATGTGATCTGAGTCTAAGGGCGATTGTACATTGTGCCAGTTATTCGTCTACAAGTAATCCAGCACATCAGATTTCTAAGATGTTTTTTATTTACTAGGGTAGCTTCCTAGGTTCTACATCAGTCGCATCTTACGACATGCCTTGTTGGTCGCAGTTGTAATATTCTTTGCTTCCCTTGCGGGCCCAAACTTTACAGGGGCGAAACTTCACCTCTTCATTACATTCTCAAAAAAAAAAGAAAAACGAGGAATACCTCTTTCTTATGATGATATTAACTGTACTCTACGCCCCTGATCTCTTTGAACTCGCCTACATTAATCACTACAACATTTCATGAGATTCTTAATATTCTTCTGTAAAACGGTATCTCTATAGCGTCTATAGATTTTAATGTCAGTTTATTCATTCTCCATGGCTCGCATTTTTATGTCAGAAATATCGCAATGCAAATATCAAAGCCGTGTTAAAGATCGCAAAATTTTTTGGGACAATAAAATGTTTTAATGACACGAAAGAAATCATGATGTTACAAGACGTCACTATCAAGCCATAGACATTACATACCTAGGAACAGTGGCGGCTCGTGATCAGTTTTATTGGTGGGGTCAGACAATTTTCAGAAAAATCATGGTTTCGGTTAGGATATATTTTAATGTATAAAATAATAATTACACATTATACCTTATTTTTGGTGGGGTCCGGCCCCACTGGCCCTTAATGACGAGCCGCCACTGCCTATGGAGGATTTTTTCAGCAAATAGAAGAATAACTAACGAAATTCAACAAGATGCAATGATGCACATCAAATAACAGGACAGATGGCGCCAATAATAAAATGCAAACGTGTCACCATGAACACTAAAAGTGCATTGTTCAACACAATCTTTCTCCCACATTAAGCTATCAGTGTTAAACCTGAACGCTGACATCAAATGATAGAAGACAACTTGGGACGAGAGAGATGAAATGTCTACGCAGAATGCTCGGAGTATCAAAAAGAAACTAGCTTAGAAATGAAGACATCAGGGAAAAGTGGATACAACATCTGTACTGAATTTCATCAAGAAACAATTAAATAAATGATTCGGCCATCTCTCTCTCTCTCTCGATCGTTTTATTTGCGGTCATTTTTATCATTCTTATTGTGATATATAAACAGCCGTTTTCAAAAACGTAATTTTACGTAACATCGTTCAGTACCATTTGGAGCTCTAGTGCTTATCCTTCGGTGAAGTGTTCGATTTCAACCAGCGTTTACTGGATTCGCTCTCCGTCAGCTTTTGGCTGTCCCCAACCAACCTGCAAGACAGCAGGTTGCTATTTTCTTTTAGGGTAGTGACCTTTAGACGACCTACCCTCCCGGGCTGTTGAGCGTCATCTGCCCAGAAAATCTGTCTTTTTGTGGACTAATTGGTCTTCCTGCCGTCCAGTTTTGTGTATGGTTTACTCCGCTAGACTTTGATTGTCCCCAATCAAACTACAAGGCAACAGTAGTTTCCTGTGAGCGGAAACACGCACTGGATTCAGTCTCTGCTGGTCTTTCCTTTTTTTTCTGCACAATTGGGTGGTCCGCTCACCCTCACGCCTGCCACGTCAGCTACGCTGTGCACGTCTGCCCACCGGTGGGCCCACCCGTGCATCGTCCGCATGTGTGCTCGCTCTGCCCTGGTACCTGCCCCACCATCTTCATCAGTTCTCACCGTGCTCACATTTATGATGTTCGGCCATATAAGCAGATTACCAACAGACATTGCAGTGTGCGTTAAAGAGCAACGTTACTCCGATACAGTGGAAACAAAGCAAAAGGTGACCCGCACAAAAGGTGGGCCACAGAAATAACAGACGTTACGAAAAATACTATTTATAAAATACATACAAAAACCCATTATAGAAATCTCTCCTTATCATGACTCTATGAAGAAAAATAGGGCTAGAGATAAGAAAAAGAAAATATAAGACGTTTGAATAACAGTTTAATCTGTTGTAAGGTTAATGTATCCCTTAAGCACTAGCACTACCACTACTAACACCACCACCAGCACCACCACCACTATTACCACCACTACTACCACTACCACCACTACCCCCACCACCACGACCACTACCAGCACCACCACTATCAGCACGACCATCAGTACCCCAGAGCATAATACTGCACCACTACTAGTACCACAACTAGCACCATTGCTAGTTTATCGTAGCATATTACTGGCACCACAACTACTACTACAATTAACACCACCAATTTTTGACATGATATAACTCACTTTCCTTGTAACTCAACATTTTCTGAAGAAAGAAACTGTAACACGAACGATAACCAACATTTTCTGAAGAAAGAAACAGTAACACGAACGATAACCAACATTTTCTGAAGAAAGAAACTGGAACAAGAACGATAACCAACATTTTCTGAAGAAAGAAACTGTAACAAGAACGATAACCAACATTTTCTGAAGAAAGAAACTGTAACATGAACGATAACCAATATTTTCTGAAGAAAGAAACTGTAACATGAACGATAACCAACATTTTCTGAAGAAAGAAACAGTAACAAGAACGATAACCAACATTTTCTGAAGAAAGAAACAGTAATACGAACGATAACCAACATTTTCTGAAGAAAGAAACAGTAACACGAACGATAACCAACATTTTCTGAAGAAAGAAACAGTAACACGAACGATAACTCAATATTTTCTGTAGAAAGAAACTGTAACACGAACGATAACCAACATTTTCTGAAGAAAGAAACAGTAACACGAACGATAACTCAATATTTTCTGAAGAAAGAAACAGTAACACGAACGATAACTCAATATTTTCTGAATAAAAAAACTGTACATACGATATACGAACGATAACTCAACATTTTCTGAACAAAGATACTTAACACGAACGATAACTCAAAATTTTTCTGAACAAAGATACTTGACACGAACGATAACTCAACATTTTCTGAACAAAAAACTGTACATACGATATACGAACGATAACCAACATTTTCGAAGGAAAGAAACTGTAACACGAACGATAACCAACATTTTCGAAGGAAAGAAACTGTAACATGAACGATAACCAACATTTTCTGAAGAAAGAAACTGTAACATGAACGATAACCAACATTTTCTGAAAAAAGAAAAAGTAACACGAACGATAACTCAATATTTTCTGAACAAAGAAACTGTACATACGATATACGAACGATAACTCAACATTTTCTGAACAAAGATACTTAACACGAACGATAACTCAACATTTTTCTGAACAAAGAAACTGTACATACGATATACGAACGATAACTCAACATTTTCTGAACAAAGATACTTAACACGAACGATAACTCAACATTTTCTACAAGAAATAAACTGTAAACACGAACGATAACTCAACATTTTCTGAAGAAAGAACCTGTATACACGAACGATAACTCAAAATTATATGTTAATTCACAAATAAAATAAGTTGATAAAAATATGTGAACTTACAGGAGACGAGTTATATCCAAGATTCCAGAGGCCAACATATTCACCACGATGTACACTACAGCAGCAGTTTAAACAGGTGTCATAGGTGAAGATGGTACCGAAAATGTGAAGAGGTGTTCACAACATTGTCACATTGCGAAGGGCATGAGCAATATCTTTCATTGTAATTGTTTCTCGAATCGTAGAGTTAAATTAATGTAACACAAGATTAATGGATTATAGCACGTATTTTGTCTACCATGTTAATAAGCATAACTGCTCTTTTGTAGCACAAATATAAGGGATTGTAGAACACGTATGAATGATTACAGTACAACAATAATTTGGTTACATCCTAAATATAACTGCAATATTACAGCACACAGATAAGATATTTATCATCATCATCATCATCAAGGTGCGTGCCCTTTATAGGACGTTGTTCTCTTTGCAGCACATCTGAAATTCACTGTCTCTAGCCAGTTCACCCACTTCGTTGATGGTCATGTTCATGGTTTCTTTAATATCTTGTAGCCATCTTCTTCTTGGTCTGCCTTTGCGTCCTGGGACCCTGCCCTCTAATATTGTTCTTTCCAAGCCATCGAAACGCTTGATGTGACCAAAGTATGTAATTTGTCTGTATAGTATGTTGTTTATCAGTCAATTGTTGTGCCAAGATAAGATATTATAGCACATATTATTTCTTCTTCTTCACTTTTCGCCCTTATAGGTCCGCAACAAGATTTTCTAAGTCCGCCTACCCAAGGCTATCTTTTTCAGATCTCTTCACATTTTCTTGTATTCCGTCTGCAACTCCCATCTCCAGGTATTCCTGGGTTTTCCTTTACCTCTATTGCCCTGGGGATTCCATCGGAGAACCTGTCTCGTGATGCTGGGTTTCCTCAGTGTGTGCCTTATTCATATCCACCTTCTGCTCCTTATCTCTTGTTCCACCTGCATTTGTCCCGCTCTATCCCACAGTTCCCTGTTTGTGGTCCTGTCATTCCATCACAGATGGAGTATTCTGCGAATTCATCTATTGATGAATGTTTGCAACGTTTTTGGTGTTCCCCTTAGTTGTTCTTCCATGTCTCCGCTCCATATAGAACAGCCTTGACATTTGAGTTAAATATCATTATCTTAGTTTTATTCCTGATCATTCTTGAACTCCATATGTTCTTCAGAATGGCAAATGCCGATCTTGCCTTTTGTATTCAAGCTCTTACATCTTCATATGTGCTAACTTGAATGTTAATAACACTTCTCAGATATGGACATGTGTTCACCTCTTTTAATGGTGCTACTTGAGAATATTATCGGGTCTCTGGAATTAGCATTTAATCTCATGAATACATATTTTGTCAACGATTCACTTAACATGTCTGTTTGAGAGACACTGCCCGTCTGCCCAGCGTGTTCGTAGCGCGTTGGACTACGGGTGACTATCCCTCTGTGTGTGCGGGTTCAATTCCGCGGGATGGCAGAAAAAGCCACAGATTACCAAGATTTGTGGTGTTCGTGGCACCGAACCGAAGGGTTACGATGTCCATGGCACCGAACAGAAGAGCTGAAAAGCTCAAGTGCTTCTGGATCGGAAAAAAATGAGGGACACTACTTGTTTTTTCTTCAGAAGAGAATAAGGAACATTTTTAAAAAGCACTAGAGTTGCAACGAAGCGAATGAATATAATTAAAACAAATAGATAAAGTACAAGTATTAGGAAATTTCCCAAAAAAAATAAAAAATTGCTAAACAGGATTCGAACCGCACATCCTTATTTCTTATGGCACCCATTGCCTAGCCCAACAAAACGAGCGTTATTTAGAACACCGACAGCTAGCCCTTTAAAAGGGGGCTTTTTTAGGACTGTCTTCCGTTTTTATGGGCACTAATTTAGTCTTTTGATTGATTGATTGATTGATTAATGCATTGATTGATAGCACAATCTTGATTGCACTTCGTGGAATAACAATGTAGTGTAGAACAAAGATAAGAGATTTCAGTAAATATTTTCTCAAGGATTCCATTAAACATAACTGCACAATTCTAGCATATAGATAAGAAATTACATAACATATTTTGTCTACAATTTCTTACTAAACTTTACCCGTGTGGTACCAAGGGAAGAAAAGAATAGTACCACTGCAACCTACAAGGCATGCCGTAAGAAGCGACTGATGTAGGACCTAGGGAGCTACCCTACTAAATAAAAAACATCGCAGGAATCGGATGTGCTGACCTACTTGTAGGTGCATAACTGGCACAATTTCAATCGCTCTGATACTCATATCCAAGTTATACTATCACCTTACGCCTGTCCACTATCTATACATCAGTATATTACAAGCCTACTGATGCACATAGTTTTCTCCTCTATACTTCTTCCCATCCCCGGGCTTGTCGTGACTCTTTGCCATTCTCGCAGCTCTTACGCCTTCGTCGCCTTTGTAGTGAGGACGATGATTTTCTTGAGAGAGCTCGCGAGATGCTTGATTTCTTTCGTAGGCGCCTATACCCAGAGAGGGTGCTTGTCTCGGCTATGCATCGAGTTCAGAAAATCACTCGCCAGCAGGCCCTTACCAGTCAGCATAGGACTACTAACTCTGACAGAGTAAAACTTATCTTAATTTACCACCCCCATAGTTCCCTGGTGAAAAATGTTTTATTCCGTCATCTGTCTCTCCTTAGATCAGATCCTGAGACCCGTTCTGTCTTCCCCAACTATCCTTTGGTGTCTTACAGACGGGACAGAAGTCTTAAGGATATGTTGGTACACAGTCGCCTTAAGTCCAATATCCATACTCATTTTGGCACTGTCCAGTGTGATCGTCGGCGTTGCAACACGTGTGCTTATGTGATACAGACGCGTACTGTATCTTTCCTTTAGGCACGTTTCTTATTGACGATGGGTTCACATGCGAGTCCCGTAATCTTATCTATGCTATTATCTGTAAGCGGTGTAACAAGGCTTATATCGGCGAGACAGGCAAGAGGCTCAGTGACCGATTCGCCCAACACTTACGCGACATACGCCAATGCTCTGTGACCCTGTAGCCACCCATTTCAATGACACTGGCCATTTAGGTTCTCACGATGTCCAGGTCACAGCCATCCGATCATGTTCCTCGGATGATCGCAGTCGATTTGCTCTGGAGAATCGGTTGATTTCTTTGTATGGTACCTTGCGACCACGCGGGCTCAACGTATTACATTCTTATGCTTCTTAGTACTTTCTCTTCCCATGCTTTGTAATCTATATGGGTATATGTTGCATGTATTCATGTTATATTCCATTCTTATGCTTCTTAGTACTTTCTCTTCCCCTGCTTTGTAATCTATATGGGTATATGTTGCATGTATTCAAGTTATATATTTACTAGATGTTTCATTGTTTCTTTTCCTTTCTATTTCTAGTTTTTATGTGTGTTTTTGTGTTACATTTATTTCGTTATTCGTTTTTATTCCAGATTTTCCTTAGATACGTTTGTATTTGGTCGTCCATTTGTGTTTCATTTTAATTTGTCACTCCTGTTTGTTCGTTTGCTTGATAAAGGCCTTGTTGGTCGAAACGTTGCTGTATTTTGTCATTGTTTTTGTAATTTGTAAAACTACAGTACTTTGTAATTACGTGTTTTGCCAATCAAATAGTTTTACTGCAGTTCCATATATATATACTGATACTCATATCCCATACAAGTCACACAGAGCGGTTAACAAGTGGTCGATATGGTGCGTTCGAAGAAGTATACTGTAAGACGTTCTGCAATTTTACATAACTCTACGGTGGACTGCCTAGAGTAGTTGATAGTAGCTCGGCCTGCTAGCTGTGAGACGCCTCATAGCTCGGGTTCGAACCTACTGTCCGGCATTTGTTCGAGTCCCCTGGTCTTACTCAGGACGATAACGTGAGTACCTCTGAAGTCGGAGAAAATCTGCCTGTATGGCGTGGGAATACTAATTACGAGTACATTGAGCACACGGCTGCCAGTGTAAAGTAATTTACAATGTGCACGCTGCTGCCATTGTAAGAAATTGGAAAACGGATTTTCACGCAAAAATCAGTTTCAGAGATGAAACTTCGTCTGAGTTGAAAGCGGACGAAAAAAAAAAAAAAAAAGCAACATAACTCTACGAGTCTATGGTTATTTACTGATGACAAATGTTAATAATACTGGTATTCCTGAGTGTTAAACTTAATTTGTAAGATAATATAACCTTGATCTAGCATGTATTGTTTTTATTTTAATGAATTTCTCTTTATCAAACAATACTGAAATTCAAGGTCACGTAACGGTTGTGGTCTGATTTAATAGCACTTTTTACCTGAGCTCGCCGGCCTTATGTTATCGGAGGCCACGGTTAGCCCTAAGCTCAGTCTGAACTTCATCTTCGCAACTAGAGAGACGATACGTAATGTTTTTTTATAAGACGGAATGAGTCTAAACATTTTGGCAAAGATCAAAGTGTAGTGGCCACTTGATCGCGGTCAAATTGTGGGGGGCCTTCATACCACTTTATCGCTGTCAAATGGGGAGGGGCCTTCATACCACTTTATCGCGACCAAATGGTCGGGGGCCTTCATACCACTTTTTCGCGACCAAATGGTGGAAGGGGAGGGTTCCTTCATAGAGCCAATAAACAAATAAATAAGATAAATAAATTCCGAGCAGCTCTCGTTAGTAAGAACAACGACGCTCTGAGTTTTTACACGTTTAAAAAACAACTGGGTACCGCCCACTACAGCACTAACGAGTAAAGACATACATTCATAAACAAACAACGTAAAGCCCACAAAAAGGCACACGATGGGTGATGTGGTCAACATCACTCCGGCCGCCTTTACTTCCCAGTGCTTTTCTTGGTACTCAATGGAGGCTGGGTCGACCTGAGCGCCGTGTGGTCATCATCACGCCGACCGTCTTTGCTCCCAGTACTTTTCCTGGTACCCAATTGAGGCTGGGTCGACCTGAAAGCCGTTACCGTCGGAAGAATATTCTACCCTCAATGTCGAATTGAACCCAAACCACTAACCTAAGTAATAAGTTCACTAACAACTACGCTACTGCGGCTTTTCATCTGTTCTGGTGCAGTTAGGTTAACCTAAAGTTCAGTCTGAACTGCATTTATGCAACCATGGAGACGAAGATAAGTTCCGTTTTTAAAAAAAAAAACGCACTGAGTTACGAATGAAGAAGGCTATGAAGTGACAGTTTGTATGTAAACAAGAAAATCATGAATACTTCTATCTGGCATTGCATTACTGTTGTATATCACTCACAATATTGTAAAACATGATAAAAGGAATTTGTAAGGAATTTTCGACGAACACGTTCTTTCGTAGTGAGACGAGTTAGCGTAATTTAGAAGCATTCGCTTATGTACTAAAACACAAGAGGGTTGTGTGTTAAATCCCACACTTGACAGTACACACGTGAAAAAAAGAAAGTGGCATTTCTACCTCCTACATACTAGGGTTCCCCTTATAATAACCAGGGTGTAACAGGGACAAGTTCCACTTATAAACAGCGTGTAACGGGGACATGTCACACTTATAACCAGCGTGTAACGGGGACATATCACACTTATAACCAGCATGTAACGGGGACATGTCACACTTATAATCAGTGTGCATATGCTGATTGATACCTGGGAAAAAGCTGCACGGGACCGAACATTCTGGCGTTCACTCCTAAGAAAACGTGCAAAATCATGTGAGGCAGCACGTCAAGCAGCATTAGTACTGCGCAGACAAAAGAGAAAGGCTAGTGCACACGAGTCCCAGACTGTAGCAACAATCACATGCCCACACTGTCCACGACTCTTCAAGGCACGCATCGGACTGACAAGTCACCTACGTGTCCATTGACTGATACTACATTTTGTTTGTTGGATGAAATAACTATGTGGTTATAATCATATTTGATTGACGAACATTATTATAATCAGCGTGTAACGGGGACATATCACACTTATAACCAGCGTGTAACGGGGACATGTCACACTTATAACCAGCGTGTAACGGGGACATATCACACTTATAACCAGCATGTAACGGGGACATATCACACTTATAACCAGCATGTAACGGGGACACATCACACTTATAACCAGCATGTAATGGGGACATATCACACTTATAACCAGCATGTAACGGGGACATATCACACTTATAACCAGCATGTAACGGGGATATATCACACTTATAACCAGCATGTAACGGGGACACATCACACTTATAACCAGCATGTAACGGGGACATATCACACTTATAACCAGCGTGTAACGGGGACATGTCACACTTATAACCAGCGTGTAACGGGGACATGTCACACTTATAACCAGCATGTAACGGGGACATATCACACTTATAACCAGCATGTAACGGGGACATATCACACTTATAACCAGCATGTAACGGGGATATATCACACTTATAACCAGCTTGTAACGGGGACATATCACACTTATAACCAGCATGTAACGGGGACATATCACACTTATAACCAGCATGTAACGGGGATATATCACACTTATAACCAGCGTGTAACGGGGACATATCACACCTATAACCAGCGTGTAACGGGGACATATCACACTTATAACCAGCATGTAACGGGGACATATCAGACTTATAACCAGCATGTAACGGGGACATATCACACTTATAACCAGCATGTAACGGGGACATATCACACTTATAACCAGCGTAACGGGGACATATCACACTTATAACCAGCGTGTAACGGGGATATATCACACTTATAACCAGCGTGTAACGGGGACATATCAGACTTTTAACCAGCGTGTAACGGGGACATGTCACACTTATAACCAGCGTGTAACGGGGACATATCACACTTATAACCAGCGTGTAACGGGAACAAGTTCCACTTATAACGAACGCATGAAGGGGACATGTCACACTTATAACCGGTGCGTAACGGGGACAAGCCAGCACGCTACAGGTTGACATCACCCTTTTATAAACCGTGCATATGCTTCTTCTTCTCTTCCACCATTTACTTCTTTATAGAAGTGTTGGGGATGAAATGTAGTTATCTTGTGTGTGCTTGTTTCAAGGCAACTTGTAAGCTGATATTCATGTTCGTAAGGCTGTTCTTGATGCCGTCGCTCCATCTTTTGCGTGGTCTACCTCTTGCCTTGTACTCATTATACTTTTTCTGTGTGGTTCTCTGTGGTAGGCGATATCAGGGCATTCTGGTCAGATGTCCAAACCATTTAATCTGTTGTTCTTTTATGAATTGCATGACTGTTTCCCATCCAGTCTCCTGATTTCTTCATTTCTAATTTTGTCACTTATTGTCACACCTGCAGCTCTTCTAAGACACCTCATCTCTGTCGTTATAATTTTCCGCTCATTAGCTGCTGTTATTGGCCATGTTTGACACTGGTAACATAGTGTTGGCCAGAAAATCGTTCTTATGAGATTTGCTTTAGTTGTTAACGGTATCTCTTTGTGTGACGTGGACCAAATCCTACTAAAAAAACCAGTGCGCAACAGGAACCATATCACACGTATAACCAGCGCGCAAAGGGAACAAGTCACACGTATAACCAGCGCGCAACGGGGATAAGTCGCAGTTAAAACTAGCGCACAACGGAGGGAAACTCGCCCGTTTATCCAACGCTCAATGGGGGCAACCATTATAATACTTAGCTCAAGCTTCTGAAATAGATGGATTAGATGTAGACCTGAACGTGGCTTCGATAACATAAGGCCGACCAGCTCAGATAAAAGTTCTCGGAAATCAGACCACAACCGACGCGTGACCTAACACGCCAGTATTGTTAGATAAAAACGAATCCATTTTTATACATTACAACATGCTAAATCAATGTTATATTATGTTACAAGTTAAGTTTAACAATAAGGAATATTATTTTTATTAACATTTTTCATCAATAAATTACAACGGTCTCGTAGAATTTTGTAAAATTGCAGAAAACCTGGCAGTGTTCTACGAAACACTTATAACAACCAGTCCCCACTAAGAAGGAATTTTGATTTCCCCGTCTGAGCTAGTCGGTCTCATGTTGCTGGTGGCCACGACCTGACCTGCAAGGATTCCATGCATGCCAGTTGTTGAATACTTGCAACACGAGATAATTCTCATTTTCTGCGTAATGGCAATGTTTTTGGATGTTAATATATTTCTTCTACTGATATATTTGCACACTCGTATTTTCTATCTCTCTGAAACTAAACTTCTTTACCTTCCGTTTTTTGTATGCACATGTTACATAACTCTTGATATTTTTCGCGTCAGCTGGAATTTACCTGAAGCTTATCCAAATGTTTGAAATTGATATCGGCAATTTATGTTGTGAAATGGAACAGTTTCTGAGCTCTAGGCGCATGGGCATGTATTCAGTTGACGTCATTTGCTGACGCCATTTTCGGTTTAACCGTCATAAAGACAGCGCGGGGGTCTTAATAGTGAAGTGGTTAAGCTTAATAGTAAAGTGGTTAAGCTTAATAGTAAAGTGGTTAAGCTTAATAGTGAAGTGGTTAAGGCGGGAGACCCACCCAGAAATAGGGTTGTATTTTTAAAAATTCACAGAAAAAAACTATCAAACATATTGTCCTACAATTTGGCCACCTGTTGCAAACGGCATCGTTTTCGATGATAAACAGCGATTAGTGTATGCACTGTAGGTAGTTATTTTAAAAAGAATTAATTTGCTTAAAAATATATTGTAAAAAACACCCACTTCATCGTGCAGTGGATTTCAAAAACATATGAAGTGCTAAGAACGCCAAACTTGCATATGATGTACATATCACCCATAGCTATAGCGTGAACCTCCACTTTTTGTCTAAACTGTATATAAGCAGAGATATTGCTTTTCTAATTTGAATTTTTTTTTATTTGGAAGGGTTACATTGCAAAATCCATATCTACAAAACCAATTGAGTTAGACATTTTTGAACATCGGACATGTCCATAATTTCTCCGATCTCCGCCCAAGTTTGTATTTCAGTTTGTTTACACTAAAGCGCTAAGAGGAGTGATTAGAGCGCGGCATCCATGCGGGAGACACGTGTTCAATTCACGATAAGGCCAAGGATTTTTTTTCTGTTGTGGGCATAAATAAAAAATCCTAATCTGAACAGCTTCACGGTGACTGCACTAGACATGAGGACATTAAATTCCTTTTAGGCTCTACACCGCTATAAAAAGCGGCACTACAGTCAATAACGACAGTTTTCTTTAAGACTAATAACTCCCGTTCTGTTTTGATTGATGTATCTACAATGGTTTCTCTCATAGTCTTGCTGCATCTATCGGTATGCATAACTTGTGCAACCGATATAGAGATACCCTTTATTTTCTTCGTTGAAATCGTCAGAGAGTATGTTTTCTTTTAGAGCATTCATGATGTCGCTTTTGTCCATAGAACGTCCATTCTCAATCACAGCCTTGCTCGCTAGTGCAGTGCTTTCTCATTGACCTTTACTCCAAAATGATCAGGGACAAATACGAAGGGGAGTGTCTGGATTATCATGTTTTGTATTAACCCTTTCGCTGATACATACTTTCCGAAGGCTGAGCTAAAAATAGCTACTCTTTGTTTCTAGGTCACAAACGTGAATGTACGTCTATAGTAGTGACAGTAGCAATGTATAACTTGTTAACACGTCTTTAGCCTACAGAGGAGAGAGAATAACACATGTGTTAATGCGTCTTTAGAAGTGAATGGGAAAAACGTATATATACGTCCTTAGCAGCTAAAGGGTTGTAGTAACTGTTCACGCTAAACTAGTTAAACTTAAGGTAATGATAGTAACACTTTCCAGACCTGTATATTCCATTTGTGCTAGGCGTACGCGTCACTTCAATGTGAAAATTCCAAAATTTATTTCAAATGTGTGCAATAAGAGTGTGCTATAGAAGTTCAGACGAAAAGAGATTAAATCGACAAGTCCTAATGTGGTTACCAATAGGGAAAAGAAAACGGGAAAGACCTAAGACAACTCTAAGAAGAACAATCCTACAAGAAAGTAAACTATTTGGGATATGAAACCATAAAAGATCTCCAACTGTTAGCAACGAACCGCATCCCATAGAGATAAAAAAAAAACCTCTGCCCTATGTGCCGATTTGGTACGAAAGGAAAAACAAACTAGCTAACTATAAAAGTATTTTTGATTAAAAAAATTAAGTATTTGGTAATATCTCGCAACATCTTGAAGACAATATTTGGAGAATTGTTTAAACAGCTCATGTTTTATGGTTAATATTCGCGGGAGAAGATCATTAATGCATTTGAATGCAAATGCTACAGAAGAGTACTTAGAATATCATGGACAGAGAAAAGAACAAATGCTTCTGTTCTACAACAGCTTGATATTAAAGAGAGTTGGCTATTAAAGAGCATAACATCAAGAAAAATTAAATATTTCGGACACATCAAACGACATGAGTCGAGAAGATAATTTTGGAGGGAATGGTACCTGGAAAGAAGAATGAGAGGAAGACCTAGAAGACGATGGGTGCAAGATGTAACTGCCGATCTGAGAATGACTGCTGCTGACGCCGGCCAACTTGCACAGAACAGCGAGTTTTTCAGGACTTCTGTCATTGAAGCCATGTTCCGAAAAGGACAAGCTACTTGATGATGATGATGATGATGATGATGATGATGATGATGATGATGATGATGATGATGATGATGATGATGATGATGATGATGATGATGATGATAATCGGAAAATGTAGAACACTCCTTAAACACAGCAAGTTGCGTTGTTACACTTAGGCAATAATTGATGACATATTCTAATCCAATGTCACGTTCTGTGAAGAGAGACATTGATGTCATGGGACGAACCAAAGTGCAACAATAAATGTGAACGCTCTCATTGAGTGTGGAAGCAAAGAAAATTGTCATTTCAACCAATCCCAGTAAACTGCTTTTTTTCCCGATCCAGAAGCACTTGAGCTGAAAGCTCTTCGGCTCGGTGTCATGGATATCGTAACCCTTCTGCTCGGAGCCACGAACACCGTAAATCTGGGGAACCTGTAGCTTTCTGCCAGTCCGCGGAGTTGAACTCGCACTTACAGAGGACGAGTCACCCGTAGTCTAACGCGCTACGAACACGCTGGGCAGGCAGTAAACTGCTAGATTGCAAAATATAGAAATGAAATAAGATTGTAGTGGCCAGAAAAGAACAGCACATCATGTATATTAGTAGGCTCATTAGTACCCCCCGCAACATAACGCTGACTAGCTCAGACGGGAAAACCAAACTTCCTGTTTAGTGTGGGCTGGTTTTTATAAGTGTTTTATAGAACACTGTAAGGTTTTCTGCAATTTCCCACGAGGGGAGTCAAGAGGAGAGAAAAGAATAGTAATGTCATTCAAGGAAACTCTGTCCATGATATTCTAAGTTCTCTTCATTTGCATTCAAAGAAATTAATGATCTTCTCCCACGAATGTTGTAAGATAAGATTCAGGTAGGGTTCGGCTTGGGGCAGGGTAAAACTAGCGAATGAGTTTTTAAGAACCCGGGAGAAGTACAGTAGCCAATGAATATGATACATAAATAACAGTATAGACGTCTTAGGAGCCTCGGGGAGAAAAAATTACTAAATACAGGATTCGAACCACAACCTTACTTCTAACGGCACCTATTGCCTAGCTATGGAGCCTCCGAAAAAAAAAAATTATCAAATACAGAATTCGAACCACAACATTACTTCTCACATAACCCATTGCCTAGCTCTGCAGAAGACAGTTTTTCAGAATACAACGGTTTATCTCTTCTAAAAATTCCAGTATAAAACTTGAGCTACGAAATCCAACCAAATATGAAAACGTTTTACTTAACATGAAGACGTATGTAATAACCAGAGTTAAAACGGCACAAGAGAGTGATACAGAGAGAGAGAGCGAAAGAGAGAGTTCACCTTGTATATAGGACCAGGATACGCCACTGACGTGTATTCTGTAGTCATATTATATTATCTCTAAATGATTTACGTTTCATCGTTCGTGTGTGCGTGCGAGTGTGAGCGCCCGAAAGTTTGTGGTATGTATGTATATATATATGTTATTGTGTGTAGGCGCGTGCTAGATATTAAATCTCAAATGACATAAAAGCCGGATGCTTACGTTGCAGCTGATCTTGAGTAACGTTTTGATTTGTCAAAGGTGAACCAATCAAATTCAACCATTAATGTATATTACGTCACTGTTGAACTGAATACTGAATGGGTCAACTCTGCGTACTCAGGGCACCGCCATAAGTGTTTTGATTTCTTTCATTTAATCCATAGATTCCCAAACTTTTTCGGCCCACCGCCCACTTTGCATACAATAAACTTTTCAACGCCTCCTTCTACTTTTAGAACAGTTTGCCAACGCCCCCTCCACCCACATATATACATGCTCTAATTTCTCTTTGACATAGAAAATTGATATATATATTTCTGTCATACATGGTCAATTTTCAAATGAATATATGCATGAAATAATTGAATGAATTGATGAAAAAATGTATCGTGTAAGATGGCCATAAGATGAATTAAAATGCAGAATTCAAATTTTAAATGATTATTCAATAGCAAAATAACGAAAATAAATTATTTTCTTCTTCTTCTATTTTAAAATATATTTTAAAATATTCATTATTAATTTCCACCGACTTCTAATCGCCTGAACACCCACCACATTCTACTGAACCCACTATCGTTCCCTTAGAACACTTCAGCTCTCACGTTGGGAAACGCTGGTGTGCAGGTATTCACGCACAACTATGTACACTTAATCTAAATGATGCACAAATGCGTACACTTATATAAATGACGCATAAATGCGTACACTTATAGAATTAGGAAGGAGTAGGATACAGAGATCTAGCTTCGCAAAAATCTCCAAAGCACTGACCGCAGATCATCCAGTCCTATCAAAATGCAAAGCCAAACCAATCCCGGCAACCGACAAGTGCCCACCGTGGAAAACCAGAATGCCAGAACTAAGGGAATCAATCCCAGGCATACTGAATAATAATAATAATAATTCCTCTCGTACCGTTATACGTTACATAGGGCCTGCAAGTAATTTCTCCATACCGCTCTATCCTGGGCAACTCGCTCAATCTCCTCCATGGAACTGAGACCGATATTTCCTGCCTCTCTCAGCAAAGTTCGCTTCAGGGTCTCCTTAGGTCGACCTCTCTTTCTTGAACCCTTTGCGTCCCACTTCAACGCCTGCTTTGATATTCGTTGATCATCTCTAATCAAGGTGTGCCCAACATATCTCCATCTTCTCTTTCTTATAACAGTTGTCACTAGTGGTTGCATACTGAATAAAGAGGAGCAAAAAAACTTCGAAAGAAAAGCGGCCACAGAAAAGTACATAGAATCCGAGTACCCTGAAAAAAAGTGGACGCACGTGTACACTGACGGATCGGTCAATAACGCAATCAGCGATGGCGGAGGAGGAATAGTGCTTAAACTCTCAAAGAAAGTGACGGTCACGAAAGCGATTGCCACAGGCAAATACTCGAATAACTACCGAGCAGAGGCAGAGGCAATAAAGCTGCGGCCGAAATGATCCTAGAGAGAATAGACACCGCTCACAACAAGGTCGTGATATTCACCGATGCTCTATCAGTCATCACGGCACTCAAAAGTGTTTGCAAAACAGAGCTGACTGGGCTCAAAACGGCCCTCGATGAACTAACGCGCTCACTCAAACGCACCGTCAATCAGTGGATACCATCACACTGTAACGTAAAGGGAAACGAAGCAGCCGACAAACTAGCCAAAGAAGGCGGGCGACTACCTCAGACTGATCTCGAGATCAGTTATGAGGAAGCCAAAACAACCATCAGTTCGTACTATAGAAACAAATGGACAAAAGACCATCCTCAGTATACTAACAGCGACGGATACTATGGTCTCTCTCGTAGTGAACAAGTTGCCATACTTCGCCTCCGTACCGGCCACAATAAGTTCCGAGCCCACATGTTCCACAAATTTAAGATTGGCACAACTAGCCTGTGCCCCTGCAAAAAGGCGGACATGACGGCAGAACACGTTCTGCAAGACTGTCAACGGTTAACAGGTATAAGAAAAAAACATGACCCCAAAACACAGAGCTTCGAGAGGCTTTACGGAGAAACAGAGTCCCTAAAAATCACTGTAAAATTCATGATAAAAGTTGGTCCATCAGTCTAGGCTGGGAACGCAAGAGAGAGAGATGACCCACACATCTGTACACTTATCTAGATGACGAATACATCTGTACACTTATCTAGATGACGCACACATCTGTACACTTATATAGATGACGCACACATCTGTACACTTATATATATGACGCACATATCTGTACACTTATATAGATGACGCACACATCTGTACACTTATCTAGATGACGCACAAATGTGTACACTTATATAGATAAACACGTTACTACACTGAATCTCCCGATTTTGCACACTTGCAGTTTCCACACACTTGCATCTGTAAGTTTACTTGCACGTTTCAACACAACTTAAAACACTACTAAACACATTTAATAACACTGCATAATCCCATAACTAATGTTTCCCATACAATTCTTCAGATGAAAGAAAGTGCAATGAACTTCCAGACTCGCACATTTTAACCAAAAAAAAAAAAAAAAAACCCAGATAATTTTCTGTCATTTATTAAATGACAAAAGCAGCTTACCAAAAAAAAAAACAATATTTATTTTTGCTTTCTTAATCGTAAACCTGGTTAAGCATGTTCCCATATAATCCAATTATGAGTTTAAAAAAATATTTAAAAACGAGAGTCGGTACGCAAATGAAATGGTAAAATGCATTCTGCACAGAAATGAACGAAGTACAACAGAATCTATTTAGAGAGAATGTCAACTTTTTGTTTTCTGGATTCCATCTTTATTTATTTGTTTTTGTTTCCCCCCCTTTGTATTCTTCTTCTTCTCTGTCTACAGCTCTAGTCTTCTGGTGTCTATACTTTCATTGTTAGTTATTTTTTTCTCATTTTATTTCCTCTCTTGGATTACTTTCTGTGTCTCATTTCATTTGTGGCATCGGATTTTTTTTTTTTCCGATCCAGAAGCACTTGAGCTTTTCAGCTCTTCGGCTCAGTGCCATGGACATCGTAACCCTTCGGTTCGATGCCACGAACACCGTAAATCTGGGGAATCTGTGGCTTTTTCTGCCATCCCACGGAATTGAACCCGCACACACAGAGGATAGTCACCCGTAGTCCAACGCGCTACGAACACGCTGGACAGACGGGCATGGCATCGGATAACATACGGCCGGTGGGCTACTGTCTAAATTCTAGCAAATAGGACCACAACTGTCGTGTGATCCTCGCATTCGAGTGCTGTTATATATAGACTAATTCATATTAAAACTATACAGCATGCTAAATCAAGGTTATATTATGCAACAAATTAAGTTTAACACTAAGGAATATCAGTATTATTAATATTTTTCTGCAATAAATAACCATGGACTCATAGCATTGGGAGAAAATGGAAAAAGGCGTTTCTATCAAATGTATACAAAAATCAGCCCCCATTAAACATGAGTTTTTGATTTCTCTTCTGAGCTAGTCGGCCTTATGTTGCGGGGGCCACGGTAAATCTCTCATTTAACACTGATTTCAACAACTGTCTTATGTTGTAATTTTCGTACTGCTTTCCGCCTCTGTATTTGAGTTAAACTTTTCATATTGTTTCCACCTCTGTATTTGAGTTAAACTTTTCATATTGTTTCCACCTCTGTATTTGAGTTAAACTTTTCATATTGTTTCCACCTCTGTATTTGAGTTAAACTTTTCATATTGTTTCCGCCTCTGTATTTGAGTTAAACTTTTCATATTGTTTCCGCCTCTGTATTTGAGTTAAACTTTTCATATTGTTTCCACCTCTGTATTTGAGTTAAACTTTTCATATTGTTTCCACCTCTGTATTTGAGTTAAACTTTTCATATTTTTTCCACCTCTGTATTTGAGTTAAACTTTTCATATTTTTCCCACCTCTGTATTTGAGTTAAACTTTTCATGTTGTTTCCGCCTCTGTATTTGAGTTAAACTTTTCATATTGTTTCCGCCTCTGTATTTGTGTTAAACTTTTCATATTGTTTCCGCCTCTGTATTTGAGTTACATTTTTCCCGTACACATACAACATTTGTGCTTATGTTGCATTTTTCCTCCAGTGTCACCTTACCCCAGGAGCAGTGTAATGGATTCACGCACCAGTAGACGAGATTATTTCTATCTGCAACGTATGTATTAACTTTTCTTTTAAGTAGGCGTGATTTTTTTCCCTTGTAGAATGGAGATGCTTTTCCCACTGCAAAGTATGGTTGATTTTTCGCATGTACATTGCATTTCTGCGATCCTTCACAATACCTCCAACAACGTTCAGCTACTACCCGTACCAGCTCGATGTTGATTGATGAGTCTACTCGTATACCGGTTGTGTTGTTCTTTTCTGGAAACTCCAATCTTCAAACCCAGCTCTTGCAATCTAGTCAAACAATCAAGTGCCATGCCTGCCGGCGTAGGCGATCATGTTTCTCCACAACTCTCTTTGCTTGGTGCATGTAATCAGTTCTGACGTCGATATTTTGTCGAACCATGATGACAGGCCATCCAACATCTTCTCCCTCTGTCTTTCACGATCTCTCCTTCCCTGAATTTTACCTGTAGTCACCAAATGTTCTAAACCTTCTCTTCGCATTATATGCCCGAAGAACTTTGATTGTCTGATTCTTATTCTTTTGATAAAGTTTCTTTGTGTGCAGGCCTGATTTAAAACCTCCACGTTTGTTTTCTTTGCTGTCCATGGAATTTTCAACATTCTTCTGTAAAACCACATCTCTGTGGCTTCCAATGATCGTATTGATTGTTTGTTCAGTGTCCATGATTCGCTGCCATACATAAGTATTGGTTCAATATAGCATTGGAGTACTCGTTTTCGCAGTGTCATTGGTAGTGAGTTCACGCATAGTGTGTTCTTCATTTTCATAAAAGCTGCTTTCGTTTGAGCTATTCTACTCCTAATCTCTTTGTACATCTTCCATCTGATGTTAGGAATGTTCCTAGATACTTGAATCGATGGACTTGTTTCAGTGTTGTGTTATTTATTTTGATATTACATGTTGGTGTTTCTTGTTTCTTGGAGACAACCATAACCTCTGTTTTCTTTATATTCATGCTTAATCCTTTCTTTTCACGTTCTCTCACTAGTATGTCTATCAAGTCTTGCAGATCGTGTTCATTTGTAGCCATGAGAATTGTGTCATCAACGTATCTTAGGTTGTTTATATTTTGTCCACCGACTGCTATTCCTGTCTTTTCTTCTATAGATCTCATGATGTTTTCGCTATATAAGTTGAATAGGTCTGGTGAGAGCACGCACCCTTGCCGTACTCCTAACTGTATCGCCTGATAGATTCCAATCTTACTCTCTAGTCTAATGGCTGCGCTTTGTTGCCAGTACAAATTCTTGATCAGTCTAAGATCTTTACCATCAATATTTATACTTTCTAACATGCTGATTATTTCTCCATGTTTTACTTTATCGAAAGCTTTTGAGTAGTCTATGAATCTAGTAGTTAGCGTAAATTAGCTTACACGAAAATCTTCTTAGAGGCCACACTCTATGAGGACACTCGAATGTCAGCTCTATCCATTGGCTGATCCCATGATATGGTGGCAGAGCCAGTCTGCTCTCGTTTAGCCAACGACATGTGCCCCGGAATAAAGATAAGTGTAATTCTGCAAATTGTTGACGCTTGTAATGATTCAGTTCAATGTCTGCTCACCGAACCAAAGACTACATTGAGGATCATACTCATTGAGTCACTCAGAATACACATATGAGTGTAGTCTTTCAACTCTAGCCATAGTGCCCTAGTCACCGCCAGTACTGTCATTGTCATGCTACTTGTTGTCATACTAACTGCACCAATGGCTTCTTGACTATTCTGTCACATGAGCTTGCAAAGAAGGACCGTGCGAACTAACGATGCGTCTGTGTAAATTTGCTTCTTTTCTCTCCGACCCAGAAGCACTTGAGCTTTTAGCTCTTCGGCTCAGTGCCATGGACATCGTAAACCTTCGGTTCGGTGCCACGAACACCGTGAATCTGAGAAACCTAAGGCTTTTCTGCCAGCCCGCGGAATTGAACCCGCACTTACAACAGAGGACTAGTCACCCGTAGTCCAACGCGCTACGAACACGCTGGGCAGGCGGGCGTCTGTGTAAATCCCAGCCTTTCTTTCTTCCCAACTCTAGTCATATGCATTGCTTTGAGGATGACACTTTGAACCAGCTGAAAGAGATCGAGCATATATGGCGGCTTTCTTAAGGCCTGCGTAAGTCTAAACCACGAAACATATATGCAACGATCAAGTATGGGTCTCCTATGGACAAAAACGACATCATCAACGCTCTAAGAAAAAATATACGTTCGGAAGATTTCAACGAAGAAGATAAAGGGTATTCTCAATCTCGGTTGCGCAAGTTATGCCTACCCATATACCCATACCCAACGCCCCCTCCCCATACATATATATATATATATATATATATATATATATATATATATATATATATATATATATATATATGCTTTATTTTCTCTTTGACATATAAAATTGATGTATATTTATGTCATACGTTGTCAATTTTCAAATGATTATATACATGAAATAGAAAATTGATGACAAAATGGATCGTGTAAGATGAGCATAAGATGAATTAAAATGCAGAATTCAAACTTTTAATGATTATTCAATTGCAAAATCAACTTCCCAAAATACTTCTGAACCCACTATTGTTTCCCTGGAAGGCTTCAGCGCCCACTGGGGGGCGGAGCGCTCACTTTGGGAACTCATGGTCTAAACACACTGAAATACACGCTTGGGAGGAAAACGGATCAATTATGGATACGTCCGATGTGCGATGTGCGATGTGCGATGAAAATGATCCTCAAATGAACAAGTAATAATAATAATTTCTCTCGTACCGTTACATAGGACCTGCAAGCAATTTCTCCATTCCTCTCTATCCTGGGCAACTGGCTCAATCTCCCCCATGGAACTGAGACCGATATTTCTAACCTCTCTCTGCATAGTTTGTTTCAGGGTCTCCTTAGGTCGTCCTTTCTTTCTTGAACACTCTGCATCCCGCTTCAATGTCTGCTTTGATTATTTCTTCTCAAGGTGTGTCCAACATATCTCCATTTTCTCATTCTTATAACAGTTGTAGCTAGTAGTTGACCAAACATTTCTCTGATTTCATCACTTCCCTGAATTCGTTCCATTTTATGTTCATTATTTTTCGCAGACATCTATTTTCAAATACATTCAAATTTTACGTTGTTCGTGGCACGGAACCGAAGGGTTACGATGTCCATAGCACCGAGCCGAAGATCTGAAAGCTCAAGTGCTTCTAGATCGAAAAAATATATTAAAAACCCACTATGCTACTGTGATCTCAACCACACGGAATAAAAACGGGATACTAACTTCAACAAAATTAGTAGCTGCAGCTCGAGCACGAGAGTCATGGATGCAACTAAACATTATAATACTCAAACTTCCTCTTCTTCTAACGCTCCATATCGACCACTTATTAAACCACTATTTGTAATGTGCATATGATCTGAGCCTTAAGAGCGATTGTACGTTGTGCCAGTTATGCGTCTACAAGTAGGCCAGCACATCCGATTTCTGCGACGCTTTTTATTTACTAGGGTAGCTTCCTTAGACCTCTACCTCATTCGTCCTGTAGGTCGATATAAGGGAAGACTACAGTAAAACTATGTCGATATAAGGGAATACTACAGTAAAACTATGTCGATATAAGGGAAGACTACAGTAAAACTATGTAGCAATGTCGATATAAGGAAGACTACAGTAAACTATGTAGCAATGTCGATATAAGGGAAGACTACAGTAAAACTATGTAGCAATGTCGATATAAGGAAAGACTACAGTAAAACTATGTAGCAATGTCGATATAAGGAAAGACTACAGTAAAACTATGTAGCAATGTCGATATAAGGAAAGACTACAGTAAAACTATGTAGCAATGTCGATATAAGGAAAGACTACAGTAAAACTATGTCGATATAAGGGAATACTACAGTAAAACTATGTCGATATAAGGGAAGACTACAGTAAAACTATGTAGCAATGTCGATATAAGGAAAGACTACAGTAAAACTATGTAGCAATGTCGATATAAGGAAAGACTACAGTAAAACTATGTAGCAATGTCGATATAAGGAAAGACTACAGTAAAACTATGTAGCAATGTCGATATAAGGAAAGACTACAGTAAAACTATGTAGCAATGTCGATATAAGGAAAGACTACAGTAAAACTATGTAGCAATGTCGATATAAGGACGACTACAGTAAAACTATGTAGCAATGTCGATATAAGGGAAGACTACAGTAAAACTATGTAGCAATGTCGATATAAGGAAAGACTACAGTAAAACTATGTAGCAATGTCGATATAAGGGAAGACTACAGTAAAACTATGTAGCAATGTCGATATAAGGAAGACTGCAGTAAAACTATGTAGCAATGTCGATATAAGGGAAGACTGCAGTAAAACTATGTAGCAATGTCGATATAAGGAAGACTGCAGTAAAACTATGTAGCAATGTCGATATAAGGAAGACTGCAGTAAAACTATGTAGCAATGTCGATATAAGGGAATACTACAGTAAAACTATGTAGCAATGTCGATATAAGGGAAGACTACAGTAAAACTATGTAGCAATGTCGATATAAGGAAAGACTACAGTAAAACTATGTAGCAATGTCGATATAAGGAAAGACTACAGTAAAACTATGTAGCAATGTCGATATAAGGAAAGACTACAGTAAAACTATGTAGCAATGTCGATATAAGGAAGACTACAATTAAAACTATGTAGCAATGTCGATATAAGGGAATACTGCAGTAAAACTATGTAGCAATGTCGATATAAGGTAAGACTACAGTAAAACTATGTAGCAATGTCGATATAAGGAAGACTGCAGTAAAACTATGTAGCAATGTCGATATAAGGAAGACTGCAGTAAAACTATGTAGCAATGTCGATATAAGGAAGACTGCAGTAAAACTATGTAGCAATGTCGATATAAGGGAATACTGCAGTAAAACTATGTAGCAATGTCGATATAAGGGAAGACTGCAGTAAAACTATGTAGCAACGGCAAAACACGTAAAAAAAAAGTACTGTAGTTTTACAAAATACAAAAGCAATAACAATACACAGCAACGCTTCGACTAAAAGGCCTTTATGAAGCAAAGGATACAACGGAAGTGAAGCAATTCACTTCTTACATGACACAGAACATACAGAATCAGACAATAAAGTCCTAACGGCCCTAAAAATGAAGGTCACAGTGTTACTATTCTTTGCTTTCCTTACGGGACCCGGAAATACACGAGCGAGTAATATTGAAACAAAACCGTCTGATCTACTTTTAAAGATACCAGTATTGAACTAAAACACATATATTCACTGTGCGATAATCTAGCTAATAATCCTCTAGAATATCAACAGCTTACACATGAAGAATCTTTCACTTTAGTTACATACCATGTATCACAGGTGAATCTCAGACATTTTACAGGTACAAACCGAAGTAGATACACTGACAGCATCCATGAAACACATCGCTGATGTTATTTTGCACCATTAAGGTAAGCGACAGGAAAGAGAAAACGTACGATATTCAAACACTAAATGAAAGAGTTGAAAGAGAAAACGTACGATATTCAAACACTAAATGAAAGAGTTGAAAGAGAAAACGTACGATATTCAAACACTAAATGAAAGAGTTGAAAGAGAAAACCACATTCATCGAGAGGAAATTATTTTTATTGCTTTGTCTCCGCACATGGTTTATATCGTCTTAATATAGGAAAGAGATGTGCGAGGTGCAAGATCATGACACAGTAGAACGTCAACATCTGAGATGATAGCAAGCATCAGAGACTTGTGGAGATCCATGATCGCCTACGCCAGCCGGCACGGCACCTGATGATGATGTGCAAGAGGGGTGTGAAGAAAGTTCATGATCTATATCGTCTTTATTTGGGAGAGAGTTGTGCTAGGTATTTGAGGGGTGAAGAAAGTCCATGATTTATATTGTTCTAATTTGCGAGAAAGTTGTACTAAAAACTGGAGAGGTAATAAAAGCCCATAAATTATCATCATCAAGGCGCGTGTCCTTTATAGGACGTTGCTCTCTTTGTAGCGCATATGAAATTCATTCTGTCTCTAGACAGTTCCCCCACTTCGTCGATGGTCATATTAATAGTTTCTTTAATACCTTGTAGCCATCTTCTTCTTGGTCTGCCTCCGCCTTTGCGTACTGAGACCCTACCTTCCAATAGTGTTCTCTCCAGGTCATCGTGACTCTCAATGTAGCCAAAGTATCTTATTTTTCGGTTAAGTATCATAATCTATACCGTTTTAATTTGGGAGAGAGTTGCGCTAGAGATTAGATAGGTGTAGAAAGTCTTCTACTACTGCCTTGCAGTTAGATTGGGGACAATCAAAGGCTAGCGGAGTAAACCGTACACAAAACTGGACGGTAGGTAAACCAGGTAGTCCAAAAAAAACCGGTAACCTGGGCAGATGACGCTCAGCATCCAGGGAGGCAGGTCGTCTAAGGGTAGCTACCCTAAAAGAAAATAGCAACCTGCTACCTTGCATGTCGGCTGGAGACAGTCAAAGGCTGACGGAGAGCGAACCCAGTAAACGCTGGTTGAAATCGGACACATCGCCGAAGGACAAGCACCAGAGCTCTAAATGGCGCTGAACGATGTGACGTAAAATTACGTTCTTGGCAAAGGCTGTTTATATATCTCGATAAGAATGATAAAATGACTAAAAAGAACAATCGCGAGAGAGAGATAGAAAGCCTTCAATATCAATTTATTTTGTAGGGAGCAATGTTAGAAAGTGGAGAGGGGTAGAAAGCCATAATCGATGTCGTCTTAATTTTAGAGAGATCAATGACATGAACTGGACAGATATGGGAAAATCACAATGTAACATAATTTGAGAGAGAGAGACAGAGAGAGAGAGAGAGAGATAACAATGCTAGGAACTAGAGAGGTGTAAAAAACCCACAATCTATACCGTTTTAATTTGGGAGAGAGTTGTGCTAGATATTGGAGGAGTGTAGAAAGCCTTCAATCTTAGCAACATTTGTGTTAGAGCAATGCTAGAAACTGGAGAGGGGTAGAAGACACACACATCATCTCATCTTAATATGGGAGAGAGAGTAATGCTATGGGTTACAAGTAATGATACTAGGTGTAAAAAGCATTGGAAATGTGCGTCAGATTAGCTACTAAAAACGGAAAAGCTGAAAAACTGAAGAGTTTAAAAATATTGACAAATTAGTCATCTTTAAAAGCTGGAAAACTATCAAACTTGATATAATGGAAGTTGATGTCCTCGACCTCCCTCCTCCTCTCTGTAGGTACTATTCTCATGCATTTGATCACCACCGAAGGTACTATATCCATGCACTCGGTCACCACCGAAGGTACTATTTTCCTGTACTCGGTTACCCTCGCATGTTCTACCTCGCTTTTTGCTTTATATCCACTGTATCGGAATAACATTGTGGTTTGAGGTGCACTGTCTGTTGTTAATCTGCTTTTTCTTCGAACGTTCCATATCGACCACGTGTTAACTAATCTTTATGATTTGTATGTGATCCGAACCTAAGAGCGATTGTATGTTGTGCCAGTTTTCCTCCTACAAATAGGCAAGCACATCCGATTTCTGCGCTGCTTTTCATTTACTAGGGTAGCTTCCTTAGGTTCTACATCAGTCGCCTCTTACGACATGCGTAGTAGGTTGCAGTGGTACTATTCTCTGCTCCCCTTGCGAACCCCGGCACCACACGTAATCAAAAAAAAAGGAAAGAACGATAAAATATAAAAATTATTTTAGGGTAACAGCCGCACTTTGATTTACTCCCAGGTGATCATGAGTCATGCTTTCACAGGTAACGTTTTCAGACAGGTATGAAAAAGGTGTTAAAGGTGGAAAACATTCTAGATTGTATCCGTGCATTAGTCTAACACATGTCTACATTCAGATTTAAAACGTAAATTTTATGAGTGTTTTAATATTTACTTGCTAATCGCCAGGTAATGGTTCAATGAGTCATGTTTGTATTAGTTTGGGGAATCAACAAAGTATAATCGTGATATAATTGATAATTTTTGTTTATTAAAGGAGTCTGTAAGCGAAGTATTGATTTCCAAGAATCAGGTTTCAATATATGGCTCCGTCCCTGTCAGGCAAAATCACATGATATCTACCAAGAGTGTTACTAAAAGCACGAACTTCGTTGCTCCAGGACACTGCAGACTCAACAGACACTCACATAGACTAGGAATAAGTCAAACAGTTCTTTGCCAGTGTCAACAGGCGGAGTAGACACCGGAGCATGTCCTGCAAGACTGTCGTATCCTGGAGTGAACTGAGAAGCAACATGTGGCCACACCCAATTGACCTAAAACTAAGCTTTGCAGGGAACTCTGTCCGGCCTGAAAATGACTGTCAAGATTGTGGTCTACAGTAAACTAAGCGCATGACCAGAGATTGGGGAACTCTGACAGGTCTTAAACTGACTGTCAAGATTGTGGTCTACAGTAAACTAAGCGCATGACCAGAGATTGGGGAACTCTGACAGGTCTTAAACTGACTGTCAAGATTGTGGTCTACAGTAAACTAAGCGCATAACTAGAGATTGGGGAACTCTGACAGGTCTGAAACTGACTGCCAACATTGTGGTCTACAGTAAACTAAGCGCATGGCCAGAGATTGGGGAACTCTGACAGGTCTGAAACTGAATGTCAAGATTGTGGTCTACTGTATACTAAGCGCATGACCAGAGATTGGGGAACTCTGACAGGCTTGAAACTGACTGCCAAGGTTGTGGTCTAGAGTAAACTAAGCGCATGACCAGAGATTGGGGAACTCTGACAGGCTTGAAACTGACTGCCAAGGTTGTGGTCTAGAGTATACTAAGCGCATGACCAGAGATTGGGGAACTCTGACAGGCTTGAAACTGACTGCCAAGGTTGTGGTCTAGAGTAAACTAAGCGCATGACCAGAGATTGCTGAAGAAGAACACTCGTGTGGTGCCGGGGCCTGCAAGGAAGCAAAGAATAGTACCACTGCAACTTACAATGCATGTCGTAAGAGACGACTAATGTAGGCCCTAGGAATGCTACCCTAGTAAATAAAAACAGCGCAGAAATCGGATGTGCTGGCCTACTTGTAGGCGCATAACTGGCACACTGTTCAATCGCTCTAAGGCTCAGATCATATTCAAATCATACAGAGTGGTTGACAAGTGGTCGATATGGAGCGTTCGAAGAAGAAGAAGCTGAAGAAGAAGAAGTAGCTCCAGCAACAATCCTATGATCTCCGAAAAAAACCACAGACTTGAACTAAACGACGCCAAGCGGATTCGAAATCACAACCCTCGCAACGCAAAGCAAATGTCTTTACCACTTCGCTACAGATACCTCATGAAAACTTCATTTTGAGAACATTTGACAGATCTTGGCTACGTCTGTGGCTTAGGAGATACCATGACTCGGTCTATTAACCCCGACGTTCTAAGTTCGAATCACGCTGCGGACAGTTTGGTTGCAAATTGTTTTGCGTATATTTTTACAAAAGGACGATGGCACCACCCGTTCAGAAAGCAATGGTAAACTACTGAACGTAATAATGACTAGAAAAATCACAAATAGGGTTAAAAAAAAGCTGGGGTTGATTCGCAAAGTCCTGTAAATGATATGCAATTAACTTTGGCAGATCTCAAGCAGACTTTCCAGCTTATGGTCGATAGTATACTAACACGCATAACCAGAGACAGAAGAAGAAGAACTTCCTGAAGAATGTATGTCTATGTACTTAACCGTGACAATGACATAAGAAGAACACATATAGATACACACGCATATATTTATATATGTATATTATAAATACATAATTACGTCGTATGAAAACCATAAAACTATACCACATACATGTGATCGCACATATTTTCATATATATACTCTTATGCACATTAAAATGAAAATCGTGACAAATTCTTTACAGGACTCACCATCAACCACAGTAAACGAGTTGTTGATTTTCTAGGCATTACTTATACGTTCAGTAGTTTAATATGGCTTTCTGAACGGTATGGCCTATTTTTACCGTTTATAAATATCCACGGGAAAGAAATTGCTCCGAAACTGCCCGCGCGGGGTTTGAACCAGGTACTCTTGGGTAGTGATCCCGCTAAGCTACAGACGCCCATATATATTTATCTACTGCCCCCTGGGAATGCGGATGTTCTTGGAAAAGAGATTGTGCGGTAGGTTTGCATCAACAGCATCGATGGTTAGGGAGGAGTTAAAGGCTGATAGCGAGGACGTGCTTCAGTGTTTCTGCGGCCGTCTGTTGAATAAGAAGACTAAAATTGATGTTGAATCTAGCCAGATTTTTAAGTAGTTTGGGATTACACGTTGTACAAGTTGAACTCTGGGGTAGAGTGAGAAGTGTGTTGTTTTTTTGTTGTTGATCCAGAAGCAATGCTGTAACCTACCAGCTAGCCCCACTGTTAAGACACCCACAAATTTCACAGGCAGCTAAGCAACAGATGATCAACAGCATTTTCATACCTACTTTGTGTTACCAGAGTCAAACATGGACAATGAGCAAAGCGCAGTCACAAAAATAACTACATGTGAAATGCGTTGCCTGCGAAAAGTTACCAACAACACAAGAAAAGACAGTCACCAACATCAGCATAAGAAAGAAAGTTGGTACAAAACCGTGCTTGAATTACATAGAGAAACAAAGAATGAAGTGGTTTGGCCACTTAATAAAAATGCATCCAAACTCCACAGTATACAGTCTTCTACAACATAACATCGGAAAGAAGGCAAGAGGAAGACCACGGAAAATATGGTTAGATGGCGTAGCAGAATCCTGTGAAAGAGCAAAGATAACAATCACACAAGCAACCAGAACATCGCAAGACAAAAACAGAAAACCACGACACCGGTAGCAGTGTGACGACAAAAGACGAAGAAGAAGATCCAGAAACACTTGAGCTTTCAGCTCTTCGGCTCGGTGCCACGGACTTCGCAACCCTTCGGTTCGGTGCCACGAACACCGTAAACCTAGAGAACCTATGACTTTTCTGCCAGCCCGCGGAATTGAACCGCACTTACAGGGGCTTGTCACCGTCGTCTATGTCGCTAGGAATACGCTGGGCAGGCGGAGTAGAAGTGTGTTTAAGCATCAAATCACGGGAACCTAACGTATGCATACTCGTCGACATCTACGTAGAGAGACTGGGCACATGTGGGTCTATAGAGAGACTGGGCACATGTGGCTCTATGAAGTACGGTCGATATTGAAGGGGTTGATAGAAAGTACATTGATGGGACCTGCAGAAAGTGCATTGAAGGGGTAGCTGGACGTATGGTAAAGAGACGTATAGTAGAGAGACGTATTGTAGAGAGACGTATAGTAGAGAGACGTATAGTAAAGAGACGTATAGTAGAGAGACGTATAGTAGAGAGACGTATAGTAGAGAGACGTATAGTAAAGAGACGTATAGTAGAGAGACGTATAGTAGAGAGACGTATAGTAAAGAGACGTATAGTAGAGAGACGTATTGTAGAGAGACGTATAGTAGAGAGACGTATAGTAAAGAGACGTATAGTAAAGAGACGTATAGTAGAGAGACGTATAGTAGAGAGACGTATAGTAGAGAGACGTATAGTAAAGAGACGTATAGTAGAGAGACGTATAGTAAAGAGACGTATAGTAGAGAGACGTATAGTAGAGAGACGTATAGTAAAGAGACGTATTGTAGCGAGACGTATAGTAGAGAGACGTATAGTAGAGAGACGTAGAGAGACGTATAGTAGAGAGACGTATAGTAGAGAGACGTATAGTAAAGAGACGTATAGTAGAGAGACGTATAGTAGAGAGACGTATAGTAGAGAGACGTATAGTAGAGAGACGTATAGTAGAGAGACGTATAGTAAAGAGAAGTATAGTAGAGAGACGTATAGTAAAGAGACGTATAGTAAAGAAACGTATAGTAAAGAAGACGTATAGTAGAAACGTATAGTAGAGAACGTATAGTAGAGAGACGTATAGTAGAGAACGTATAGTAAAGAAACGTATGAGTAAAGAGAACGTATAGTAGAGAAACGTATAGTAGAGAAACGTATAGTAGAGAAACGTATAGTAGAGAAACGTATAGTAAAGAAACGTATAGTAGAGAAACGTATAGTAGAGAAACGTATAGTAGAGAAACGTATAGTAAAAGTAAACGTATAGTAGAGAAACGTATAGTAAAGAGACGTATAGTAGAGAAACGTATAGTAAAGAGACGTATAGTAGAGAAACGTATAGTAAAGAGACGTATAGTAAAGAACGTATAGTAAAGAAACGTATAGTAAAGAGAGCGTATAGTAGAGAAACGTATAGTAAAGAGACGTATAGCAGAGAAACGTATAGTAAAGAAACGTATAGTAGAGAGACGTATAGTAGAGAGACGTATAGTAAAGAGACGTATTGTAGCGAGACGTATAGTAGAGAGACGTATAGTAGAGAGACGTATAGTAAAGAAACGTATAGTAGAGAGACGTATAGTAGAGAGACGTATAGTAAAGAGACGTATTGTAGAGAGACGTATAGTAGAGAGACGTATAGTAGAGAGACGTATAGTAAAGAGACGTATAGTAGAGAGACGTATAGTAAAGAAACGTATAGCAGAGAAACGTATAGTAGAGAAACGTATAGTAGAGAAACGTATAGTAAAGGTAGTAAGTGCAGTGAATCAGTCGGTATGAAGAAAAACGAACCCGATTCTATTAATAACGAACCACAGTAAGTAAATGATATCAATAAGTAGGTAAACAAAACAAGAAAGTTTAGTTTAGTTTAGTCGTCGGATCATCATCACTGCACGTGGAACCAATTAGTCCATAAGTGATCCGATCTCCCCTTCGGTATGTCTCTCAGTTTAGTTTAGTTTAGTTGTCGGATCATCATCACTGCACATCGAACCAATTAGTCAATAAGTGATCCGATCTCCTCCTCAGTATATCCCTCAGCGTGTGCCAACTAACGACACCGGTTTTTTGTTAGTTTACTATTCTTCTTAGGCTACCAGTATAGTGTTCTTGTCTAGCTACACACACTTATCTTGCAGTCTAGTTAGTGTTGTAGATTCACCACTATTACTTGAATCATGTACACGTCCTCTCTCTTAGGGAATTTATAATATCAGCCTGGTCCATTGCTCGCCCGCTACTTACGTAAGTAAATATTACAAACAAGGAAATAAATCAGAGAAAGAAAATACAGGTGTTAAAATAAAGACACATTACTGAACAATTTAGCAAAATGCAGACGAGATCAGTGTTAACATAACTCAGAATCGGTTTTGTCAACATTGGGGAGTGGCATCAACAGCTGTTAACGTTACAAGCTAAGGTAAATAATCAACTCATCACTTGCCTCAAAGCTGAAATCGGTTGTCTGCCCATGTCTTACTGCCCTCGCTTGCAAGTTATCGTTGGGTTGTCGGTCTAGCCAGAACAGCATTAGTGGGATGAATTTCATCATTATTAGGATGAATTTCATCATTACTGGGATGAATTGCATCATTACTGGGATGAATTGCATCATTACTGGGATGAATTTCATCATTACTGATTGATTGATTGATTGATAGGACCATCATCATTGCACTTCGGTGAATAACCATGTTTGCTTTGATATCTTTCTAAAACAGGAAGATCTCACCTTCAGTACACGAACTCCGTAGCACCGGCGAGGAGTCCCAGGTGTAATTTTGAAGATGGTGAAAATATTTTTATAGGAATTTTATTTTTAATCTTTTCTAATGGATTTTGACCGGTTAGCTGCTTTCCAGCCTCCTCTTCTCGATTTTGAGCTGCCAACGGTTCTTCAATGTGCTCAAATTGAACACGGGACCCACGTTTTATCGTTCGTCCCCGATATGACTAGGAACTCGATCTCACCTACAGTGAGATCAGGGATCTCTGAAAAAAAAAAAAAATGGCTCCATGAGGGAGCGAACCTGGTATCTTGGGCACAAGAGACGAGTACCTAACCTCTACGCCACAAAGACCCCGTACACATTACTTAATATAACTAGTTTGTAAAATTCATTTGACAGAATGCTACAAGGTAAAAATAATGTGTTAGATAACGGTGTATTCTTTCGCTATACTTCTTTCTTCTTCTTCTTCAACTTCTTCTTCTTCTACTTCTTCTTCTTCTTCAACTTCTTCTTCTTCTTCTTCTTCTTCAACTTCTTCTTCTTCAACTTCTTCTTCTTCTTCTTCTTCTTCAACTTCTTCTTCTTCAACTTCTTCTACTTCTTCTTCTACTTCTTCTTCTTCTTCTTCTTCTTCAACTTCTTCTTCTTCTTCTTCTACTTCTTCTTCTTCTTCTTCTTCTTCAACTTCTTCTTCTTCTTCTTCTACTTCTTCTTCTTCTTCTCTTCTACTTCTTCTTCTTCTTCTACTTCTTCTTCTACTTCTCTTCTTCTTCTTCTACTTCTTCTTCTACTTCTTCTTCTTCTACTTCTTCTTCAACTTCTTCTTCTTCTTCTACTTCTTCTTCTTCTTCTTCTTCTTCTTCTTCTTCTTCTTCTTCTTCTTCTTCTTCTTCTCTTCTTCTTCTTCTTCTCTTCTTCTTCTTCTTCTTCTTCTTTTCTTCTTCTACTTCTTCTTCTTCTTCTTCTTCTTCTCTTCTTCTTCTTCTTCTTCTTCTACTTCTTCTTCTTCTTCTTCTTCTACTTCTTCTTCTTTCTTCTTCTTCTTCTTCTTCTTCTTCTCCTTCTTCTTCTTCTTCTTCTTACTTCTTCTTCACTTCTACCTTCTTCTTCTACTTCTTCTTCAACTTCTTCTTCTTTCTTCGAACGCTCCATATTGATCACCTGTTTACCACTCTGTGTGATTTTATGTGACCTGAGCCTTAGAGCGATTGTACGTTGTGCCAGTTATGCGCCTACAAATAGGCCAGCACATCCGATTTCTGCGACGATTTTTATTTACTAGGGTAGCATTCCTAGACTCCTACCTCAGTTGCCTCTTACGACATGCCTTGTAGGTCGCAGTGTTATTATTCTTTGCGTCTCCTTAAGCCCCGGCAACACACTGGTGTCTGGCAATCAAAGATTGTTCTTACCACGGAACATATAATCCTTAACACAATGTCTTGAAGACTTGATATTCGACCTACTGTGTATTGTGCGTTAACAGGTAAGCGAAAAAGATACATTTTGCCAGGTAGCTATTGATCCAAGCAAAGGTTTTGTGCAGCATTAATGAAAGTTGTGTTTTAGATGTTTAGATATTAGCTTTGACGAAAATCGATGAGAGGCGGCAACATTACGAAATGAAAAAAAAATTCGAAATTAGTTTGTTTTTGAAAAATCGAAGGTGGATTTATGCTCTCAACATTCTATGTTGTTCTGCTCTTGCCTACAATCCTGTTTTGACTCACAACGTCTGGATAAGAAGAGATTTCTAGAACTTTCTTTTTTGTACGCTTCATAAACAGTGTTTTTCGTAGCTTCTATTATTTCTGAGGTTCACCTTTTGCGTGGACTGTCTTTTAATTTATTTCCTTGTATCGGAGAAACATTACTCTTTGAGGTGCACTGTCTGTTGATATTCTGATTATGTAGCCAGATCATTCAATTTGATGTTTCTTGATTAAGTTCAGTACTGACGCTGTACCAACTTTTTTCCCCCGACGTCTTCCTTTTTAATCAGGTCAGGGGTCAAAGACGCATGAGGTGGTATGCCAGGGTTAGTGAGCCGGCACTAATCAAGACCCCTACCTCCACGTGGTGACCCTGGAAACAGACTTTGGTTCCGGTCTGGCTAATGGGTCAGGGATCGGGGAGAAATACTGGTAGTGGTAGCAGCAAAATTACGAAAAAAAGAAGAAATGCAGGTCCATAAGAACAAACTGCACGAACCTCCTGACCGAAGTCCAACAGAATATTGCCCAAGTTCCCGAACAAAAATAAACAGCAGCGAAACGTCTCTGATATAATCCCTACTCCCTCGGAATAAGAGTCGAACATAAATCGCCATCTCCGGAACAGGAGACTCCATACACAGGCTCAACGTGTTAGTCATAGGTCCCGCCACAAATTTCCAGTTTCTCTGCCGATATGGAGATTAGTAAACATGAAAGGATGAGAGGTGCATCCAGTGACGAAACGTGTGCCCACATAGGGCAAAACTCGAAGCCCTGAGGAGGGGGCAAATATTGCCAGCTGTAGGGCAAGAATAAATAAGTCAGATGCGTAACGAATAAAAGTCTACCCTCGTGTAGGTACAAAGGAAGATTGCAGCTGACTTCGCATCGGTGGCCTGGTGCAGATACATTTACAGGGCAAGGTTTGCCGAGCGCAAAACATAAAGTTGCGTTTCAGTGCATAACGAAACTACCCTCCCCGGGAAAACCGTGCAAGGTACTGTTGCGATAACAACTAACATCCCCGGAAGAACTGGGGCGAGGGATGGTGGCGAGCTCAAAATCTCATTTGCGTTGCTAGCGTCGATTGAAACGACCCTCTATATTATTTGTGCTTGGCCCTAGGCCGGTGTTTTCCGAGGCTAACTGCAAATTGCCACGTACCGAAAGGCATCTAGAAAAGGCTGAGAATGTTCCTACTCCGTAACAAACGCAAAAGTGAACGGTAAAGTAAGGTCGACAATGTAAAGATCTGACTGGCAGTCCGGATCCGAGCATTGGTGAAGACCGATACTTTACACGGTGTTTTATACGAGTAAGACGCCGTCCGAGGACAAGCTTATAAGCCCCGTGAAATGTTTCTAATCCGGAACGACCTCACAGTCAGAAAGGGCATAACAGCGTAACTCACTGTCTTGGCGTAGATCACAAAGCCCAAATACACGGCAAAGCTGATCGAAAAAGCGAAGATCCGGACCGACATAGTCGGCAGAAAGGATCGTACCCTATGGAAAGTTCACCCTAGTAAATCAAAAGCTGGCTGAAACCGGATGAGCGAGACTAGTCACTATGGACGAACAGTGCACCCGACGTAGATCACTCCATTCTTGTCAAAGGACCAATTATATATCACAAAAGAATGATAAAATTGGCCGTGAAGTAGGTTCGAAAAGAAGAAGAAACAGGTCTCTCTTTGATACCCTCAGCATTCTACTTAGACACTTCTATGTTCAACATTTCAAAATGGAAGTCAGAAAAATAATGACATTGACTAATTGCAGATTTTGACTTTTTCCAAGAAAAATGAAATAAAAAATTATAATACCTTGTAGACTTTGTAGATCATAGGGAAAAAAGTACATGCGACTTCACGTTTCTAGTCCCAAGTATGCAGGGGGAATGAGGACATACGTCTTTTCTCACTTATGGAAAGCCGGATTGGACAGAAAGTGTCCAGTCTTATCGGAGATGGGTGATAAAACGTAGGTGCGGTTATCAAGTTGGACACGTAATAAAACTCTCTGGAAGTTGCCCATCAAAAAGAATAGGCTGAAGATGTTGCACGATAAAAAAAAAAAGTTGACGCAGGATGAAAAAATTCCATTATATTTACTATATCTCTTCTTCTTCGACCACTTGTTAAACCAATCTTTGTGATTTGTATATGATCTGAGCCATGGGCGGCTTGTAATTAAGGGCTAGTGGGGCCCGGCCCCGTCAAAACCTAAAGAGGGGAATAACTTCCCGGAATAGACAAATAATGATTTTTTCAGAAAATTTGTGTCTGGCCCCACCAAGAAAAATGACCACGAGCCGCCACTGATCTGAGCCTAAGAGCGATTGTACGCTGTGCCAGTTATGCGCATGCAAGTAAGCCAGCACATCCGATTTCTTCTACGTTTTTTATTTACTTGGATAGATTCCCTAAGCCCCTACATCCGTCGACTCTTACGACATGCCTTGTAAGTCGCAGTGTTACTATTTTTTGGTACTCTTTCAAGCCTCGGCAACAGACGGGCGTATTTACCATATTAAAAATTACATCGAAGATCTTCGTTGGTGCTACAGACTCTGTGCTTTGTCGCTGAGATCCTAGTGTATAAGAAAGATATCAAAACATACATGGTTTTTCAACCACTTGCAATGATGATGGATCAATCAATCAATCAATCAATCAATAAATCAATAAATCAATCAGACAGTTAGATAGATCAATACTCGTTTTTATTGACATAAACGCTTACCGACACACGAGAAAAACCAATAAAGTGAAGTTTAATCAAAGCCCATAACAAAAAGATTTAATATCCTGCAGAAACCAGTCAGGGAATATGAGTACCAAAGTTTTGTTTGGTGATCAAACGTTCGAAAAATAAATCGATGCTATGATGCAAACCAATTTCAGGCCAAACAAAATCAAACTTCGGGAGCTCGATTCTAAAACAGTAAACCTATTTCAGGCCAAACAACAACAAACTTCGAAAGAGCGATTCTAAGACAACAAACCAATTTCAGACCAAACGAAAACAAGCCTCAAGAGAGCAACATAACCGATGTAAATAATGATGCCCCCCGCTCCATTTCTCCACCCAGCCTGCAATTTCTCTTAGCGCATGTTTGCGTTTCTGTTCATCATCATCATGTGTCATATATAGTTTATGAGTTTATTGTCAGAAAGAGTCGCCAGAAGATTTATAAACCGGGTTTCACAGATTACATTCTACTTCCTTCTACAGCATAGGTTCCCAGACTTTTTATGCCACCGCCCACTTTGCAAGACATAAATTTGGCTACCCCCTTCCACCCCCACCCCATTTTAACTGTTTTCTGCGTTCAAGCAGTTTGATCTTTTCGACGTTAAAAGCAGTGGCGGCTCGTGATAATTTTTGTTGGTGGGGCCAGACAAAAGTTTGCGGAAAAATCATAGTTTTGGGTTGTTATATTTCAATTTATAAAATACTAAATACACGTTACACATTATTTTTTTGGGGGCGGCCCACTGGCCCTTAATGACGAGCCTCCACTGGTTTAAAAGCAACTAATGATACATTACTGCTTATACCGTTAAAGTAATGAAAAAGTAGTGGTCAATATGTGCTTTATTTTGAATACAGTTATTCAATCGCAAACATCACAAAAATAATTTATTTTTAAATATACGTTATTAATTTTGTCTATAAGGAGCCACCGACCCCTAGATTGCCTGAACGCCCCCCAGATGCATCTGAACCCACTATCGTCCCCTTAGAAGGCTTAAACGCCCACTGGGGGCGGTACCACCCACCTTGGGAGCCTATGTTCTGCAGGGTTATTGGTTACCTAACTGACGTTACATCACTCCGGGCAGACTCATAGGTGCTCAGTCTTCCATCAAAATATGTCGAAGGATTTGCATACTGATAGTTCCTGTAGCTCTGATTACACGTACTTCCCTCTCTGTCCCTCAAGCATCCAGTTCTACTTGTATAACGTGTAATTACAAGCTCCCTAAATCGCTGGATTGATTCAACGTCAATTTTAGTGTCCTCATCCAACATTAGGTCGTCAAGAGACCGAAGAACATCCCTCTTATCCATCTTAAACTCCCCAACAATCGGCGCTCGCGATGCAAGCATGTCCGCTATCTCGTTACCGCGAATTTCCACATTACAAGACAACTACATCCAGGGCAGTCTCTGAAGATTAGAAACCTCTATAGACGACAACCACTCATACCGCAACCTGTCATTCTGGATCTTTAATTCCAGGCACAGGGAACAAAGATAAAAACTCGACACTCGTGGGGAACTTACTGACTCACTGATTGATTGATACGATCATTATTATTGCACTTCGGTGAATAACCACGTGAGCTCTGATCTCTTTCTTACACAGAAATATCTCAGGGATAGTGCACAAACTTCGTAGTAACGGTGAGGGTCCCAGGTGAGGGTCCCGGGTGAAGTTCCCAGGTGAGGGTCCCAGGTGAAGTTCCCAGGTGAAGTTCCCAGGTGAAGTTCCCAGGTGAAGTTCCCAGGTGAGGGCCCCAGGTGAAGTTCCCAGGTGAAGTTCCCAGGTGATGTTCCCAGGGGAAGCTCCCAGGTAAAGTTCCCAGGTGAGGGTCCCAGGTGAAGTTCCCAGGTGAAGTTCCCAGGTGAAGTTCCCAGGTGAAGGGTCCCAGGTGAAGTTCCCAGGTGAAGGAACCCAGGAGAAATTATGAAGATGGTGAACATTATTTCAATAATTTTTATTTTGATCTTTTCTACAAATTTTGCCAGGGCAGAAGCTCGATTTTCAACTACGAAGCATTATTTTTACGTACTCAACTTCATCACGAGGCCTACGTTTTATCGTCCGTCTCCGATAGGACTAGTAACTCGATGTCACCTTCACTGAGATCAATTGAAATATCCCGGTCACTTCACTTTCGGAACAAACCGAGTACCTCTAGAAGAGAGGTGATCACCGTACCTCCACGTCCCAGAGGCTAGTACAGTAAAGATTAAACAAATTTTAGTTTCGTTAGTAAAATTTTTTTTTTAATTTACAAAATAACACCGAAAAGATTAAATAAACTTCACAACCTAGCACAGGAAATACTAAACACACTTCATAATTTATCATAGCAAAGATTATATAAACTTTCTGGCCTAGCAGTTAAGATTAAAGAAACTTCACATCCTAAACTTCACAATCTAAACTTCTCAATCTAAACTTCACTACCTGAACTTCACAACCTAAACTTCAAAACCTAAACTTCACAACCTAAACTTCACAATCTAAACTTCACATTCTAAACTTTACAATATAACCTACACAATCTAAACTTTACAATCTAAACTTCACTACCTGAACTTCACAACCTAAACTTCAAAACCTAAACTTCACAACATAAACTTCACAACCAAAACTTCCCAACTTAAACTTCAGAACCTAAACTTCACAATTTAAACTTCACAATCTAACCTTCACAATCTAAACGCCACTATCTAAACTTCGCAACATACACTTCAGAACCTGGCACAGTAAAGATTAAAACAAACTTCACATCCTCGAACAGTAAAGATTATGCAAACTTCACATCCTCGAACAGTAAAGATTATGCAAACTTCACAATCTAGCATAGCAAAGATATAAATAAACGTTATAGCCTAGCACAATAGAGAAAACACAAATGTATGTTCCCATGGAGATGGGGAAACAAACATCGGTTGTCACATGTCACTTTGAATTATGTTCCCCCCTTCCACAGAAATGCTGATCAGTTCCAAGATGTGTTAAACCTGAGGTCAATCAACAACAGGGCAGTATTTCAACCGGATCGATATTGCTGTTAGCTTTAAACCCATGAGCCACTACGTCTCTCACTCTCTCTCTCTCTCTCTCTCTCTCTCGATCTTCATCTCGCTCACATGTCATTCCGACTGGCTTAGACGATCATGAACTTTCTCGGATTCTAATACAGTTCATCGATACCTTTCCTTATGTTTGTTCTCTTCACCGACATTAGTTTCAGTTGTAAAGTATTCCTTCTATTTTTGTCTAATTCTTTTTCAAACGTTGCATAACAACCACTTGTTAACCATTCTGTGTGATTTGTATGTCATCTGAGTCTAAAAGCGATTGTACGTTGTGCCAGTTATGCATCTACAAGTAGGCAGACAAATACGATTTCTGCGGTGATTTTTATTTACTAGGGTAGTTTTCCTAGGTCCTACATAAAGCTCCTCTTACGGCATGCCTTGTAAGTTTCAGTGGCACTATTCTTTGCTTCTCTTGCGGGTACCAGAAAAACAGGGACAGTCTTTAAATACGGAAAAGGCTATATATATATATATATATATTGTCCACAATTCAGGTCTGTAATTTAAGCTGTAGTGAACTCGATCGCAACCAAGCAACCTAGTTCAAACTTCGCGGAAGGCAATTTAGAAGCAAATTAGCTCCCTTGAATTTTAAGGAGCATTAAAATAGACCTCACCGTTCATAAAGCAATGACAAACTGCTGAACGTATAAGTGGTGCCTAGAAAAATAGACGATTCGTTTATTGTTATTTATGGCTTAGTTCTGTAACGGATATGCCAGAATTTTCAATTTCCACAATTCACATATTTAAGACATCGTTCATGCAGTTATTCTCAAAATACTGTATACAATTCTCTTCGTCTGTCCCGGAACCTGGCCTCGTGAATTTTGACGAGTTAATCACATGACGTGCATAGAATGCATCTAATGCTACGGATGTAGAATTATAAAGTGGTATTTGGACGCGCTGGTTATCGAGTGTCATATTTGATTTATTATATAATCTGCATGCGTCAATAGCTTAAGCGGTAGTGAGCTTGATCTCAACCCAAGCGTATCTGGTTCAAACTCCGCGGCATGTAGTTTGGAAGGAAATTAGTTTCCGGTTTTTTTTTAAACGAAAGGTAAAAATAGACTTCATAGTTCATAAAGCAATGCCAAACTACTGAACGTAGAAGTGGTGCCTAGAAAATAAAGGATTCGTTTATTGTGATTGATGGCTACGTCCTTTAGGATAAGCCACGATTTTCAATACCTGCCATTGGTCTCTCGCACCAAAGATACTCGATTCGCTCCCTCGTGGACACACCGGGATATTTGTCCAGAGATCTCGTATCTCAGTGTAGGTCAGATAGAGTTCCTAGTCCTATCGGAGACAGATGGACGATAAAACGTAGGTCGAGTGTTCAAATTGAGAATAGCGGGCTGAAAAATCTCTGGGCAAAATTTATTAGAAAGAGGTTTTCTTAAAAATAAAAAAACTATATATATATTTATATATATAAAAAAGGAACCCTTTCATACCTCGTGGTAGGCCTGTATTTTTCATTGACCGTCGGCACACGATGGGTGATGTGGTCAGCATCACGCCGGCCGCCTTTACTTTCCCAGAGCATGTCTGGTACCCAGTTGAGGCTGGGTCGACCTGAGAGCCGTCGCGGTCGGGAAAAATTCCACGCGCACTGCGGGAACTGAACCCAGACCACCAGCCTTGAGAGGCGAGTTCACTAACAACTACGCTACAGCGTCTCTCATTTATATATATAATTTGTACAGAATATTTTAAGGTTCTTCTAACTTACATCGGGGACCCTCACTAGTTTCACGGAGTTCGTACACTGCCGCTGAGATCTTCCTGTGTAAGAAAGAGATCGATCACACATCCCTACTCACCGAAGTGCTACTCACCGAAGTGCTACTCACCGAAGTGCTACTCACCGAAGTGCTACTCACCGAAGTGCTACTCACCGAAGTGCTACTCACCGAAGTGCTACTCACCGAAGTGCTACTCACCGAAGTGCTACTCACCAAAGTGCTACTCACCGAAGTGCTACTCACCGAAGTGCTACTCACCGAAGTGCTACTCACCGAAGTGCTACTCACCGAAGTGCTACTCACCAAAGTGCTACTCACCGAAGTGCTACTCACTGATGGTCTTATCATTCAATCAATCAATCAGTAAATATGACACTTACCCGTATTCAGCGGCGGCTAGTGGTCATTTTTCTTGGTGAGGCCAGACACAAATTTTCGGAAAAATAATTACTTTTTTTTTGCATTTACTATTCCGGGACGTTATTCCCCCTTTCGATTATGGTGGGGCCGGGCCCCACTGGCCCTAATGACACCCAGGAAAAACACCCAAGGAAACGAATTTGCTTCCAACTAGCCCTCCGTGGGGTTTGAACCAGGTACGCTTGGGTTCGTGATCGAGCTGACTACCGCTTGAGCTACAGACGCTCACACCTCTTTGTTTACTGTCCTGTTATTTACCATACCGAGCGTGTGTACTGCCGTTGATATCTTCATGTGTAAGAAGGCGATAGGATCCCCATTGTTTTTTCATGATTGCAATTACGATTATTCAATCCATCAATCAATTAATCAACAAACCACTGATGTGGAAATCTAAAATCGTAGGGATTGGCTGTTTTATTCCTGGATATCATTTAATTGCAGACAGAAATCTTCTTCTTTGCGTTCGTTCTTTACGACCAATTTTAATCACTCTTTGTGATATGTTTGATCTTTGCCAAGAACGTGTATACGTTGCACATTGGTTTGTAGGCCCCTAAACGCATAGACTTCTACACGTTTAGGACACATGCATACGGTTTCAGCCAAACCTCCTTAGTCGCCTCTTACGATATGCATGACAGGTAGTAGTGGTTCGATTCTTCACACCCCAAATGTGGGCCCCGGTAACCACTCGGGCGCTACAAAGAAGTAAATGGTGGAAGAGAAGATAACGAAGGTGCAACCATAGACTACATTGGGAATGGAAAGTAGGGAGGTGTAATGAAATAAAGACACATCATCAAATATTTTGTCCCTTTCCGGAACCTGTATCCCATGACAGCAGTCCTAAAACATTCTCTGTTCTGTGCAATTTGACCGTCGTCATCAGCAGTCATTCTCAGATCGTCAATGATATCTTGCACACATCGTCTTCTAGGTCTTCATCTCATTCTTCTTCCAGACACTATTTCCTCCCAAATTATCTTCACTAGGCCCTCAAGTCGTTTGATGTATCCAGAATATTTAATTTTCCTTGATGTTGTATTCTTTAATATACAAATCTTTTTAATATCAAGCTGTTGCAGAACAGAAGCATTTATTCTTTCTCTGTCCATGATATTCTAAGTACTCTTCTGTAGCATTTCCATTCAAAGACGTTAATGACCTTCTCCGCCGCCTTGTCAATGATCCATGTCTCGCAAACATATGTTGCCAATGAAAAAAAGAGATGGTTCTTAAACACTTCATTTTTGTTCTTATGTCAGTTCCCTTTCATAGGTTAGTTAGTTCTTTTAGTTTTTGCAAAGCAATGCTCAGGATTCTTTTAATTTCTTTTATAGTATTCCCGTCAGTTGACAGCAATTCCCCAAGGTATTTAAAGTTGTCAACTTTTTCTACAGGGTGTTTAACTTAAAAGCAGCCCATGAATGGAGCTAATCTGGCATATATGTATGGAAATGAGAAGGTTCAGTTATGACGTAGTATAGGTCAAGGTTGTGTGAGGGTGTGTAATTGTAGTGCGGGAAGGGGCGATGAACAAATGTGACGTAGGACAAGCTAGTCAGAACCGGTTTAAATAGTAAATAGACGGAGATGCAATGCGTACCTGGCAAATTTCTATTTATCACTGGGGCTGCTTTTAAGTTGAACACCCTGTATTTTGCGGCCATTGACACATATATTAGACAGTATTCCTGTTTTATCAGTTGTATAGACACAAGAATGTGACAATGAAGATGAAGGAATGAAGGCAGTTTAAAGTTAAATATTAACCCTTACCTCCATTTTCTGGTAGCCCCCTCAGGTTGATAACTAGTTATGCCATGTCGATGAGTAGTTCCCACATTGGTCACGCCTCTGGCTGCTAAATAGTTATCCTTGGGAAAGGCACCCATTTGTTGACTTTGACGTTGTGGTGGTGGTGGGGGTAGGTGTCGTGGTTGTAGCACATTTTCTGGAGGTTTCGGAAGATGTTGTTGTTGGTACGGTACCGGCTGTTGTTGCTGTTGCTGGTGTCGCACCAGCTGTTGTTGTTGCTGGTGCTGACCCAGCTGTTGTTGGTGCGGGCCAAGCTGTTGCTGGTGAGGCCCAAGCGTTTGTTGCTGCTGTTTTCCCGGAGTTGAATTTAGTATGAGAGAGTCACAAATGTCTAAAAATCTCTGCGTCATGGTTACTTAGACATATATACCTGACTCTTTATAATTAAAACTGTATGACTCCTGCGTCATTAGCGCGTCTAAATGCAATATCCCAGCTACGGAGACAGCCTTCTGTCACATTCGTTGCTTTATTAAGTAGGGGATTAAAACCTCTTTAAGCCGAGACACGCCTTTCAACCAAAGCACGAACCTTGTTTTGGTTATATCAGAGCATGTATGCCAACAAACAGGAAAACAATAATTAACTCCTTACGCAGAATCCAAGAAAACAGCGCATCAGTTTAGTTACATTACAACATTACGAGTCCACAAAAATAGAATTATCGCAGTTAAGCAGCTGATAGAAGATAATGCAAGGGATGATGATGTTGTTGTATATACCGATGGGTCGGTTCAACGTGGTGAGAAATCCGGCTGGGGTTTCTTGGCTAATGCGCATGGTAGGGTTGTTGCAGAGCGAAGTGGGGCATACAGGACAACTACTTCTAGTATGAGGATGGAGGTTGAGGCCGTTACTGCTGCCCTCCATTGGATTTCTGGGACTTCATTTACTGGGGCAGTTGTTGTATCTGACTCTCAGTCGATGCTTCACAAGATCCAGAAGGGCAGGTTTCGGTATGAGTGGATGTCGTCTATAGAAGTTTCTAACCTCCAGCGGCTTACGTGGATATACTGTCCTGGGCATGCGGGTGTTTACGGTAATGAGAGAGCGGACAGGCTTGCATCAACAGCATCGATTGTTGGGGAGTTGAAGATGGATAAGGGGATATTCTTCGGTCTCTTCGAGACTCTCTGTTGGATGAGGACACTAAGATCGATGTTGAATCGATCAACGATTTAAGCAGTTTGGAATTACCCTTTGTTCAAGTCGAACTGGATGCCTGAGAGGCAGAGTGAGAGGTGTGTTTAATCAGCAAGCCACAGGAACCATCAGTATGCATACTCTTCGATATCTGTTGGGGAGACTGAGCACCTATGGGTTTGCCCGGAGTGCAATGACGTCAGTTTAGTAACCAATAACCAATAACCAATAACCAAAAATAGAATTTGTTATTACGTTTACACACCTTATTCTGTAGATATTCCAATGCGAAAATAGAGAACACAACGCGCACCAGAAAGCACTGTCCCAAACAGCATATTGAATCCTTCTTATAACTTCATTCTAGCTGTGGTCATGTGTTTATTGTCTATTCCCAGGTGGAAGATGGAGTTGGTTGTCCACTCTTGCCGTTAAGCGTAGGGATGGGAGCTTTAATTTGGGTTCTAGGGCTAGATGAGTCCCCCTTGTTGTGTTGTATCTGTGTTTATGTAGTGTGGTCTTGATATTGTCTATCCATTTTTCTTGGTCTTCCCTTTACGTAGTCATGCGTATGTATGTATGTATGTATATACGTATGTGTATTATATGTAATTAAATTATGAAAGCCTGATTGTCCAGTTTAATGAATATCCACCTATTAGTAAAATAAAGAAACCAGTGTTACGCCATGTATGGGAAATCCAGTGTTAGGCCAGTATTTGTTTTTACCTTCGGCACATGATGGGTAATTTGGTAGCGGCATGGTTGGTCGCCTTTTCCTTTCAGTGCTTTTCTAGTACTCATTTGATGCTGGATCGACCTGAGAGCCTGGTCGGAACAAAATTCTACACCCACTGTGAAATTAAACCATTTTCCCCCTCCACGTGTGTTGCCAGGGTCCGTAAAGAGAACAAAGAATAGTACCACTGCGATAAGCAAGGCATGTCGTAATAGGCCACTAAAGCAGGGACAGAGGGAAGCTACCGTAGTAAATAAAATCGACGCAGAATTCGGATGGGCTGGCTTACTTCTAGGCGCATAGCTGGCACAATGTACAATCGCTCTTAAGCTCATACAAATCACAAAGAGTGTTTAAGAACTGGTCGATGTGGTACGTTCGAAAAAGAAGAAGAAGAAACCCGGGCCACGTGCCTTCGAAGCAAGCGTACTAGCTCCTACACTATAGCGGCTCTCAAATATGCACACATACTTATAAATTAAGAAAGTCAATAAAAAATATGTTATTTAATGTATTTTAATGATATATTGTTCTCAGACAACAAATACCTTTAAAATGGCGAAATAAACGGTAAAAACAGCAAAGATATAGATCGATGTGAACTGGTGAGCAATGGCTAAAACAAGTCATTATCTTCAAACAGCTTGTCCTGAGTAGAACTTTGCCACCTTAATAGTCCTTCTGAATTTCTCTCTCTGGTATACCAGATGTCCTACCAGTTACATCCTGACTTCATATTCTCCGTTGTCTTCCTCTTCTCCTCTTTGTCTTTTTTTTTCCCGATCCAGAAGCACTTGAGCTTTTCAGCTCTTCGGCTCGGTGCCATGGACACCGTAACCCTTCGGTTCGGTGCCACGAACACCGTAAATCTGGGGAATCTTTGGCTTTTCTGCCAGCCCGCGGAATTGAACCCCACACACAGAGGGATAGTCACCCGTAGTCCAACGCGCTACGAACACCTTGTGCAGACGGGTAACCATTTGTCTTTAAACTCTCTTCCCACAATTCTTTTCGATGTTTCCTTTAGACGTTCAGGCTCTCTTTTCTATTCGTTCTCCATCGAGGCGATGTCGTATCCAATGTCTCAACTGGCGGACGGCATACACACCTGCCTCCATCTGCGCCTTTTAATCAATGTCTGCAACGTAGCATAGTTTTCTCGTTTTAAAGACTCTTCATTTGATCAATCAATCAAGTGCCATGCCTGTCGGCGTAGGCGATCATGTCTCTCCACGACTCTCTCTCTTTCGTGCAAGTAACCACCTCTGACGTCAATCTTTTGTCGAACCAAGATGGCAGACCATCCAACATCTTCTTCCTCTGTCTTCCTCGATCTCTCCTTCCCTAAATTTTACTTGTTGTCACCAAATGTTCTAAACCTTCTCTTCTCATTATATGCCCGAAGAACCTTGATTGTCTGATGCTTATTATTTAATAAGGTTTATATGTCTGCAAGCCTGATTTAAAACCTCATCATTTGTTTTCTTCGCTGTTCATGAAATTGTCAACATTCTTCTGTAAAACCACATCTCTGTGGCTTCTAGTGATCTTAATTGATTGTTTGTTCATTGTCCATGATTCGCTGCAATACATAAGCATTGGTTCAATATGGCACTAGAGTACTCGTTTTCGCAGTGTCATTGGTAGTCAATTCACTCATAGTGTGTTTTTCATTTTCATAAATGCTGTTGTCGCTTGAGCTATTCTACTCCTAATCTCTGTTGTACATCTTCCATCCGATGTTAGGAATAATTCATTTGATACCATATCAGTCATCATCATCATCAGGTGCCGTGCCGGCTGGCGAAGGCGATCATGGATCTCCACAAAACTTTGTCGTTGGTGTTTGCTATCAACTCAGATATTGACGCTTTACCGTGCCACGACGTCAGGCTATCCAAAGTTTCTCTCTCTGTCTTCCTCTGTCTCGTCTACCCTCGATTTTACCGGTTGCCACCATATCAGTATTCTTCTTAAACTGTTATTCTGGAATGTCTACAACTGTCGTATTATATTGTGGATCCTTTTCCAGTACTCGCTTCTATATAGTCACCCGAGTTATGTTATGTTATGCGATCGACTTCACGGCACATTGGGCATTCCCATGCATGCTCTGACCTCTGCAGCAGCCATCCCAAAGTCCATTTGCTTAACAGTACCCATGAGAAGTTGATTACTATATCTTCTCTCTACCACGAAGACGACACTGTCTGGCGTGTCCAAACTTAATCACCCTAGTGGTTATAGGGGCCCAAATTTGGGGGTAAAGAATAGAACCACTGGTACCTGCCACGCATGTCGTAAGAGGCGACTAAGGAGGTTTGGCTGAAATCGAAGCACGTGTCCTAAACGTGTATATGCGTTTAAGGCCTACCAAACCAATGTACAACGTATACACGTTCTTGGCAAAGATCAAACATATCACAAAAATGATTAAAATTGGTCGTAAAGAACGAACGCAAAGAAGAAGAAGAAGAAGACTTCTATTTAATAACACTTCCATGACAGTGCTTCAATAGACGACTTCTATTTAATAACACTTCCATGACAGTGCTTCAATAGACGACTTCTATTTAATAACACTTCCATGACAGTGCTTCAATATATTTTTAAGCAATATTAATAATAAGAAGGAAAACAAAAAGAGGAAAAACTCGGTTTCTTAATCTTGAAAACGAAGGTAGCCATAACTCTGCCCTGCGGCAATACTGATAACAAAACAAATTGCCAGCTATAAAATTCTAACGTAGAATTACATGTGCTGTTAAGAGCTGTAACAAGCCATGTGTAACTTATTTTATTACTAATAACGTCTTTTCAAGGATTCTCAACCTGTTTTATACCACAAGATCCAAAAAGGCAAGTTTATGTATAAGTGGATGTCGTCTATAGAAGTTTATAACCTCCAGAGGCTTACGCGGATCTACTGTCCTGCACATGCGGGTGTTTGCGGCAATGAGAGAGCGGACAGGCTTGCACCAACAGCATAGATTTTTGGGGTGATGAAGATGGATAAGGGGGATGTTCTTCGGTCTCTTCGCGACTGCCTGTTAGATGAAGACACTAAAATATATACTGAATCGATCCAGCGTTTTAAGCAGTTTGAAGTTACCCGTTGTACAAGTAGAACTGGATGCTTGAGGGGCGGAGTGGGGAGTGTGCTTAACTAGCGAGCCACGGGAACCATCAGTATGCATACTCTTCGATAAATGTTCGGGAAGACTAAGCACCTATGGGTTTGTCCGGAGTGCAATGACTTCAATTTAGTAAAAATAAAAGGTATTTAATTATTTAATTATTGACTTCATTGCACCTGGTTTTACTCCATACGGATCGGCTCATCTCCGCAGAAATAACACGCTACCTGCAGAGAGTATTGTACAAAGCACGAACTCCGTAGCACCGCAAAATTTCTAGGGGTCTTTGGAAAAAAAATATACTCGTGAACAGAACGGCGATGTCGGAATTCGAACCCACGACTTTCAACTCTCAAGACAAAGGCATAACCACTTAGCCACATAGATCACCTTCGTTTAATAACCAATAGCCAAACACCACACATTCCTGTTTATGTTTTCATATGTTAGAGAATTTTTACTGCTCGCACCGATAATTTCGCACCGATAATTTCGCATTATGCATACTGCTTTTCCCCTCTTCTACAAGGAAAACGAAGGAAGGGGAGACCGAGAAATACATGGAGACGAGATTTGGAGGTAGAGATCAACAATATAAAGAAGAGCTGGAGGGAGCTGTAGGAGATAGGTAGAGATATGAGGAAGACTTGGCACGAGTTGGTCTATGCCCTAATCCGGGTTTAAAAGGCATATATATATTCTGTTTGTTGCTTACCCTGTAGTGTCACTTCGATCATCCACAGGTTAGGTAGGTAAATAACAAGTAAAGGAACCCTTTCATACCTCGTGGTATATAGGTCAATACAGTGTTAGGCCTGTATTTTCATTGACCGTCGGCACACGATGAGTGATGTGGTCAGCATCACGTTGGCCGCCTTTACTTTCCCAGAGCATGTCTGGTACCCAGTTGAGGCTGGGTCGACCTGAGAGCCGTCCCGGTCGGGACAAATTCCATGCGCATTGCGGGAGCTGAAACCAGACCACCAGCCTTGAGAAGCGAGTTCACTAACAACTACGCTACAGCGGCTCTCAGGTTAGGTAGGGCCATTGTTATAATTTCTTTTGTTCCATTCGTTCGTTGGAAATATTATAATTATCAACAATGTTGTTTCTCCTGTATAAACATGGCACCTTTTTGTATTTAACATAAAAGTCCGTGAGGCTTTCTTTCCTGGGTTGTTTAACTGGACCAGTAATGCCTCATCTTCATCATCTTTATTGACATAATTCTCATCACCATCTTCATCATCATCATCGTCATCATCATCATCATCATTCCCATCATCATCTTCATGGTTATGATTCTCATCATCATAATTATCATCATCTTCATCATCATCTTCTTCATCGTCATCATTCTCATCATTATCATCATCATCTTCTTCATCGTCATCCTCATCATCGTTGTGTCATCTTTCTTATCACCATCTTCATCGTCATCATCCTCATCATCATCGTCATCATTCTCATCACTATCTTCATCATCTTCATCGTCATCATTCTCATCACCATCTTCATCGGCATCATTCTCATCATCATCATCTTCTTCATCGTCATTCTCATCATCATCCTCATTATCCTGATCAGCATCATGATCCTCATTATATCCATCTTCATCATCATCAGCATCATCATCATCAGCAGCATCATTCTCATCATCATCAGCATCATTCTCATCATCATCAGCATCATCATCTTACCCATCCTCATCATCATCATCCTCCTAATTGTCCTCAACATCATCATTAGCATCATCCGCATCCTCCTCATTATACTCGTTATCATCATCTTTCTCCTCGTCATCATCAGCATGTGCCATGTTGGCTGGTGTACCCCGAGAAACGCGTGTTGTAACCACTGCATTACCGCGGCTCTCCACATGTGGATACGGGGTTAATAAGGTCATGTTCTGTTTATTGGTGGCGTCTGTGGCTTAGGGTTAGTGACTCGGTCTATTAACCCCGACGTTCTGAGTTCGAATCACGCTGCGGACAGTTTGGTTGCAAATTGTTTTCGTGGATTTTAACAAAAGGACGATGACTCCACCCGTTCAGAAAGCAATTGCAAACTACTGAACGTAATAATGCATAGAAAAATCACAAACAGCGTTAAAAGCTGGGGTTGATTCGCAAAGTCTTGTAAAGGATATGCAATTAACTAGTCTGTTTATTAAATGGGGACAACCCCATCCAGAAGTGAAGATAAATTTAGAAATGATAGTCCGCCTGCCTAGCTTGTTCGTAGTGCGTTGGACGACGGGTGACAAGCCTCCCGTGAGTGTGGTTCAATTCCGTGGGCTGGCAGAAAAGTTACAGGCTCTCCAGATTTACGGTGTTCGTGGCACCGAACCGAAGGGATAATGATGTCCATGGCACAGGGAATAAGAGCTGAATGCTCAAGTGCTTCTGGATTTAAAAAATGATAATATTCGATAGAGAAATAGAAACAAGTTGTCAAAAAGCAAATGCAGTGATCTACCAGCTGACACAATTACTACAATACCCAAAGATCAAGATGAAAGTGAAAAGACAGATACAAAAAAAGTATTTTTCTACCAAAACTTTGTTACCAGTGCCAAACTTAGTCTCTGACAGCAACAGACCACAGAAAGCTCACCACGTGCGAAATGAAATGCTTGAGGAAGACAGTGGGGTCACCAGGAAACACAGACTACGAAATGAGGACATCAGAAGCAGAGTAGGCATAACTTCTAGCACCGAATACATTGCAAGACAATAAATGCAATAGTTTGGACATTTAATGAGAATAAAATACAACCAACCCCCAATAACAGCATACAATAAAAAGAGATCGGGTACTAGAGCTAAGGGAAGACCAAGAAAAGATGGATAGACAATATCAAGACCACACTACATAAACATGGATATAACACAACAAGGGCGACGCATCTAGCCCTAGAACGCAAATTAAAGCTCCCACCCCTACACTTAACGGCAAGAGTGGACAACCAATCCCATCATCCACCTGGGGAAAGACAATAGACAATATCAATAAACTGAGAACCACTTCACATCCAGGTTTTTGGAGCTCACACTGAAACGAAGACACGTGATCAAATCAGATGTTTCTGTAACTGGAATAAATAGGAAAGATGGGGGATAAGACAAAGATGAAAGATATTGACAGAGCAGAAAGTGGGGGTGGGGAGGAAACATGAAAAGAGAGACTACTTGATAGCGCGTGTCTGTTATTGATCGTGATCGATATAGTTAAATCACTTCCATGTAGAATGTTCCAGATGTCCAAGACAAGACAATTTCATCCGTAAAGAACATAATCCGCTTTTCTCTACTCTAGTGGTAATATGGGCCGATCTCTCTCTCTCTCTCTCTAACACTATCTTTCTCTCACTATCTCTCTCTCTCTCTTCCTGTCTCTCTCTTTCATTCTCTCTCTCGCTCTCTCTCTCTCTCTAACACTATCTATCTCTCGCCATCTCTCTCACACCATTTCTCTCTGTCTAACACTATCGTTCTCTCTCTCTCTCTCTAACACTATCGTTCTCTCTCTCTCTCTCTAACACTATCTTTCTCTCACTATCTCTCTCTCTTCCTGTCTCTCTCTTTCATTCTCTCTCTCGCTCTCTCTCTCTCTCTAACACTATCGTTCTCTCACTATCTCTCTCTCTCTCTCACTATCTCTCTCTCCCTGTCTCTCTATCTCTTATTCTCTCTCTCACTATCTCTCTCTCAATCTCTCTTACTATCTCTCTCTCAATCTCTCTCTCACTATCTCTCTCACTGTCTCTCTCTCCCTGTCTCTCTCTCTCCCTGTCTCTCTCTCCCTGTCTCTCATTCACTCTCTCACTATCTCTCTCACAATCTCTCTCTCACAATCTCTCTCACTGTCTCTCTATCTCTTATTCTCTCTCTCACTATCTCTCTCACAATCTCTCTCTCACAATCTCTCTCTCCCTGTCTCTCTATCTCTTATTCTCTCTCACACTATCTCTCTCACAATCTCTCTCTCACAATCTCTCTCTCCCTGTTTCTCTCTCTCAATCTCTCTCTCACTATCTCTCTCACAATCTCTCTCTCACAATCTCTCTCTCCCTGTCTCTCTCTCTCTCACAATCTCTCTCTCACAATCTCTCTCTCCCTGTCTCTCTCTCTCAATCTCTCTCTCCCTGTCTCTCTCTCTCAATCTCTCTCTCCCTCTCTCTCTCTCTCAATCTCTCTCTCCCTGTCTCTCTCTCACAATCTCTCTCTCCCTGTCTCTCTCTCTCAATCTCTCTCTCCCTCTCTCTCTCTCTCAATCTCTCTCTCCTGTCTCTCTCCTCAATCTCTCTCTCCCTGTCTCTCTCTCTCAATCCTCTCTCCCTGTCTCTCTCTCTCAATCTCTCTCCCTGTCTCTCTCTCTCTCACAATCTCTCTCTCACTATCTCTCTTGTACCTTTGTAACTACGGTATAGGCCCTCAAAAACATGCAAAATCTTTGAATGAAAATAATGAAGAGAACAAGCGTTCGTTACTACCTGTAATACTACCTTTTAGGCGGTGTCTTCTTCTTCTTCTTCTTCGAGCGCTCCATATCGACCACATGTTAACCACTCTGAATGAAAATCGTGGCATATCCTAAAGGACGTAGCCATCAACCACAGTAAACGAGTCGTTGATTTTTCTAGGCACCACTTATACGTTCAGTAGTTTGTCATTGCTTCTGAACGGGTGGCGCCATCGTCCTTTGTTAAAATCAACGGAAACAATTTGCAAGCAAACTGTCCGCAGCGTGATTCGAACTCAGAACGTCGGGGTTAATAGACCGAGTCACTAACCCCTAGGCCACAGACGCCACATAACCACTCTGTGTGATTTATATGTGATCTGAGGTTACGATCGATCTGCCTAAGTACGTTATGCTAGTTACACACATTTCTGCGACGCTTTTTATTTACTTGGGTTGCTTCCCAAGGTCCTACATCAGTCGCCTCTTACGATATGTCCTGTAGGTGGCAGTGGTACTATTCTTTGCTTCCTTGCGGGGCCTGACAACACGTCGGGAGTTAGGCATTGTAGGACAGGAGGGGGAACATGTACCTGTGGAATTTAATGGCTGCTTGGCTAGTGCGGTTGCCACGAAATCGTTTAGGTTAGGCTTTTTATTTATGCCCCTGACGAAATAAAACTCATTAGTCCTACCGGGTATTACAACCTTAGTCTCCCGCACTGAAGCTCGTCCTCTAATCCATTCGACCAGATGCTCCCCACTGTTGAGACATAGGCCTTCAAAAACTCATTCCTAGTCTATCTATCTTTAGTTGTCTCGTGTAGCTTCTTCCAGCTCTTCCTCATAGTTCTGGAACTTTTCTTAGGATGGAAGATAAACTGTGATGCAGATTTCTTATAACTTTCTCTGCATCGTGTCACACCTCTTCTGGAATAGCTTCCTTTCTACTTGGTTGGCACATTTATTATTTTCTTTGTATTTAACTTAAGAAAGGGTTAAAGGTGATGGATTGACTTCAGGGTACCGGGTTTTCCCCATTAAAATGTCATATGATTGCATTATTACTTGATATTGCAACAGTATTTCTCTCTTTCGATCGTTCTAGGTCTGTTTTAATCATTCTCTTTGTGATCAGAACGTAATGTACGTGCACCAAGCCTTCAGCACCTATTTGAGCACAGTTGCTTATCCTTCGGTGGGATGTTCGATTTCAGCCAGCTATTGTGTGCGGATTCGCTTCTTCCGCTAGTCTTTGACTGTCCCCAGCCCGACCCACAACAATATCTGATATTATTGAAGCAATATCCGACAATATTACAACCATTTATCTATAACATTGCAACAATTTGTGAATTCGTTTATTGTTCAATGCCAATATTGCAACACTAATATAAAAAAAAAGGCTGCAGAGGCAGGATATCTGGCCTATGAGAGAGAAAAATGCCGGAGGACTGTTGGGGTGGCAAAGTTCTACTCAGGGAAAGCTATTTGATGATGATGTATATATAAAAAGGTCTTCTAGCTTCATTACACATTGTTGCCCCATATGGCACCGTCCCTGTCGGCAAAAATGCACACCATCTACCCAGAGTGCTGCACAAAGCACGAACTTCGTAGCTTCAGTTACAATCCTAGGGATCTCATAAAAAATTGCATTATGAATCGTTTCGGAATCAAACCCACAACCTTTTTTTTTTTTTCCGATCCAGAAGCACTTGAGCTTTTTCAGCTCTTCGGCTCGGTGCCATGGACATCGTAACCTTCGGTTCGGTGCCACGAACACCGTGAATCTGGGGAATCTGTGGCTTTTTCTGCCTGCCCACGGAATTGAACCCGTACACACAGAGGGCTAGTCACCCACAGTCCAACGCGCTACGAACACGCTGGGCACGCGGGCAACCCACAACCTTAAGAACAACATATATACGTCTAACTACTCTGCCATATCAGAGCTGCTGTAGTGTAGTTGTTAGTGAACTCGCTTTGCAAGGCTGGTGGAATGCGCGTGGAATTTTTCCCGACCACGACGACCGCTGTCTCAGGTCGACCGCTGGGTACCAGACATGCTCTGGGAAAGTAAAGGAGTCCGGCGTGATGCTGACCACATCACCCATCGTGTGCCGACGGTCAATGAAAATACAGGTATTTTTCAGTCAATACAGGTACCTAACACTGTATTGACCTATATACCACGAGGTATGAAAGGGTTCCTTTCCTTTTTTTTACTCTGCCATATAGACCTCTTGTATTTAACTTGCTCATAGTTGATTGGATTTTGTATAAAAAACTTTCTACTGGATGGGGCAGTAAAACACGAGCTGAGCTCTACCTTAGGCGTCTCCTACGACATTCCTTGTAAGTCGCACCGTTACAATTCTTTGATTCCCTTGTGGGCCCTGACAAGACACGGGCTATGGGCAGTTGACTGAAGGTGAAATCCAGGCATACAAAAACTCAAATACTGGTATTATCAAGCAAGTGTGTTTGATTCAGATTTGAGTTTGGCAGTGATTAAAATTGTTATTTCTATGAACTGAGAGCGGATCTCCGTTCCCATCCCAAGTATATTTTCATTCCGTTGCATTTTATGACAACCGTTATAAGACGGAGCAAACATTTACATCGATCGATTGATTGATTGATTGATTGATAGGACCATCATCACTGCACTTCGGTGAGTAACTATGTGTGCTCCAATATCTTCCCGACACATGAAGATCTCAGCAGCAGTGTAGGAGCTCCGTAGCACCGGCGAAGGATCCCTAAGTAATTTAGAAGATGATGAAAATATTTTGTAGGAATTTCATTTATTAACCTTCCTAATGAATTTTATTCAGGAAGCGGCTTTCCTGTCTGTTCTTCTCGAGTTTGAACTGACAAATAGTTCTTTTACGTGCAAAACATGCTCACGGGACCTATGTTTTATCGTCCGTCTCTGATAGAACTAGGAGCTCGATCTCACCTACACTAGTAACAGTGATCTTTGGAATAATATTCCGATGGTTCTATGAGGAAGCAAACCGAATCCCATTGGAACGAAAGGCGGGCACCTAACCTCTACACTACTAAGACTCCGAAGCATTTACACTTCACACTAAAATAAAACTTCACTGCCCGCTAGGTAAAAGTTATCAATATAAGGGAAGACTGCAGTAAAACTATCTAGCAATGGCGAAACACGTAAAAAGAAAGTACTGTAGTTTTACAACAATACAAATACAATAACAATGGACAGCAACGTAGACCACAACAAGATGATTAGATGGCATAGCAGAATCATATCAAAAAGCAAAAATAACAATCACCCAAGCCACCAAAACAGCGCAAGACAAAAACAGAAAACCACTACACGGGGCAATAACCCGGTAACAGTGTGACAACACGGGACAATAACCCGGTAACAGTGTGACGACACGGGACACTAACCCGGTAACAGTGTGACGACACGGGACAATAACCCGGTAACAGTGTGACGACACGGGACAATAACCCGGTAACAGTGTGATGACACGGGGCAACAACCCGGTAAAAGTGTGACGACACGGGACAATAACCCGGTAACAGTGTGACGACACGGGACAATAACCCGGTAACAGTGTGACGACACGGGGCAACAACCCGTTAACAGTGTGACGACAAAAGAAGAATGAAGAAGAAGAGTATGAAGTAACTTCACTTCATATCTCTAGGCACTAGTGTGCAGGAGGTAGCAGGGCCAATTCCTTTCAAACGTCAAGCGTGGGATTGAACAAACAACCTTCTTGTGTCCGAGCAGATAAGCAAACGTGTCTGCATTTATACGAAACACTTACAAACAAAGTACTATAGTTTTACAAAATACAGAAACAGTGACGATAAACAGCAACGTTTCGACCAAAAAGGCCTTTATCAAGCAAACGATACATCAGGAGTGACGAATTTCAAAGAACACTACAAATGGACGATTACCGAAACATTCAAATGTATCTACTGAAAATCTGGGAATTATACGTTAATCCGTACCATAGTCAAGGATACTACTCCGTTGAGATCAATGGCAGCAGAAAATTTGCCTTAAAAATACATCCAGCCACGAGTCCGGGTTCGAGCGAGCAGGACGTTGGCATAGATCCAGAATTAACGCCCGTTCGGTTGCATAATAATGACATTGAATGCAGGTCTAAATAATATATGCTAGAACTTGCAGAAAGAAATTGCAACGATGCATGTTAGAATTCAAACAATAAATGTTAGCGGTGCATAAAATGTGTTAGGGTTGCATTATTGCCGGATATTGCAACTTCTTCTTCTTTCTCGAACGCTCCGTATCGACCACTTGTTAACCACTCTGTGTGATTCGTATGTGATCCACGCATTAAAGCGACTGTACGCTGTGCCAGTTATTCGCCTTCAAGTAGGCCAGCACATAATATTTCTGCGATGCTTTTTAGTTACTAGGGTAGCTTCCTAGGCCCCCACATCAGTCGTCCCTCACGACACGCCTTGTAGGTCGCAGTGGTACTATTCTTTGCTTCCCTTGTGGACCCCGGAACCATACGGGCGAATATTGCAACAATATGTGATTTTATTGCAGAAATATCCGACAGTATTGCAGCTATTTATCCATAACATTGCAACAATATGTGATTTTATTGCAGAAATATCCGACAGTATTGCAGCTATTTATCCATAACATTGTAACAATTTGTGAATGCGTTGCAATGTTATGTGTCAATATTGCAACAATAATATAAAATAAGGATCTAAAGTCGTAAGATAGATTTCATTGCACTGGGTTATCCTATATGACCCCGTCCCTGACGGCAGAAATGGCACGCCATCTGACAAGAGTGCTGCACAAACAACGAACCCCCTAAACCCAACTACACTTGTAGAAAACTCACGAAAGAAATTGCACAGTAGCTCTATCCGAACTCAAACCTACAACTTCCAGAACCACAGGCAAATGTCTTGACCACTTTGCCATAGAAACCACCATAACAATACATGCTAGCGGCGCCTGGAAGAAAAATGAGAGGTAGACCTAGAAGACGATGGATGCAATATGTCAATGACGATCTGAGAATGACTGCTACTGACGCCGGTTAACTTGTACAGAACAGAGAGTTTTTCAGGACTGCTGTCATTGGGAACCATGTTCCGGAAGGGAACACGCTATTTTATGATGATGATGATGATGAGGATGATGATGATGAGCATCGCAACAGTAACACCAGATTGAGAGAGATGGGTGTCAATATTGGTGCAGCCGAAAAGAACGACATACTAAATATGCAAAGAGATTGATTAATAAACATCGAAATGGCGTGTTGGGCCGTTGGACGCTGCTGGATTTGCTGAGGCGAAGATCGGAGCACCTATGGACATGTCCGGTGTGCTATGATGATAGTCCTCAAATAACTGATAACTGATATGTTAGTAATGCAAAATATATGAGATAGTACGGCAACGCTATACAATTGTATATCATCTCAGTTTCGAGGGACCAAACAGCTGTGCCGTTGGATAAGTACGTCGCAGCTCTATTGGTGAACAGTAAATATCCAATACTGGAGTGACAGTCTCTGTTCCCAATTCTCTTACCCAAATGATAAGGCAGGTCTCTCGAGATGTGATTCTATCCTGGGGTAAAGTCTCATTTACTTTGTGTGTTTGATCCGAGCTGTGTGCAAAATGCAACAGTCCACTCTACACATCTTTTCTCCAGGCACATCTGTTGTGACGACTCTTCCTCGTGCGTATGTGCTTATGCCCAGAGCTTTCAAATTTTGCTTACGTACATCCAGTGGCGGCTCGTCATTAAGGGACAGTGGGGCCAGGCCACATCAAAATAATGTGTAACGTGCATTTATTATTTAATAAATTAAAATATAACCTAATCCAGAACCATGATTTTTCCGAAAATGTGTTCTGGCCCCACCAACAAAAAGAATCACGAGCCGCCACTGCGTACATCCATATAACGCACTTATGATCTTTCAGTCGATCTTTTCCAAGGGTCCATCTCTGCATACAAGAAGATTGTTTGAAACTCAACAAATCTTTCAGACACCATCCAGCACCCGGAGACGTCAATCCTAAAAAAACAAGTGTACATGATGGGAAATACTGCTATCTCAAGTACTCAATGTTACTCGGATACAGTGGATATATATTCAAAAGGCCATCAATGCAAAAGGTGGACGTCAGAAATGAAAGAGGCGGGAATGACACTGGTTATGAAGCGGACACAAAAGCAGGTTCTATAAATATCTTCTGATTCTGACGCTGTGAGGGAAAACAAGATTCGAGAAAAAAAAAGAAAGTACTGGTTTGTTTGTTACATATGGTCATTCTATAATATGATTGATAGTCAACATCGTGACATATCCTTTAGACGAGCATCTAACTTCTAGGCTACAGAGCCCACAGAGAAAAAAGACGTGCGTGAGAGAAAATAGATCAACGTATCAGAGGATACTCTATGCTTAACACTCGGTTCATCAACACATCTCATGATACTTGGGGCGCTAAAATAACTGAATGGAAAGACAAGAACATAAAAATAATTCGAGTAATAAGTGGTGAATCTACAACCCTAACCAGACTGCAAAAATACCAAGTCAAATTTGGTGTAGCTAGACAAGAATACTATGCTAGTAACCAAAGAATAGTAAACAAACAGAGAAACGGTGTCGTTAGTTGCCACACGCTTAGAGACACTGAAGTGGAGATCGGAGCACTTATAGACTAATTGGTTCGACATGCAATGATGATGATCTGACGACTAAACTAAACTAAGAACCGGTGTAGTTAGTCGCCACACGCTTAGAGACAAACTGAAGAGGAGATCGGAACACTTATTGACTAATTTGTTCGATTTGCAGTTATGATGATCCGACGACTAAATTAAAGCTAAGAAACGGTGTCGTTAGTCGTCACACGCTTAGAGACAAACTGAGGAGAAGATCGGAGCACTTATTGACTAATTTGTTCGATTTACAGTTATGATGATGGTCAAACGACTAAATTAAACTAAACTGAGAACCGGTATCGTTAGTCGCCACACGCTTAGAAAATTACTGAGGAGTAGATTTGAACTTATGAACTATTTGGTTCGATGTGCAGTAATGGTCGTCCGACGACTAAACTAAAACTAAGAAACGGTATCGTTAGTCGCCACACGCTTAGAAACATAGAAGATCGGAGTACTTATGGGCTAATTTATTCGATGTGTAGTGATGATGATCCGAGAATTGAACTAAAACTAAACTAAAACAAGAACGTAAGTAACACATTAAACACGTTACCTACCACTACTCATTACCACTACAAACCAGAACGTCCTAGAATATTGAAGGAATCACCAGTTTCAATCCCATTTTGTGAGAATAGATTCTCTTGTACGAAACACACCACATACGATCTACATTTAGTGATATCGCCATGTTGTGATCCAGGACACATCGCATAATGAATGATACAACATCCTGGACTATTGAAGATGGATACACAACTTATTCTAGACCTGAATCGCCACCCGGGCAAGCGAGCAGGCTGGTCGGCAGCCGTGTGAATAGCCAAAAAAAAGTACGTAGAAAGAAAGCCGGGTGCCCACGCGGATGGCAAAGATCGATAACGTTAGATTCAATGGAAAATATAACCCGAGTTACAGCAATATAAGTTTGTTTTCTAGTCTGGTCTTGTTAGCGAACTGCTATATTGAGATATGTAAGTGTGGTCTTGTTAGGAAACTGCTATATTGAGATATGTAAGTGTGGTCTTGTTAGGAAACTGCTATATTGAGATATGTAAGTGTGGTCTTGTTAGGAAACTGCTATATTGAGATATGTAAGTGTGGTCTGGTTAGTGAACTGCTATATTGAGATATGTAAGTGTGGTCTTGTTAGGAAACTGCTATATTGAGATATGTAAGTGTGGTCTTGTTAGGAAACTGCTATACTGAGATATGTAAGTGTGGTCTGGTTAGCGAACTGCTATATTGAGATATGTAAGTGTGGTCTTGTTAGGAAACTGCTATATTGAGATATGTAAGTGTGGTCTTGTTAGGAAACTGCTATATTGAGATATGTAAGTGTGGTCTTGTTAGGAAACTGCTATATTGAGATATGTAAGTGTGGTCTGGTTAGTGAACTGCTATATTGAGATATGTAAGTGTGGTCCAGCTAGCGAACTGCTATATTGAGATATGTAAGTGTGGTCTTGTTAGGAAACTGCTATATTGAGATATGTAAGTGTGGTCTGGTTAGCGAACTGCTATACTGAGATATGTAAGTGTGGTCTTGTTAGGAAACTGCTATATTGAGATATGTAAGTGTGGTCTGGTTAGTGAACTGCTATATTGAGATATGTAAGTGTGGTCCAGCTAGCGAACTGCTATATTGAGATATGTAAGTGTGGTCTTGTTAGGAAACTGCTATATTGAGATATGTAAGTGTGGTCTGGTTAGCGAACTGCTATACTGAGATATGTAAGTGTGGTCTTGTTAGCGAACTGCTATATTGAGATATGTAAGTGTGGTCTGGTTAGGGAACTGCTATATTGAGATATGTAAGTGTGGTCTTGTTAGGAAACTGCTATACTGAGATATGTAAGTGTGGTCTTGTTAGGAAACTGCTATATTGAGATATGTAAGTGTGGTCTGGCTAGCGAACTGCTATATTGAGATATGTAAGTGTGGTCTTGTTAGCGAACTGCTATACTGAGATATGTAAGTGTGGTCTGGTTAGCGAACTGCTATACTGAGATATGTAAGTGTGGTCCAGCTAGTGAACTGCTATATTGAGATATGTAAGTGTGGTCCAGCTAGTGAACTGCTATATTGAGATATGTAAGTGTGGTCCAGCTAGGGAACTGCTATATTGAGATATGTAAGTGTGGTCTTGCTATCAAACGGCTATTTGTAGACATGTGAGTGTGGTCTGGTCTAAAAAATGTTAATTGCATATCCTTTACAGGACTTTACGAATCAACCCCAGCTTTTTAACTCTGTTTGTGATTTTCTAGGCATTATTACGTTTAGTAGTTTGCCATTGCTTTCTGAACAGGTGGTGCCATCGTCATTTTGTAAAAATCCACGCCTAACAATTTGCAACCAAACTGACCGCAGCGTGATTCGAACTCAGAACGTCGGAGTTAATAGACCGAGTCCCTATCCCTTAAGCCACAGACGCCATAGTCTGGTTAGGGAACTGCTATACTGAGATATGTTACTGTGGTCTTGCTAGCAAACGGCTATTTGTAGACATGTAGTTGTGGTGTTGCTATAAAACTGCTATATTGTGATATCTTAGTGTGGTGTTGCTATAAAACTGCTATACTGAGATATGTTAGTGTGGTGTTGTTATAAAACTCCTATATTCTGATATGCAGGTATGGTCTTGGTAGGGAACTGCTATATTGTGATATGTTAGTGTGGTCTTGTTTGGAAACTGCTATACTGAGATATGTAAGTGCGTATTGCTAGGAACTGCTATATTGGGATATGCAGGTGTGGTCTTGGTAGGAAACTGCTATATTGTGATATGTTAGTGTGGTGTTGCTATACAACTGCTATATTGTAATATGTTAGTGTGGTGTTGCTATAAAACTGCTATATTGTAATATGTTAGTGTGATGTTGCTATAAAACTGCTATATTGTGATATGTTAGTGTGGTGTTGCTATAAAACTGCTATATTGTGATATGTTAGCGTGGTGTTGCTATAAAACTGCTATATTGTAATATGTTAGTGTGGTGTTGCTATAAAACTGCTATATTGTGATATGTTAGTGTGGTGTTGCTATAAAACTGCTATATTGTGATATGTTAGTGTGGTGTTGTTATAAAACTGCTATATAGTGATATGTTAGCGTGGTGTTGCTATAAAACTGGTATATTGTGATATGTTAGTGTGGTGTTGCTATAAAACTGCTATATTGTAATATGTTAGTGTGGTATTGCTATAAAACTGCTATATTGTGATATGTTAGTGTGGTGTTGCTATAAAACTGCTATATTGTGATATGTTAGTGTGGTGTTGCTATAAAACTGCTATATTGTGATATGTTAGCGTGGTGTTGCTATAAAACTGCTATATTGTAATATGTTAGTGTGGTGTTGCTATACAACTGCTATATTGTAATATGTTAGTGTGGTATTGCTATAAAACTGCTATATTGTGATATGTTAGTGTGGTGTTGCTATAAAACTGCTATATTGTGATATGTTAGTGTGGTGTTGCTATAAAACTGCTATATTGTGATATGTTAGTGTGGTGTTGCTATAAAACTGCTATATTGTGATATGTTAGCGTGGTGTTGCTATAAAACTGCTATATTGTGATATGTTAGTGTGGTGTTGCTATAAAACTGCTACATTGTAATATGTTAGTGTGGTATTGCTATAAAACTGCTATATTGTGATATGTTAGTGTGTTCGTGGTATTCGTCTTCTCCACCCTTCACCCCTAGGGTGGCATAGGTCCGCAACCAAGGCCTTCCAAGCCCATCCTTTCCAGATCTCTCCACTTTCTCCCTATTTTCTTGTTCAAAAAAGATAACGTGTTGAGTTTTCAGAAAGTGCACAATTCACTTGTAGTGGATTCCATCTCACTGTGGCATTGCAGGCAATGAAAGTGATTATGTCTTAGCTAAGAAGGGCAGTGTCAAAGAGCAACTATATCAGCCCCTGTCTTTTCAGGAGATCAAAACAATAAAATCTTCAGTATACTGGAAGACAAACATTGGAGATGATTATGGAACAGACTTCATCAAAGACATAAGCAGAACAGACCAGGTCATAATATTTCGTCTACGTACTGGACACTGAGAGCCGCGGTAGCGTAGTTGTTAGTGAACTCGCTTGTCAAGGCTGGTGGTCCGGGTTCAACTCCCGCAGTGTGCGTAGAATTTTTCCCGACCTCGATGGCTCGCAGGTCGACCCAGCCTCAACTGGGTACCAGACATGTTCTAGGAAAGTAAAGGCGGCCGGCGTGATGCTGACCACATCACCCATCGTGTGCCGACGGTCAATGAATTATACAGGACTAACACTGTAGTGCCCATATACCACAAGGTATGAAAGGGTTCCTTTACTTTACTTCTACTGGACACTGCTGACTCAACAAACGCTTATATAGATTAGGACTTAGTCAAAAGCTCTCGAACAAACACAGGAGCATTTCCTGCAAGCTCTCCTGTATGAGCTGAGAAGCAACATGTGACCACACCAAGTTGAAATAAAAAAAAACTAAGCTTTGGGGAAACCAGGCATACCTGAAGCTGACTGCCCAATTTCTGGTTCACATTAAATTAAGCGCATGACCAGAGATCGCTAAAGAAGAAGGAGTCTTCTACACAGACATTTCGAATGGAAACATTACTTTGAGTACATGTACTGGCTTAAGAATATACATCATCATCAACTAGCTTGTCCTGAGCAGAACTTTGCCACTCTAACAGTCCCTCGGAATTTTTCTTTCTTCTAGGCCTCTGTAGTCGTCATTCTCAAGCCACCGGCTACATCCTGAATCGCCCGTGTCAGAGGCGGCTCGTCATTAAGAGTCAGTGGGGCCGGGCCCCACCTAAAATAATGTGTTACATGTATTTATTATTTTATAAATTAAATAATAACAACTCCAATCCATGATTTTTCCAAAAATATTTGTCTGGCCCCACCAACAAAAATGGTCACGAGACGCCACTGGCCCTTGTGTTTAGTCGGGACTCGCAAGAGTAACAAAGAATAGTAACACTGTGATCTTCAAGGCATGTCGTAAGAGGCGACTGAGATAGAGACCTAGGAATTTACCCTAGTAAATAAAAAGCGTCGCAGAAATCTGATGTGCTGGCCTACTTGTAGGCCCATACCTGGAACAACGTACAATCGCTCTTAGGCTCAGATAACATACACATAGATCTGGAGGATATTTAACTACAATGTTAAAGCAGTTCTGTCGTATGGGTCAGAAACATGGAGAACGACTAATATAATAAAGCATAAATTGCAAATATTCATCAATTGGTGTCAGCGCAAAATAGAGGGACTAAGATGGTATGATAGGGTCACAAAGGAGGAACTTATGGACAGAATAAGACAGATTCCAATGAACGAAGAGTTTAATAAAAGACGCTGATGCTGGATAGGTCATACTTTGAGAAAACCTGAAGGGAATACAACAAGAAGGGTCCTTTCCTGGATCCACAGGGACAGCAGAAGAAGGAGTGCCCTCAAAAAACATGGAGACGGGATTTGTAGGCAGAGATCAACAAGATAAAGAAGTGCTGGAGGGAGCTGCAGGAGATAGCTAGAGATTGATTGAGTGATTGATTGATTGATAGTATCATCATAATTACACTTCGGTGCGTAACCATATGTGCGTCTATCTCTTTCTTACACAGGAAGATCTCAGTTGCAGTGCACAAACGCCGTAGCTCATGCGAGGGTCCCGATGTAATTTTGAAGATAGTAAAGATATTCTTGTAGGAATTTTGTTTTTAATGTTTTCTAATGAATTTTGCCCTGGCAATGGCTTTCCCGCTTGCTATTCTTGAGTTTGTATTGCCAAGGCTGTTTTACGTGCTCAAATTTAAACACGAGACCTACGTTTTATCATCCATCTCCGATAGTATTAGGAACTCGATCTCAACTATACTGAGATCAAGGATCTCTGGAAAAATATCGAGATGACTCCACGAGGGAGCGAACCTGGTACATTTGGCACTAGAGACGAGCACCTAGTCTCAGAGACCCCTAGAGATAGGAAGACTTGGCATGAGTTGGTTGAGGGCCTATGCCCAAATCCGGATTAAAACGATAGAGAGAGAGGGAGAGAGAGAGGGAGAGAAAGAGGAAGAAAGAGGGAGAGAGAGAGGGTGAGATAGAAATAGAGAGGGGAGAAAGAGGAAAGAGAGAGAAAGAAAGAGAGAGGGAGAGATAGAAAGAGAGAGAGAGAGGGAGAGATAGAAAGAGAGAGGGAGAGATAGAAAGAGAGAGGGAGAGATAGAAAGAGAGAGAGAGAGGGAGAGGGAGAGAGAGGGAGAGATAGAAAGAGAGAGAGTGGGAGAGAGAGAGGGAGAGAGAGGGATAGAAAGACAGAGAGAGAGGGAGAGAGAGAGAGAGAGAGAGAGAGAGAGAGAGAGGGAGGGGAGAGGGGAGAGAGGGAGATATAGAAAGAGAGAGGAGGGAGAGAGAGGGTGAGAGAGAAAAGAGAGGAGAGAGAGAGGAGAAAGAGGAGAGAGAGGGTGAGAGAGAAGAAAGAGGGAGAGTGAGAGAGAGGAGAGAGAGAGAGAGATAGAGATTAAAATACACCTTACAGGTAGGAAATATATTTTTAATATTGAGTCAATATTATTGACGCTTGCAATCGAGATACCTCATGTGAATTTCAAGTTTTAAAAATTCCACTTATCTCCCACCAACCGCCTTCATTTTCCACCATTTGACTTCTCAGCCTGTTAACCAACATCTTAGTCGAGGCTTGGACGAGTGCAAGCTAGAAATCCGAGGCTAGGGAAGGATCGATACCCTTTTTAGCGCTTAACTTGACATTTTCCCATTAGTTTAGGATATATTTAACTCGTTAATGGTGAAGAATCGATTTTGAAAATGGCAGAATTCTAGAATTTCGTACTAAATGGCTGATTTCACAGATTTAGCGGTTGTTTGTTCATATTTACTGTCTATACACAGTTATATCGTTGTTACAAAGTTATACAATCTTTACACAGTCATGTTATCTTTACACAGTTATACCGTCTTTACACAAATAAACCGTCTGTACACAGTTATACCGTCCTTTCAAAGTTATACAATCTTTACACAGTTATACCATATTTACACAGTTATACCATATTTACACAGTTATACAATCTTTACAGTTAAAAAACGTTATCAATTTACCGTTATACAATCTTTACACAGTTATACCATATTTACACAGTTATACAATTTACACAGTTATACCATTTTACACAGTTATACATATTTACACAGTTCTCTATCCTTTCTTCCCTTCTTCCTTTCTCCTCTCTCTCCTTTTCTTCTCTTCCTTCTCTCTCTTTCTTCCTTCTCTCTCTCCTCTTCTTCCTCTCTCCTCTCTTTCTCCTCTCTTCCTTTCTTTCCTTCTCTCTCTCCTCTTTCTTTCCCTTCTCTCTCTCCTCTCTTTCTCCTCTCTCTCTCCTCTTTCTTTCCCTCTCTCTCCCTCTTTCTTTCCCTCTCTCTCTCCTCTTTCTTTCCCTCTCTCTCTCCTCTTTCTTTCCCTCTCTCTCTCTTCTCTTCTCCTCTCTCTCTTTCTCTTCTTCCTCTCTCTCTCTCCTCCTTTCTTTCCCTCTCTCTCTCTCTCTCTCTCTCTTCTTTCCCTCTCTCTCTCTCTCTTTCTTTCCCTCTCTCTCTCTCTCTCCTCTTTCTTTCCCTCTCTCTCTCTCCTCTTCTTCTCTCTCTCTCCCTCTCTTCCCTCTTCCCTCTTTCTTTCCCTCTCTCTCTCGACTCTTTCTTTCCCTCTCTCTCTCCTCCTCTTCTTTCCCCTCTCTCTCTCGACTCTTTCTTTCCCTCTCTCTCTCTCTCTCTCTCTCTCTCTTCTCTTTACGCAGTTATACGGTTTTTACAAAGTTATACAATTCTCGCATTCTTGTCTGATGTTGTGTTTTTGAAGACGCTATATACTGTGGAGTTTGGATGCATTCTTATTAAGTGGCCACACCACTTCATCCTTTGTTTCTCAGAAGGTAATTCATACAAGGCTCCCACACTCAAATATTTCCACATATAGTAAAACATGTACACATACACACAAGTACGCACACACACACACCCTATGACACCTTACATACGCCTACATTGTACACATGTACTAGCACATTCAAATATGTACACACCCACATTCGTGTACACGTAGTCATATTCAAATATGTACACACCCACATGTATGTACATACCCCCACATTCAAGCACCCCCACACACACTCACACACACATTTTCTTACACATTAAGCCCGTACAGATACACATTCATGTACACATATACTCACACACCGGGGTCTCTGTGGCTAAGTGGCTACGCCCTTGCCTTGCGGGTCTCTGTGGCTAAGTGGCTACGCCCTTGCCTTGCGAGTCGAAGGTCGTGTGTTCGTATCCGTACCTCACCGTTCTGTTCACGAGTGCATTTTGTTCCAGAGGCCTCTAGGATTGTTGCTAGAGCTACGGAGTTCGTGCTTTGTGCAATACTCTCGTCAGGTTGCGTACCATTTCTGAGGAGAGGGTTCGAACCATATCCGGTAAAACCCCGGTGCAATGAAGTCAATCATTCGGTCTTAAAACCTTTTATTTAAAACTCACACATTCAAATATGTACACACCCCACATTTATGTACACACAACCCACATTTATGTACATACAACCCACATTTATGTACACGCAACCCACATTTATGTACACGCAACCCACATTTATGTACATACAACCCACATTTATGTACACACAACCCACATTTATGTACGTACAACCCACATTTATGTGCACACAACCCACATTTATGTACATACAACCCACATTTATGTACATACAACCCACATTTATGTACACACAACCCACATTTATGTACACACAACCCACATTTATGTACACACAACCCACATTTATGTACACACAACCCACATTTATGTACACACAACCCACATTTATGTACATACAACCCACATGTATGTACGCATATACTCACACATGCAAGCAAACCCACCATCACAGCCAATAACAAATATATACGTATATTCAAATAAATATATATCCACACTCAAGTACACATACACTCACATTTTAAAATATGTACAAATATACGCAAACATACATGTATATCTAAAAGAATACAAATATATATATATATATATATCAATTTACAGCCATCTTTTTATCTCGGCTTCCAATTACCATTCTTTTTTTTTTTAAATTTCCTGCCTGTTCTTTTCTCGCACGATCGCCCCCTTTTCCCACTCTCTCTCTCTCACTCTTGGCATTCTCCCATCGTTGCTGTTCCCCGTCTCGCTATTCTTCATCTCCCTCTCCCTCCAGCGCTCCTCTTTATACCTCCTTAACATTCCCTTTTTCTCAATTATCTTTCTCTCCATCCCACGTCAGCATCAATACCTCCATCTCCTTTTCAGCATCACTTCCTAGGTCAATATTTCTTCTTCTATCACTCTATCCTTCCTTATCTTCTTATCTCCTACATTTTCATCTTCTTATCTCTATCTATACCTTTACATTTAACCGTACACATTCTCTCTATCCATTTTCCAATTTGGATATATCACTCCATTTCTCTTTTATCTCTTCACTATATAAATAATCCATTCTCGGTATATATATTAATTTTTTTTCTTTCCCTCTCTCTCTCTCTCCTCTTTCTTTCCCTCTCTCTCTCTCTTTTTTCCTCTCTCTCTATTTCTTCCCCTCTGTCTCCTCTTCTTTCCCTCTCTCTCCTCTTTCTTTCCTCTCTCTCTCCTCTTTCTTTCCCTCTCTCTCTCCTCTTTCTTTCCCTCTCTCTCTCTCTCTCTCTCTCCTCTTTCTTTCCCTCTCTCTCTCGTATTTCTTCCCCCCCCCTCTCTGTCTCCTCTTTCTTTCCCTCTCTCTCCTCTTTCTGTCCCTCTCTCTCTCCTCTTTCTTTCTCTCTCTCTCTCTCTCCTCTTTCTTTCTCTCTCTCCCTCCTCTTTCTTTCCCTCCCTCTTTCTCTCCTCTTTCTTTCCCTCCCTCTCTCTCTTTTATTCCCTCTCTCTCCCCTCTTTCTTTCCCCATCTCTCTCTCTCTCCTCTTTCTTTCGCGCTGTGTATACATAGGGGAAGACTGCAGTAAAACTATGTAGCAATGGCAAAACAAGTAAAAATAAAGTACTGTAGGTTTCATCATCAAGGTGTGTATCCTTTATAGGACGTCTCTGTCTCTAGTCAGTTCACCCACTTCGTCGATGGTCATGGTTTCTTTAATATCTTGTAGCCACCTTCTTCTTGGTCTGCCTCTGCATCTTGGAACCCTGTCCTCTAAAATTGTTAATTTCATGTTCTGCATCAAGTTCTTGGCAACATACAATCAGAAGTTTGCCATTGCTTTTTGATTGGTTCTAGCCACTTAACCATAATAATCTCTGGTGTGCTGTAGGTTTACAATGTACAAAAACATTAATAGTAAACAGTGACGTTTCGACGAAAAGGCCTTTATCAAGTGAAGGGTACACAAGAAGGGAAGAAATTAACTTCTTAAACGACAGACGTAACTACAATTAGAGAATAAATTCCTAAACGACAGACGTAACTACAATTAGAGAATAAATTCCTAGCGGCGCTAAAATCAGTATACACAAAAAAATGTGCGCTGAGTCCTAATAGCCGTCCATAGCAAGCGATGATGACACAGTTTCAGACGTGTGCTGCTGCACCTCACTGATGTGTGCGGAGATGGCTGTAGAGTCCAATCCTAGAACAAAATTCCCAACCACAGGTGGGGCATACATGATCAAGGCTAGACATATTCGTGTTGTGTGTTCTGCTCAGTCCTACTGTATGGATCAGAGACATGGAAAACAAGTACCAAGCCAGAGAGTCGCATAAGAGGCTTTGAGGGAAGAAGATGCCCCATCAGAAGAGTTCTTCGAATTCTCTTAGCTCAGAGAATACTAATTACTGAGATGATCTGTCGGACAGACATCAACAATATCAACAAGGAAATAAAACGTAGAAGATGGAAGTAGTTGGGACATACGTTAAGTATACAGAAGATCAGACAAACACATGTGGCTTTGAATTCACTGAGTATGATCCGCAAGGTAGAGGCTGGTTCGGTGTGCAGGCAATGGACTGAATCACTACAAGCGTCAACATTTGCAGAATCACACTTATCTTCGTTCCCGGGCACATGGGTGTCGTTGGTAATGAGAGAACAGACAGGCTAGCTGGTTCTGCCACCATATCAGAGGACCAGCCAATGGATAGAGCTGATATTTTGAACGCCCTCATAGAGTGTGGTCGCAAAGAAGATTTTCATTTAAACCAATCCACGTCAACTACTAGATTGCAGGAGCTGGGTTTGAAGATTGGAGTAGCAAGAAAAGAACAGCATAACAGGTACGTGAGTAGGCTCATCAATCAAAATCGAACTGGTACGGTCAGTCGCTGGACGCTGTTGGAGATATTGCGAAGGAGATCGAAGCACCTATGGACATGTCCGGAGTGCAATGAAGATATCCCAAACTGAAACTAAAACTGATGTGGCTTTGAAATGGAATCTGGGAGACAAGAGAGGTAGGCGCGCCGTAGAGAGACATGGAGATGAACTCTAGATAGAGAAAGAGAAGAGGCGGGAAATACATGTAAACTAAGCTGGCTTTATCAGACAAGGTTGGGGGAAATTTGTTGATGCCTTATGCTTCAAGGGGAGCTGAGATAAGAAGAACGTATATATCCCATCCTTTTATACTTCATTTCCATGTGCTAATATTTTCTTCCGTCAAAAATGTTATGGTGTGTTTGTGAACAAGTTTGTAAAAATACTAACTAAACAACAACAAAGCACATCAAAAATGTCGAATATTTTGCAGGGATTCCCAAAATAAATATTGAAAGGGAACATTCACGCAAAGTTTAATCATAATATTCTTGTTCTTCTTCGAACGTTCCCTATCGACCACTGGTTACATCACTCATTGTGATTTGTATGTAATCTGAGCCTAAGAGTGATTTGACACTAAAATAGATATTGAATCGATCCCGCTATTTAAGCAGTTTGGAGAGAACCGTTGTACAAGTAGAACTGGATGTCTAAGGGACAGAGTGAGGAGGTGTTTAACTAGCATGCTACGGGAACCATCAGAATGCATGCTCTACAATATATGTTGGGGAAGACTGAGCACCTATGGGTCTTCTCGGAGTGCAATGACGAGAGTTTAGTAACCAATAACCATAAAGAGCGATTGTACGTTGTGTCAGTTATGCACCAACAAGTAATGTCAGCACATCCGATTTCTACAACGCTTTTTATTTACTAGGATAGCTTCCCTAGGTCCCCTACATCAGTCGCATCTTACCACATGCCTTGTAGGTCGTAGTGTTATTATTGTTTGCTTCCCTTGTCAATCCCGCAAGACATGGGCGAAACCCAATATTCAAACAGTTGTCTTATCATGTTTTATCTAGCAGTGAGAAGTCTCAGTAGAGTCTCCGATGTCGCAGAAGAACAATGGATGCTTCAACATTTCTCCATGTCTACGAATCGGTGCACATCTGAAAGCATTATAGATTTGCGCACCAACGCGATGTACTCAATTCACCAGTGTAGAGATTCTCTAGTTACAAAAACATAAGGAAATAAGCTATATGCTTTCGGAACAATTTTTGAATCTCTAATAAAACTAGTAAACAATGTACAGGTATTAAGAGCTTTGAAAAACAAATAGACAGACACGGATTCGAACCACTTACTTTCATTTCTTACGACACCCATCGCCTAGCCTAGCAATACGAGCGTCCTTAAGAATGGCTCGCTGGATGTGTTCGTAAGGACGCTCGTATTGCTAGGCTAGGCGTTGGATGTCGTAAGAAATGAGGGTAAGTGGTTCGAATCCTGTGTTTGTCTATTTGTTTTTCGGAAGCTCTTAATACTTGTACATTGTTTATTTGTTGATCATAATCGTTGCTTCCGTTGCTTCCTCTGGGGTTCTTGCAACAAAACGTATTGTTCTCATAATAGAACTAGTGGGCGTCTGCAGCTTAATCGGTAGTGAGGTCGATCACAACCCAAGCTTACCTGGTTCAAACTTCGCGGCGGGCAGGTTTGGAAGCAAATTAGTTTCTTTGGATTTATACGAATGGTAAAAATAGACCTCACCGTTCAGAAAGCAATGGCAAGTTACTGAACGTGTAAATGGTGCCTAGAAAATCAACGACTCGTTTACTGTGGTTGATGGATGTGTCCTTTAGGATATGCCACGATTTTGTTTCTAACAGAGCTAAGACTTGCACATCATAGAGAATTGGCTCATAAACAGCATCATGGAGCATTGACTCATAAACAGCATCATGGAGCATTGGCTCATACACAACATCATAGAACATTAGCTCATAAACAGCATCATGGAGCATTAGCTCATAAACAATATCATGGAGCATTGGCTCATAAATAGCATCATGGAGCATTGGCTCATAAACAACATCATGGAACATTGTCTCATAAACAGCATCATGGAACATTAGCTCATAAACAGCATCATGGAACATTGGCTCATAAACAACATCATGGAGCATTGGCTCATAAACAGCATCATGGAGCATTGGCTCATAAACAGCATCATGCTTCGGAATATGAAGTATTTGGTCACGTTAAGTGACATTGTGGTTTGGAGGTAACAGTAAGGAAGCCATGGTATCTGAGGGTAGAGGCAGGGGAAAACCAAGACGAAGGTGGAAGCAGGACATCGAAGAAACCTTGAACATGACGTTATAAGAGGCGGGAGAACTTACTAGAGTCAGAGTTTTTACAGACAGGCTGTGTGATAGAAGCGACGTTCTGTAACAGACATGATACTTGATAATGATGATGATGATAGAGCTACTCTCGGGGGTCTCTGTGGCTGAGTGGTTAAGCCCTTTGCCGTGCGAGTCGAAGGTCGTGGGTTCGAATCCGGGACCGCGGCCTTCTTTTCACGAGTGCAGTTTTTTCCAGAGACCCTAGATTGTTTCCGGAGCTACGCAGTTCGTGCTTTGTGCTATACTCTCGGCAGGTGGCGTGCCATTTCTGCGGAGAGGGACGAGCCATATGGGGTAAAACCCAGTGCAATGAAGTCAATCCTTCGGTTTAAAAACCCTTTAAAAAATTATAGTTAATTCTCGGTCGTCTATACCTTCAGATAGACGTAAGAGACTAAGCATCTATTAGGGACTGACTGAGTACGTGTGCATCGATTGTACCCAGTTACCATGAATAATAAAGCCATGTTTATAAATGTTTTATCATGGTCTGACACTTGTTGTACCAACACAGGGCGTACACGTCATTAACACACAAACCAGCAGCTAACACATTAATGTGGGCGTGGCATGAGTAGCGATCGATAACGATAGAGCGCTTTATACAATTTTAACATGCTTTATTATTATTGAATGCATTAGCGGGTACGTTGCCACTGCTGTTGTTGCTAGCTCTTCCTATCTCTATATTCATCTCTCTCTTCATCTTCTTCGAGCGATCTATATCGACCACTTGTTAACCACTTGTTGTGATTTGTTTGGAATTTAAGCCTAAGAGAGATTGTATGTGGTGTCAATTATGCGCCTACAAGTAGGCAACCACATCCGATTTCTGTGATGCTTTTTATTTACTAGGGCTTTTTATTTCCTATGTCACTACCTCTCTCTCTCTCTCTCGATCACCTAAAAGACCGATGTACCAGATCTCTCCATAAATTCATTCATGAGGAAATCTGTTTCATGCAGCCTTAGCATGGGTGGGTTTCGTCACATCTTCAGCGCCATTTGGGGCTCTGGTGCTTATCCTTTGGCGATGTGTCCGGATTCAGCCAGCGTTTACTGGGTTCGCTCTCCGTTAGCCTTTTCTGTCCCCAGCCGTCCTGCAAGGCAGCAGGTTGACTTCTACACATTTAGGACACATGCATCCGATTTCATCCAAACCTCCTTAGTCGCCTGTTACGACATGTTTGACAGGTACCAGTGGTTCTATTCTTTACACCCAAAATTTGGGCTCCGGTAACCACTCGGGCGATGTTACTACCTCAGTCGTCTTGTATTTTGCAGGGTTACTATTCTTTGCTCCCCTTGAGAGCACCGACAACACACTGGCGCTCTCTTTCCACTTTGTAAACTAAAACAAACCCGTTATATATAACATATTTACTACTTATAAATAAAATTACATGTCAAATTATGGGTACGGTATAGGAGAAGTTTTCTCTGGGGTGCGTTTAAGTATTTCTTCTCTCTCTTCTATTTCTCTCTTCTCTCACTCGTTACAAAGGTTATCCCTAGAACATTCTGTCCGCATAGCTACTGATCGATCTATCGATCTTCCTCAACCACATTCCTAATATTGCGTGCTTACAAAGGGACGAAATGTCAGTGGGAGGTTTAAAGGAAACCACGCTATAGAGGGACAGAGAAAGGGAGAAAAGAGAGTTGATTCAGATTTAGAAGAGAAGGGAAGAGAAGGGAAGTAGGGGTTGTCTTGGCAAACTCCCTATTCTTCAAATAATTTGATGTAGTGGTTGCAGCTGTGTTGTGGAGTTAGACACGTCGTTGTCTTCATTATGTTCAATATTTAAATTTATTTCTCTCTTATTTCTTTATGTTCCCAAATGGAGCACATGCCTGCAACTTGTATCTTGACGCATATGTTAGATTTTAAAATTAGATTACTTGAAACATCACTGCTAACAAGAGATGGAAATGGGATTTAAGAAAATTAAAAGAAACACAAACATGGCCTTATCCAAAAATTAAAAACAGTACGGAATTGTGCTGATAGAAAAACAAAGGGCAGAATACTAAGAACATGCATATTTCCAGTGGTAATGTATGGGTGTGAAGCATGGACATTTAACAAGGCAGTGGAAAAAAATATATGTGCTTTTAAATATAAGTGTTGCCCGTCTGCCCAGCGTGTTCGTAGCACGTTGGACTACGAGTGCCTATACCTCTGTGTGTGCGGGTTCAATTCCGCGGGATGGCAGAAAAAGCCCCAGATTCCCCAGATTCACGGTGTTCGTGGCACAGAACCGAAGGGTTATGATGTCCATGGCACCGAGCCGAAGAGCTGAAAAGCTCAAGTGCTTCTGGATCGGAAAAAATAAAAATATAAGTGTTACAGACGAGTCCTATGTATATCATGGACAGAGAATAGAACAAATAGATCTATCCAGAAAGAACTCAAAATAGAAGAAAACTGGCTGATGCTACAAATAAGACAGAGAAAATTGAGTTTTTTGGGACATATATAAAGAGATACGAGGGTTGGAGAAGAGCATTATAGAAGGAGACATCACGACAAAGGGAAGAAGAGGAAGACTACGGAAAATATGGATTCAGGATGTAACTGATGGTATGAGTATGACGGCTGCTGAGTCAGACATCTGACCTATGAGAAAGAGAAATTCTGAAGGACTGTTAGGTTAGCCACAGCCTGGCTCTAGCACAGGCCAGACAACTGGCCGGGTATTCCTGACCTAGATAAGAAAAGGGATCTGGAAAATACAGATGTTTGATAGAACACTGCACGCTTTTTGCAATTTTACTCAATTCGGTGAGTCTATGGTTATTTGTTGGTGAAACATATTCATTATATTGATATTCCTTATTGTTAAACTTAACTTGTTGGATAATATGAATTCGAGTTAGCATTTTGTGTTGATTTTAAAATGAATTCGTCTATATACACCAATACTGGAATGCGAGGTCACGTGGTGTAGTTGGGGTCTGATTTCCACAATTCTTACCTGAGCCCGAAGGCCCAGTAGTTTATAGTTGGCTCTGGGTTAGCAAAGTTCTGCTCAGGATAAGCTATTTGATGAATGAAACACTGGTGGGACGGATTAGCGTAATGCGTAAGTGTTCGTCTATCGACAAGAGGGTTGTGGATTCAATCCCACACTCGACGTTCCAGACGTGAGGAAAGGAATTGGTCCTCCTACCCCCTACTCACTATGGTCTATAAATGTGAAGTGGCATGCACTGCATACTTTGAGATCTGAAAAGACTATGTGTTGTATTTTTTTAAAATCAATAAAAATTCTCGCAACTCTTGTAGCCTATAGGGAGGATATGAAGTGTTTGTTCCTTCGCATCTCTAAACCCTAGTATGAAGGGGGTGGTATGGTAAATTTCTTCCAACTCTTTTTTCGTTTGCTTGCAATGAATTCAATCGTAGTCATGACTTCTAATATGACGCCTCTGACTGATTTTTGCGTGAATGATTGCTTTCCTTATCACCAGTGTCCCTCCCTTACTATTCAGACGAGCTTTACTCGTCTTTAACTTCCGAGATATACCAGTGGCGTAGCCTGTTAATGTGAGATCAGTGTGCTGCTATTTTCCATTTTAATTGTAAAGTCAGCTATATTTAATTACGCACCGATAGTTTGAACTGGAGAAAATTACTGTTATTTATCATCAAGATGCGTATTCTTTATAGGACCTTGCTCTCTTTGTAGCGCATCTGAAATTCATTCTGTCTCTAGCCAGTTCCCACTTCGTCGATGGTCATATTCATGGTTTCTTTAATATCTTGTAGCAATCTTCTTCTTGGTCTGCCTCTGAGTCCTGGGACCCTGCCCTCTAATATTGTTCTTTCCAGGCCACCGTGACGCTTGATGTGACCAAAGTATCTAATTTTTCTGTATAGTATATTGTTTATCAGTCAATTCTCTTTAACATTTAGTTTTTTCAGGACATCAGTGTTCTTTCTTTTTCTGTCCACGGTGTTCATAGGATCTTTCTGTGGCATTTAGTTTCGAAGAACTATATATATAAACAGTCTTTGTTAGGTATATTCTTATAGTGATATATAAACATTTATACTGCATTTGACAATAATGTGTTATAGACTTAACTCTTTCGTTCTCTTAAACCAATATACTGGCTCGCATTATTTTTTCACATGAAACAAAGACAGTATACTGTATAGTTCGGTATATATTGCTATATAAATGTGCTTGAAGACAAAGAAAGATGACGGACTGAAAGGGTTAATTATTTTTTATAATATCATCTTAACCCAGTGTGTACCTCACTTCCCTACCAAGCCTTTTTTATCTTAACCCAGTGTGTACCTCACTTCCCTACCAAGCCTTTTTTATCTTAACCCAGTGTGTACCTCACTTCCCTACCAAGCCTTTTTTATCTTAACCCAGTGTGTACCTCACTTCCCTACCAAGCCTTTTTTATCTTAACCCAGTGTGTACCTCACTTCCCTACCAAACCTTTTTTTTTAATCTTAACCCAGGGTGTACCTCACTTCCCTACCAAGCCTTTTTTTTATCTTAACTCAGTGTGTACCCCACTGCACTACCATGCCTTTTTTTTAAATCTTAACCCAGTGTTTACCCACTGCACTACCAAGCCTTTTTTTAAATCTTAACCCAGTGTGTACCTCACTTCCCTACCAAGCCTTTTTTTAACTTAACCCAGTGTGTACCTCACTGCACTACCAAGCCTTTTTCCCCCATTCCTACAAGTTGTCATATTGTTCTCAACGCCCACTATTTTATTTCTGTTGTTGGATGTAACTTAATGGAGGTATCTGATCAGGTCATCTATAGTGTGTGACTTCCTCATCACGTCCAGGGATTAAGAATTCAAGCAATTGTCTGAGGTATTATTAATGGGTAGAGCACTTGTTGACTCTACAAAGTATGATATCACACACAATTTACAAAATTGCAATAATGAAGAAGATCACAGATTGTAGTTTTTGTTTTTTTGTTTGCGTACGTTTATTTCGACCATTTTTATCATTCTTATTGTGATATATAAACATCCTTTGTGAAGTGCATTCTTATTGTGATATATAACAGCCTTTGTCAAGTACATTCTTATTGTGATAGTTTAGTTAGTTTAGTTTAGTCGTCGGATCACCATCACTGCACGTCGAACAAATTAGTCCATATGTGCTCCGATCTTTCCCTCAGTATGTCCCTCCGTGTGTGGTGACTAACAACCCCGGTTCTTTGTTGGTTTACTATTCTTCTTTGTCTGCCAGCATAGTGAGCTACACCACACTTAACTTTGAGTTCTTGCAGTCTGGTTAGAGTTAGATTCATTGCTATTACGTGAATCATGTACACTTCCTTTATTGTGATATATAAGCAGATTTTGGTCAAGAACGATTAGAACGTTGCGCCCCCGTTAGACCCCTAATAGTGTTGGACAGGCGCATCCGAAGCAACGTTTTCAACCTAAATACTGCAGTAAACATGTATAACACAGGAGATTATTGAAACATGTATAACACAGGAGATTATTGAAACATGTATAACACAGGAGATTATTGAAACACACGGTGTAAGGTAGTCTTATAACGTACAATACAGTAAAGAGAAAGTGGGGTGGGAAGGAGGGGGGTTTCCTTAATGACCAGAACACAATCAGCTTGATATTTTTAAAAATATAGCTTTACTGAGGTGTGGCTTTCGTAAATTCTTCGGCTGTAGAACATAAATAATCAGATCAGATTCCGCCCGAGTGGTTACCGGGCCCAAATTGGGGTGTAAAGAATAGAACCACTGTTGCCTGCCACGCATGTTATAAGAGGTGACTAAGGAGGTCTGGCGTGGAGCTAGCTACCTCACACCATAAAAACACTAGATGGCTACAGAACGGAGAGCGAACCGAGTAAACGCTGGCTGAAACCGGACACATCACCGAAGGATAAACACCAGAGCTCCAAATTTTCGCTGAAGATGTGACGTAAATTACACTAATGCTAAGGCTGCATGAATCAGATTTCCACATGAATAGAATTTATGGTGAGATCTGGTACATCGGTTTGGGCGGTGATCGCAAGAGAGAGAGATCAGATTCGATCGAACAGTGTTTGCACAAACGCATGCGATCAGCTGATTGTGTTTGTATACTTTAAACCAATCAGCATCATACATACACACATGTATACATATATAACATACAATGCATAAATCTTTCATAGTAGCTTCAAGTTTTTGGTAAGATGAGAATAAGGGGATTTAAGAGCCACAGGGGGAGCGCCGGAGTCAATGAATATGATTAATAAATAGAGTGTGAACAAGTATTCGGGGCTTCCCGGAAAGAAAATTAGAAAAAACAGGATTGGAACCACAAACACTTATTAGTAAATCCACGTCAACTACTAGATTGCAGGAGCTGAGTTTGAAGATTGGAGTAGCAAGAAAAGAACAGCATAACAGGTATATGAGTTAGCTCATCAATCAAAATCGAACTGGTACGGTCAGTCGCTGGACGCTGTTGGAGACATTGAGAAAGAAGATTGAAGCACCTATGGACATGTCCAGAGTGCAATCAAGATGTTCTAAACTGAAACCATTAATTCTACCCCTACACCACACAGACTCCCTAATAGTTAAACCATCATTAAACATGTGTTTTTGGTTTTTCCGATCCCGAAGCACTTGAGCTTTTCAGCTCTTCGGCTCGGTGCCATGGACATTGTAACCCTTTGGCTCGGTGCCATAGACATTGTAACCCTTCGGCTCGGTGCCATGGACATTGTAACCCTTCGGCTCGGTGTCATGGACAATGTAACCCTTCGGTTCGGTGCCACGAACACCGTAAATCTGGGGAATCTGAGGCTTTTTCTGCCAGTCTGCGGAATTGAACCTGCACACACAGAGGGCTAGTCACCCGTAGTCCAACGCGCTACGAACACCCTGGGCAGATGGGCAAACATGTTGTTACATAATGTCCTCCATTAAGACAGTTGTAATTGATTTATGAAGAAATTATCACTTAACACGATAAACTAGAATGTTCCTATTGATTTGTCTTCCCATTAAACAATCTAATTATTCTCTTAGTCTCAGGAGATGTTAGACAATGAATGATACAGCCGACGTCGGGGGAATTTCACATGAGTTCTAACTCTCCCCGCTGTAGGGGTCTTCTCTGTTACGTAGAGGTTAGGTGATCGTTTATCTTGTGGAGCCATCTGGATATTTTTCCAGAGATCCTGATCTCAGTGTAGGTGAGATCGAGTTCCTAGTCACATTGAAGACGGACGATAAAACGTAGGTCCCGTGTTCAATTTGAGCACGTAAAAGAAACCTTGGCAGTTAGAATCGAGAAGAGCAGGCTGGAAAGCCGCTGTCCGGGCAAAATTCAATAGAAAAGATTAAAAATAAAATTCCTACAAAAATATTTTTACCATCAGCAAAATTATATTTAAAGACCCTCGCCGGTGCAACGGGGTTCAAGCACTGCCATTCTGTGTAAGAAAGAAATCGAAGCACACATAGCTACTCAACAAAGTACAATGATGATTGTCCTATCAATCAATCAATCAATTAATCAATCGCCCGTGACAAACACTTTATATCAACAAAGTGTCCAAGTGTAGCATCACCAGTTTCCAAACTAGTACTCAGAGTTTGATCCCAGCTGGATCTGACCCCTGCATATTCTGTTAATTTTAGTGCGTTCATGTCAGGGCTTAAAGTCTAGTTTGTATAGTGGCAAACAGTTGTGTTAGCACTCTGGCGGCAGTATTATGTACGTAATTTGTGTGCAAGCTGCTGGGTTATGTCCGGACTTGTGTTTGCTTCACGAGTACGCATGAGACAATGATGAACATTTTTTGTGGTGTTCGCTGGTACAGAATAAACATTGGCTCTATTTTGCCAAGTGGTTGAGCCAACAAAATAATCAGTCTCTATTTTACCAAGTGGTTGAGCCAACAAAATAATCAGTCTCTATTTTGCCAAGTGGTTGAGCCAACAAAATAATCAGTCTCTATTTTGCCAAGTGGTTGAGCCAACAAAATAATCAGTCTCTATTTTACCAAGTGGTTGAGCCAACAAAATAATCAGTCTCTATTTTGCCAAGTGGTTGAGCCAACAAAATATGGAGAAGACCATATTGTCATTCAAACTTTTATAACAAAGAAAAATAATTTTCTATGTGGGGAGGGAAAAGTACATCCCTGCCCCCTTCCTGCCCCCAATCCCCTTTTCCCTAACGCATGGACGCCCATGTTGTTGTTAACATATACAAACATTTGCATAATTTTACATTACCTAACGATGTTATTTCCTTCACTAGAGAGTTGGCAACAATGTTATCTGCGCCCACGTACATATATCTTGGTAACTATGACAACTAAACACATTGGCTTGCGCTTAGCTAGATCAATTCGTGCATGCAAGATACACAAAACCTGGTACAGAAGTGTACTGCAGTTTACGCAAGCAGTTAAGAATCGCAATCATACAATATAGACTTCAGTGTGGGAGAAACATTTCAGAAAGTGTTACGATACTAGAAAAGCACTCGTAATCAAAGAAAACTGGCTGATGCTACAAATAAGGATGAGAAAATTGAAGTATTTTAGATATATACAAAGATACGTGGTCATTAACAGAGGCATCAAGGAACAAAATCGAAGCATTTGAAATAATATAGTACCACCACGCTATACTTAGAACATCTTGGACAGAGAAGATACATAAACAAGGACATATTACAAGACTGACGTATGATGGAGTATTGGCTTATAAACAGCATCATGTCCCAGAAAATGAAGTATTTAAGTCACGTTAAATGAAACGGTGGTTTGAAGAGAGCAATAATGGAAGGTTTGGTTCATGTGGGTAGAGACATCGGAAGATCAAGACGAATGAGGCAAAACACATCAAAGAAACATTGAACATGACGTTAGAAGAGGCAGGAGAACTTGTTAGACACAGAATTTTTCAGGCAGGCCTGATGAAAGTGACGTTCTGCAAGGGACATGCTAAAGAAACGAAATATTGGAAGATAATTACGAGTCATCCTTCGTATGTCAGTAGGCATTCCTGCAAAGAAGAGAAGAAGAAGACCACCGAGAAGATGATTCCGGATGTAACTGATTATTTGAGCATGACAGCTGCAGCGGCGGGACATCTGGCCTATGATAGAGAGAAATTTCGAAGGACGTTTTGCAAGTTCTGTTCAGGACAAGCTACTTTTTTCTTCTTAATCAATCTCTGGTCATGCGCTTAGTTTACTGTGGGCCACACACTGGGCAGTCAGCTTTAAGTCTCTCGGGTTTCCTTCTTCAGCAATCTCTGGTCATGCGCTTAGTTTACTGTGGGCCACACACTGGGCAGTCAGCTTCAAGTGTCTCGGGTTTCCCGAAATCTTAGTTTTTAGGTCAACTGGTTGTGACCGCATCCATTGATTCTCAGCTCACACAGAAGAAGACAGTCTTGCAGGACATGCTCCGGTGTCTGCTCCGCCTGCTGACACTGGTAGATAGCTGTTTGACTTATTCCTAGTCTATGTAAATGTTTGTTGAGTCTGCAGTGTCTGGTACGCAGGTGAAATATAATTACCTGGTCTGTTATGCTTAGGTCTTTGCTGAAGTATTTTTATAATCATATCGAGTGTTGGACAAGCTATTTGATGACTCAATGAGTTAGGTATCTCCTGTTCATGGATAAGTCGACGTAGGTATATTAACACTAGAAAATAGTATCGCCCCAGTAGTTACCAGGAACTGTGGGATAGGGCAGGACAACAGCAGGTGGAACAGGAGATAATGAGCAGAAGGTGACGATGGATATGACACACACTGAGGAAACCCCCTGACAGCATCGCTAGACAGGCTCTATGATGGAACCCCCAGTGCAATAGAAGTAAGGGAAGACCCAGAAACATCTGGAGACGGGAGTTAGAGATGGAATGCAAGAGGACGGAGAGAGAGTGACGAGATCTGGAAAGGATGGCCTTGGATAGGCGAGCTTGGAAGGCCTTGGTTGCGGACCTATGCTTCCCTAGGGGCGAAGGGTGAAGAAGAAGAAGAAGAAGTAGTTATCATGGCCCAAATTAGGGGTGTAAAGAATAGAACCACTATTATTTGCCACGCATGTCGCAAGAGGCGACTAAGAAGCTCGGGCGTGGGGCTAGCTACCCCACCCTGTAAAAATCACTAGATAGCTACAGAAACCACAACAGGAAAATTCATAGCTTGCTACCCGAGGAAGAAGAACCCCACAAGGAAGGACTCATGGCAAAAAAATGGAGAGATAGTGGAGAGATCTGGTAAATATCACCTTGGATATGTGGGCTTGGAAGGTCTTGATTGTGGACCTATGCCTCTCTAAGGGTGAAGAGTGAAGAAGAAGAAAATAGTATAGAAATCTTTCATTATCAAAGTTAAAGCCTGGGTTCAAACCTCTAGACGCCATCAACGCTAGTCATTCCCATTAGTAATCATCATCATGTGGTATTTCTGATGCCCTCCATTGCTCTCTGGGGCTCCGTTCACTGAGGCCTTTGTTGTATCGGATTCCCAGTCGATGCTTCACAAGATCCAAAATGGCAGGTTTCGGCATGAGTAAATGTTGTCTATAGAAATTTCTAACCTCCAAAGGCTTGCGTGGAGCTACTGTTCTGGGTATACTGGTGTTTGTGGCAAGGAGATAGCTGATATGCTTGCATCAACAGCATCGATTGTTGGGGAGTTGATGATGGATAAGGGGATGTTTTTCGCTCTGTTCGCGACTGCCTGTTGGATGAAGACACTAAAATATTTGTTGAATCGATCCAGCTATTTAAGCAGTTCGGAGTTCATCATCATCATCAAGTAGCTTGTCCCTTCCGGGAACTTGGCTCACATGACAGCAATCCTGAAAAAAAACTCTGCCTTGTTCAAGTTGGCCGGCGTCAGCAGCAGTCTTTATCAGATCGGCGCCCGTCTGCCCAGCGTGTTCGTATCTCGTTGAACCACGGGTGACTATCCCTCTGTGTGTGCGGTTCAATTCCGCGGGATGGCAGAAAAAGCCACAGATTCCCCAGATTTACGGTGTTCGTTGCACCGAACCGAAGGGTTACGATGTCCATGGTACCGAGCCGAAGAGCTGAAAAGCTCAAGTGCTTCTGGATCGGAAAAAAAAATCAGATCGGCAATGACATCTTGCACCCATCGTCTTATACGTGTTCTTCTCATTCTTCTTCCAGGCATCATTCCATCCACAATTACCTTCTCTGGGCACTCATTTCGTTTTCATGAGTTTGAATTCACCAGTTGTAAAAATAGAACTGGAGGCCTGAGGGAAAGAGTGAGGAGTTTGTTTCATCAACGAGCCTCGGTAACCATCAGTATTCTTACTCTTCGATATCTGTTGGAAGAGGCTGAGTACTTATGGGTCTGCTCGGATTGCAAAGACATCAGCTTAGCAACCAATAACCATATTCTTCTTCTTCCGCATCAACCACTTGTTAACCACTCTGTGTCTTCTTCTTCTTTGCTTTCATTCTTTACGACCAATTTTAATCACTCTTTGTGATAAGTTTGATCTTTGCCAAGAACGTGTATATGTTGCACATTGGTTTGGTAGGCACCACTCTGTGTGATTTGTTTGTAATATGAGACTAAGAACGATGATACGTTGTGCCAGCTATGAGCCTACAAGTAGGCCTGCACATTTGATTCCTGCGATGCTTTTTATTTAATAGGGTAGCTTCCCTAGGTCCTACATAAGTCGCCTCTTACGACATGCCTTGTATATCGAAGTGGTACTATTCTGTGTTTCTATTGACTGCCCCGGTATAATAATAGCCGTCCATCGCAAGCGATGATGACAACAATCTCAGACGTGTACTGTTGCACCTCTCTGGTGTGTGCGGAGGTGACTGTAGAGTCCAATCCTAGAACAGAATCCCTGACCACAGGTGGGGCATACATGATCAAGGTTAGACATGTGCGTCTTGTGTGCTCTATCTTTTCGCGCTGCTCGTTTTCTCTGTGACTCAACAATACGATGATTCTCAGCTATTCGGGTTCCTCTTTGTTGTTACAGCGCCACATTTGGCGATCTTGCGCAAGGATTCCCAGCACGTATTGTCTATATCGAAGCATTTCAGAGACACTTTAAGAGTGTCTTTAAAGCGTTTTTCTGTCCACCAGCTAAACGTCTGCCCCTTCAAGCTCGCCATACATCAACTGTTTTGGGATGCGTTTATCAGGCATTCGAGCAACGTGACCGACCCATCTCAGTTGGGCCTTCTGCAACAGGGTGTTGACGCTTGGGATCGTTGCTCTTGTGAGGACTTCGCTGTCTGGAATTTTGTCCTGCCAGTTTATTCTTAGTATTCTGCGTAGACAGCTTGTGTGGAATAGGTTTAATTTTCTTGCGTGTCTGCTATATACTGTCCATGTCTCGCTTGCGTACAGCAGCGTGGTTAGCACTATGGCCTGCCCCGGTACCACACGGGTGAAACCAATAACCAATACTGTATACCCATTTGTACATTAACCCCCCAACTTACAGCCAAAATATACAAATCAAAACTATCGTTCCCTTTTCCGTAACCCATATTTTACATTACATAGAAGGATGACTCACCAGCAACTCCGACAGACCAATCACATTTTCCTGGGATTTTTCTATATTTTTTTCGTTTTACGCACGTTTCTTGAAACCCAATTTCTCTCCAAACATCTCTTTACGCAGAACGCGCCGCGGATCGAATACTTGACTTAGCAATAGCTGGGGTCCACCTAGCTGATCGAATACTTGATTTAACACGTGCTGAGTCCCAGGGGAATCGTTTAGATTATTGGTTCATAGATCTAGCTAGATCAGATCTGAACATTTCTTAGATAATGTTCAGATCAGTGGTGGCTCGTCATTAAGGGCCAGTAGGGCCAGGCCCCATCAAAATAATGTTTAACGTGCATTTAGTATTTAATAAATTAAAATTTAACCTAATCCAGAACCATGATTTTTCCGAAAATGTGTGTCTGGCCCCACCAGCAAAAAGGATCACGAGCCACCACTGGTTCAGATTATACTAAACACCAGATATAAACGTTTATTAAAGAAGATACACCAAGTGACTACACATTATTATAATATAACTTATGTATAATTGAGTTAATAGCCGTCCATCGAAAGCGATGATGACAACAGTCTCAAACGTGTGCTGCTGCACCTCTCTAGTATGTGCGGAGATGACTGTAGAATCCAATCCTAGAACACAATCCCCTACCACAGGTGGGGCGAGGCATACACGATCAAGGTTAGACATTGACGTGTTGTGTGTTCTGTCTTTTCCCGCAGCTCGCTTTCTTTGTGTAATTGAATAGTTAGTAAGTTAAGTATCTGTAACTATTCTTCTTCTTCTTTTTCGAACGCTTCATATCGACCCCTTGTTAAACCACTCTATATGATATGTATGTGGTCTGAGCCTAAGAGCAATTGTACGTTGTGCCAGTTATGCGCCTACAATTACGCCAGAACATTCGATTTATGCAACGCTTTGTATTTACTAGTGCAGCTTCTCATGACCCCTGTCTTAGTCGCCTCTTACGACATGCCTTGTAGGTCGCAGTGGTACTTTGCTTCCCTTGTTGGCCACGGCACCACACAGGCGCTTCTGGCAGTGACCATACTGATCCATGACTGTTGCTATTGTCTCTATTACAGAAATCCTCTGTCTACCGTCTTGAGTTTTGAGACTATAACCATTGATCCTCTACCTGCTGCGTCCGCACTCAACCACTACCTGCCCCCATGGTTTAAGGCTACCCGGCTGTTCTAGGAGGGTATTTTTTTAATTTTTTTTTCCGATCCAGAAGCACTTGAGCTTTTTCAGCTCTTCGGCTCGGTGCTATGGACATCGTAACCCTTCGGTTCGGTGCCACGAACACCGTAAATCTGGGGAATCTGTGGCTTTTTCTGCCATCCCGCGGAATTGAACCCGCACACACAGAGGGATAGTCACCAGTAGTCCAACGCGCTACGAGCCCCCATGGTTTAACGCTACCCGGCCGTGTTAAGAGGGTATAAACGGGTACTCTCCCTGCCCAAGTCTTAGTCTTTCCTCTTGGGCCTGTGGGCGGCGCATAGGGCAGAGGTCATAGCTCTCCATGTCTCGCGGTTCGTTGCTATCTGTTTTAGGTCTTTAATGTTTACTAGGCCCATCGTTGAGCCTTCTCTGGTGATGGTTCTACGCAGAGTCTCTCTTGGTCTTCCTCGTTTTCTTTTTCCTCTGGTGTCCATATGAGGGATTGGTAAGGGAGTCTTCTCTCATCCATTCTAAGTGTGTGGCCGATGTAGTTCCAGCGGCGCTTTCTTATACAATTTGATACATTTTCTTGCTTGGTCTCGTCTTATTTGTGAATTATGACCTGCCCAAGGGTGTTCCGTAAACTAGCGGAGGGAAGGAGACGCCGCTGTACACCTCCTTTGACTGAAAAATCAAAAATCGTGACATATCCTTTAGAGGACGTTGCCATTGATCACAGTAAACAAGTCGTCGATTTTCTAGGCATCACTTATACGTTCAGTATTTTACTATTGCTTTCTGAGCGTGGGGGCTATTTTTACCGTTTGTAAAAATCTAAAGGAACTAATTTGCTTCCATACTGTCCGCCGCGGACTTCGAATTAGTCACGCATGAATTGTGATCGAACTCACGGCCTCTTAAGCTACAGACGGAAATAATACTACTGTAAAAACGTATCGAGTCGGGGAACCTCCCCCGCACATGATCATTCTATTCGTAAACCGTAATAATGTTATTAACATGGCCACGATCGTCCTATCCACACAACGATAATTGTTTTATTCACACGACCACAATTATTTTATTGACACAACTATAATTATTTTACGTACACGACAAGAATGATTATTCTCCTACGCATATACGAAGAAAAACAAACAAATAAAGCGCAAAGAGCAACTATGCAGTACTTTTTTTTTTAACTAGCCAAACGTCCAGATATATCCAAACGGTTTTATTCTGAGGTTGAAACGAAGCTTCTCTAGTCGATACGTTGTAAAATGTATAACACAATCAACAGACGAACAGATTTAATTAACAAATAATATTAGTAGAATGGCTATACGAGGGGGCTCATTGGTTGTGTACGTAAAAACGCTCGTATTGCTAGGCTAGTCGATTGGTGTCGTAAGGACTAGGGTAAGTGGTTCGAGTCCCGAGTTTCTCTATTTGTTTTTTCGGAAGCTCTTAATACCTGTACCCTGTTTATTTTTTGATCATATACGAGGGTGCGAACAGAGTACCTTTGCAACTAAAAGAGAACACCTAACCTCTACGCCACAGGGTCCCCCTCCCCCAAAAAGAGCCATCCAGATACATTCCAGAGATCACTGATTTCAGTGTAGATGAAATCGAGTTCCTAGTCCTATCAGAGACGGACGATAAATCGTAGGTCCCGTGTTCTTGTTGAGCACATAAACAAATCCCTTGACAGTTCAAATTCGAGAAGAACAGACTGTAAAGGGACTGCACGTACAAATTCGAGAAGAATAGACCGTAAAGGCACTGCACGTACAAAATTGAGAAGAACAGACTGTAAAGGGACTGCACGTACACAATTGAGAAGAACAGACTGTAAAGGCACTGCACGTACAAAATTGAGAAGAACAGACTGTAAAGGGACTGCACGTACACAATTGAGAAGAACAGACTGTAAAGGCACTGCACGTACAAAATTGAGAAGAACAGACTGTAAAGGGACTGCACGTACAAAAATTGAGAAGAACAGACTGTAAAGGGACTGCACGTACAAAATTGAGAAGAACAGACCGTAAAGGCACTGCACGTACAAAATTGAGAAGAACAGACTGTAAAGGGACTGCACGTACAAAATTGAGAAGAACAGACTGTAAAGGGACTGCACGTACAAAATTGAGAAGAACAGACTGTAAAGGGACTGCACGTACAAAAATTGAGAAGAACAGACTGTAAAGGACTGCACGTACAAAATTGAGAAGAACAGACTGTAAAGGCACTGTACGTACAAAATTCATTAGAAAAAATAAAAATATAAAGTTCTTGCTGAATATTTTAACCTTGTTCTAAATTACTTCGGAATCCCTCAAAAGTGCTACGGAATTCGTGCAGTGTAACTGAGATCTTACTATACAACAGCGTTTCCTAAAGTGGGCGATACCGCCCCCCTGTGGAAGCCTTTCAGGGGGGCGATGGTGGGTTCAGAAGGATTTGGGGGGAGTTTCTTTCTTGATTTTTCTTTTGAATAATCGTTAAAAATTTGAATTCTGCATTATTCCTCTTATCCCCATCTTACACGATCCATTTTTGCATCAATTTTCTATTTCATGTATATAATCATTTGAAAATTGACAATGTACGACAGAAATATATATCAATTTTCTATGTCAAAGTGAAAATAGAGCATGTATATATATATATATATATATATATATATATATATATATATATATATATAGTGGCGGCTCGTCATTAAGGGCCAGTGGGGCCGGGCCCCACCAAAAATAATGTGTAACGTGTATTTATTAGTTAATATATTAAAGTATAACCTAACCCAAAACCATGATTTTTTCGAAAATTTGTGTCTGGCCCCACCAACAAAAATGATCACGAGCCGCCACTGTATATATATATATATGTGGGGGCGTTACAAAGTTTATGTCGGGAAAAGTGGGCGGTGGACAGAAAAAGTTTGGCAATCTATGATATACAAGAAAGATATCGGAACACACATGACTACTCACCGAAGTGCAATGATGTTGGTCCTATCAATCAATCAATCAATCAATCAATCAATCAATCCTACATTTAAACAAAAAAGAAGCTACTTTTAAGTTACAATCATGAATTATTGAGGAGTTAATATATTGAAAATGTACATCACGTGCCAGGTCAGACAAGATTAGATTATTAATAAATAACAAGGTCAGCAAAGATGAAAGGGAGATTATCTCGTCTTGTCACTAACACTACCTCCATGTCGTAGCAACTCTCTGACAATTAGTACGTGACAATAGGTGATACTGGAAAATCGAATATTTCGTCTGTCCTTTGTAAAGTCATGGAATCGTCTGGTCGAATAGATTAGAGCGCTGGTTACCATGTGAGAGACTCGGGTTCAATCTCGGTACGCCTGTGTGGTGCCAGGGCCCGCAAGGGAAGAAAAGAATAGTACCACTGCGACCTACAAGGCATGTCGTAAGAGGCGACTGATGAAGGACCTAGGTAAGCTACCCTAGTGTATTAAAAACATCGCAGAAATCTAATGTACTAGTAGGTGCATAACTGGCACAACGTACAATCGCTCTTAGGCTCAATTCATATATAAATCACACAGAGTGGTTAACTAGTTAATCAGAAGAATCCCCGGTAAGGCCAAGGAGTTTTTTTAATGTCGGGGAATAAATAAATAATCTAACAGGGACAGTTTCGCAACGACTGCACTAGCCATGCGGCCCTTAAATTCCACCGCATGTCCACCTTGTCCTACACCGTCTTAAAAAGCAATATTGCAAGCAGTAACGCCAGTTTTCTTTTTCTGCAGGGTTGGTGTTAGCCTATTTGGCGCTGTAGTAAAAGTAGTAAAGGTACCATTTTTCATACCACGAGGTATATTGAGAAATACGGTGTTGGACCGGTATTTTTCGTTGACGTCGGCACACGACGGGTAATGTGGTCAACATCACACCAGCTTCCTTTACTTTCCAAGGTTTTCTAGCATTCAAATGAGGCTGGGTCGATCTGAGATCAGTTACAGTCCAGAAATAATGTACTCCCACTGTGGAATTGAGCCTAGATCCTACGTCTAAGAAGCAAGTGCATTAACTACTATGTCACTCACGTGGTTACCGGGGCCTAAATTTGGGGTGTAAAGAATAGAACCGCTGTCACCTGCCATGTATATCGTAAGAGGCGTCTTAAGAGGTTTGGCTGAAATCTTATGCACATGTCCTAAATGTGTAGAATTCTATGCGTTTAGGGACCTACCAAACCAATGTGCAATGTATACACGTTCTTGGCAAAGATCAAACATATCACAAAGAGTGATTAAATTGGTAGTAAAAAAAGAACGCAAAGAAGAAGAAGAAGAAGAAGAACTACTATATTGTCGCTGCTCTCATTTTGCACCGTAGCAACGGCTAAATAATGTTTCCCCAACCCTCTCACAACTATACCCCCGTACCCCTCCCCACAAGTGAGCTCAAATTATTTTTAAAGAGAGGGGGTTTGTAGAAATAGAAAAAGTACAAAACGTATAATATCTACATTAAATTTAATTGATTGATTGATTGATTGATAGGAACATCATCCCTGCACTTCAGTGAGTAACCATGTGTGCTCCGATCTCTTTCTTACACATGAAGATCTCATCAGCAGTGCACAAACTCCGTAGCACTGTCAAGGGTCCCCGATGTAATTTTGAAGTTATTGAAAATATTTTGTATGAATTTAATTTATAAATATTGTTAATGAATTTTGCACGGGTAGCGGCTTTCCAGTCTGTTCTTTTCGATTGTAAACTATCAAGGGTTCTTTTACGTGCTCAACTTGAACACAGGACCGAAGTTTTATCGTCCGTCTCAGATAGGATTTGGAACTCGATCTCAAATACCTACATATAGATCAAGGGTATCTGGAACAATACACCGATGGCTCCACAAGGGATCAAACAGAAAACCTTAGGAAAGAAAGGCGCGCAGCTAATCTCTACACAACAGACAATCAAAAATATAGGTAAAGAAACACAATTGTCAGCAGAACAATAAATATTTATAAAGAATTGGTACAAGATATATAAATGCAAGTCCATACTCAGTTTGTTAATCACATACAAATAACAGACAACCGATCTCAGCGCAAGAGAATAATTATTCGATTATTTCCCTTACTCTGCAATATAACAATGATCGCTGGTTTCTTTCCCCGTAAGAAATGTGTGTCACAATGATTAACTCCCTTTAACGACGTATAAAATTGCTAGTTCTGTTGTCAGAGAATATATCAAACAAGGTTCTATGTTCAAATAATCGTATTCAACAGATACATTTGTTGGCAGAAACAAGCAAAGAGATTTGATTGTGGCATTTACCACATTCTGATTGTCTCCTTATATTCTGTAGAAATATCTTCTTACACGAAATCTATCAACACTTCCTCCTCCTCCCAAACTTTTCATTCCTTATACACTGTACCTTACATAGAAGAGAACAAATAGATCTATCCAGAAAGAATTCAAAATCAAAGTAAACTGGCTGATGCTACAAATAAGAAAGAGAAAATTAAAAAGAACAACTTACTAAATATGCAAAGAGATTGATTAATCATCATTGAACTAACGTGTTGGGCCGCTGGACACTGCTAGATTTGCTGAGGTAGAGATCGGAGCACCTATGGACGCGTCCAGAGTGCTATGATGATAGTCCTAATATAACTTATAACTGATAAATGAAATTGAGGTATCTTGAACATATCAAAAGACACGAAGTGCTGGAAAGATCATCATAGAAAGAGGTATACCGGTAAAGAGAAGAAGAGGAAGACCACGGAGAAGATGGATTCAGGATGTAACTGATGGTTTGAACATGACGGCTGCAGAGGTAGGACATGTGGTCTATGAGAGAGAAAAATTCCGAAGGATTGTTGGGGTGGCAAAGTTCTGCTCAGGACAAGCTATTTGATGATGATGTAATGGAACTGATGGAAAAAATAAAGATCAGAATACTAAGAGTATACATATTCCCAGTGGCAATGTATAGGTGTGAAGCATGGATGTTTAACTCTTAGAGTACTACAAGCCACTTGACTAACCATTCGGACAGTGCCAATATTTTGACAAATCAGCTCAAGTGTCGAAATGGTTTTTTTTTAAAAGTATTAACAAGCTGAATTTGATATGTGTACGTACAGTTCTAGTACCTACAACACCAGAAGCGACAGAGTCCCCAACATCAGCATAAGAAAGAAAGTTGGCACAGAACCTTGCTTGAAAAACATCGAGAAGCAAAGAATGAAGTGGTTTGGCCACTTAATAAGAATGCATACAAACTCCACAGTATACAGAGTCTTCTACAACAGAACATCAGGAAAGAAGGCGAGAGGAAGACCACGAAAAGATGGTTAGATGGCGTAGCAGAATCCTGTCAATGAGCAAAAATAACAATCACCCAAGCCACCAGAACAGCACAAGACAAAAACAGAGAATAACGACACTGGACAACAAACCGGTAACAGTGTGATGACAAAAGAAGAAGAAGAAGATAGTCCTTTGAAGAATACGTGCGGAGGATTCTATAAAACATAACTTTTACATCTGTTCATTTTTATATATGAAATAGTAATTTAGTGTTCTATGAACAAAACGGTTAAAGAAAAAGACCTCACCATTCAGAAAGCAGTAACAAATTACTTTTCTTCTTCTTTGCGTTCGTTCTTTACGAACAATTAAATCACTCTTTCTGATATGTTTGATCTTTACCAATAACGTGTATGAGAGCCGCGGTAGCGTAGTTGTTAGTGAACTCGCTTCTCAAGGCTGATGGTTCGGGTTCAACTCCCGTAGTGTGCGGGGAGTTTTTCCCGACCACGACGGCTCTCAGGTCGACCCAGCCTCAACTGGGTACCAGACATGCTCTGGGAAAGTAAAGGCGGCAGGTGTGATGCTGATCACATCACCCATCGTGTGACGACGGTCAATGAATAATACAGGCCTAACACTGTATTGCTCAGTGGTATGAAAGGTATGAAAGGGTTCCTTTACTTTTTTTCTTTTAAGAACGTGTATACGTTGCACATTGGTTTGGTAGGTCCTAAACGCATAGACTTCTACACGTTTAGAACACATGCATACGATTTCAGCTAAGCAAATTACTAAACGTATCTTTTCTAGAAAATCAACGACTCGTTTACTGTAGTTGATGATAACGTCCTGTAGTTGATGATAACGTCCTGTAGTTGATGATAACGTTCTGTAGTTGATGATAACATCCTGTAGTTGATGATAACATCCTGTAGTTGATGATAACATCCTGTAGTTGATGATAACATCCTGTAGTTGATGATAACGTCCTGTAGTTGATGATAACGTTCTGTAGTTGATGATAACGTCCTGTAGTTGATGATAACATTCTGTAGTTGATGATAACGTCCTGTAGTTGATGATAACGTCCTGTAGTTGATGATAACGTCCTGTAGTTGATGATAACGTTCTGTAGTTGATGATAACGTCCTGTAGTTGATGATAACGTACTGTAGTTGATGATAACGTACTGTAGTTGATGATAACGTTCTGTAGTTGATGATAACATTCTGTAGTTGATGATAACATCCTGTAGTTGATGATAACGTTCTGTAGTTGATGATAACGTCCTGTAGTTGATGATAACCTACTGTAGTTGATGATAACATTCTGTAGTTGATGATAACGTTCTGTAGTTGATGATAACGTTCTGTAGTTGATGATAACATTCTGTAGTTGATGATAACATCCTGTAGTTGATGATAACGTTCTGTAGTTGATGATAACGTACTGTAGTTGATGATAACGTACTGTAGTTGATGATAACGTTCTGTAGTTGATGATAACGTTCTGTAGTTGATGATAACGTCCTGTAGTTGATGATAACATTCTGTAGTTGATGATAACGTTCTGTAGTTGATGATAACGTCCTGTAGTTGATGATAACATTCTGTAGTTGATGATAACGTCCTGTAGTTGATGATAACGTCCTGTAGTTGATGATAACATTCTGTAGTTGATGATAACGTCCTGTAGTTGATGATAACGTACTGTAATTGATGATAACATTCTGTAGTTGATGATAACGTTCTGTAGTTGATGATAACGTTCTGTAGTTGATGATAACGTTCTGTAGTTGATGATAACATTCTGTAGTTGATGATAACGTCCTGTAGATGATGATAACGTCCTGTAGTTGATGATAACGTCCTGTAGTTGATGATAACGTCCTGTAGTTGATGATAACATTCTGTAGTTGATGATAACGTCCTGTAGTTGATGATAACGTCCTGTAGTTGATGATAACGTCCTGTAGTTGATGATAACATTCTGTAGTTGATGATAACGTCCTGTAGATGATGATAACGTCCTGTAGTTGATGATAACGTTCTGTAAACGATATGCCACGATTTTCATTTCATTTTCAATACGGCTTGTGGTCAAAAAATATGGTCTCTGGGGGCAAATTGTGTGACCAAAGAAACAGTACCATGTAAAACAGTATTATTGGTATAAGAAAATACGAAACACGTAATATAAAAGTACTGTAGTTTTACAAATTACAAAAACAATGACAATATACAGCAACGTTTCGACCAACAAGGCCGTTATCAAGCAAACGAACAACAGGAGTGACGAATTTAAAAACAAAACACGAACATGTGGACGACTATATACGGAGACATTCAAACGTTTCTAATGAAAATCTGAAAGTACATCATTAAAACTATGTAGCAATAACATTTGTAGTTTCAATGTCAACCGTGTGTTGTCGGGGCTTGTAACTGGAGCAAAGAATAGTAACACTGCAACCTACAATGCGACTGAGGTAGGCGTCTAGGAAAGCTACCCTAGTAAATAAAAAGCAGCATAAATCGGATGTCCTGGTCTTCTTATAGGCGCATAACTGGCACAATGTACAATCGCTCTTAGGCTCTGATCACATACACATCACAAAGAGTGGTTTAACAAGTGATCGATATGTAGCATTGGAAGAAAATGAAAAAGACGTTTCATTGTATGGCCGTTATGGATTTATTGTCTGACAGGATACGTTATATCTACCGTATAGGTAGTCTGAATTTCTTCACTTCTTTTAAATCTTTGCTTCATAAAGGCCCTTTGGTCGAAACGTTGGTTTTTGTACTTTGTAAGACTACAATATTTTGTTTTTACGTAGTTCGTTTAAAACAGTAGAAACGTAAAACCCTTGGAAGACGTGACAAGTATAGGACTCGCCGGTGCAACAGATTATTTGAAACATTTGAGCCTTTGGGTTTAGAGTCACGTGTGTGGGGGGCGGCTTAAAGGCAACGATGTTCAACCGCTGACGTTAATTATCACGTATCCCGTTAAAGGGAGTTAGTTAAAAGGAATAATAGCTGAGTCATATGACTCACCGAATAACTCATCGTGACACTGTCGATACTAATTACCGGACAGTGTACCGCCCGAGTGGTTACCGGGGCCCAAATTTGGGGTGTAAAGAATAGAACCACTGTTACCTGTCACGCATGTCGTAAGAAGCAACTAAGGAGGTTTGGCCGAAATCGGATGCACGTGTCGTAAACGTGTAGTAGTCTATGCGTTTAGGGGCTTACCAAACGAATGTGCAACGTATACACGTTCTTGGCAAAGATCAAACATATCACAAAGAGTGATTAAAATTGGTCGTAAAGAACGAACGCAAAGAAGAAGATATTATGTCACAAATTCAATTTAAGGATAATGATTATCAGTATTATTAACAACAGTATTATTAACAACAGTATTATTAACAACAGTATTATTAACAACAGTATTATTAACAACAGTATTATTAACAACAGTATTATTAACAACAGTATTATTAACAACAGTATTATTAACAACAGTATTATTAACAACAGTATTATTAACAACAGTATTATTAACAACAGTATTATTAACAACAGTATTATTAACAACAGTATTATTAACAACAGTATTATTAACAACAGTATTATTAACAACAGTATTATTAACAACAGTATTATTAACAACAGTATTATTAACAACAGTATTATTAACAACAGTATTATTAACAACAGTATTATTAACAACAGTATTATTAACAACAGTATTATTAACAACAGTATTATTAACAACAGTATTATTAACAACAGTATTATTAACAACAGTATTATTAACAACAGTATTATTAACAACAGTATTATTAACAACAGTATTATTAACAACCTCTGAAGTCGCAGTGAGGAGGTGAGGAGGTGAGGAAACCAATAAAATGGTAAGCAGGCTTTCACGCAAAAATCAGTCAGAAATGCCACGCTAGGTGCCATGGCTACGCCTGAATTCATAGAGTGCGAACACAGAAGAAGAAGTATTATTAACACTCTTCATCAAAAAATAATGATGGACTCGTAAAAGTGTGTTAAACTATAATCAATATTACAGTGTTATATCAAACAAATATATCAGCATCAAATAGCTTGTCCTGAGCAGAACTTTGCCACTCCAACAGTCCTCCGGAATTTCTCTCTCTAGGCCAGATACCCTGCCTCTGCAGCCGTCATGTTCAAACCAACTGTTACAACCAATTGTTCCGCAGGCTGGCAGAAAAGCCACAGGTTCCCCAAATTTACGGTGTTCGTGGCACCGAACCGAAGGGTTACGATGTCCATGGCACCGAGCCGAAGAGCTGAAAGTTCAAGTGCTTCTGGATCGAAAAAAAAATAATCTTAAACCAGCCAAACGTGCAGTTAACCAGGTGAGACATATTTGTGTAATCTTAACCTGACCCCACTAGATTTACACCTTTGTCTTGACATTTGAGTTCAGGTGTGTTTCATTCACCTACACTTGTTTTTTACTACTCAGTGTATCTTTTTACAAGTGGAACGAATTTGTGAAATGAATAGAGCGTTGCCTTCTAGAATTGAGACACAATTGTTCTGGTTTTATTTCCAGTACCAGGCGTTCCCAGAGTGAAGAAAAGTATTAGACCAAGGAAATATCTAAGACATCAAAAATATCAACAAAGCGCAGCTATAAGACAAGAGACTTAATCGACCGCGTGTTGCTGGGGTCCGCAAGAGGAGCAAAGAAAAGTACCACTGCGACCTACAAGGCATGTCGTAAGAGGCGACTGAGGAAGGGCCAAGGAAAGTTACCTAGTAAATTAAAAGCATCGTAGAAATCGAATGTGCTGGGTTACTAGTAGGCGCATAACTGGCACAAAGTACAATCGCTTTTAAAAAGCATGAATCACATACAACTCACAAAGAGTGGATAACAAGTGGTCGATATGGAGCGTTCGAAAAGAAAAGAAACTGCAGATAAAAACCAAATATTAGATCAGAATGCGCTGGTATACATTTAACACTAATTTTATATGAAATAATGCTTGGCGTAGTGTGCAGCAGTTCGGTTTTTTAAATAAAGAATGCAGTCACACCCTGCGGCAGTTGGTAGGGAAGTGGTTAATTCGTAGGTGTTATATATAATTCATGTGGCTTAGTGGTACAACATAGCTAAAACTTGAAGCAAATATAGATCAATTTTGATCACGGAGTTCTTTTCACGCTGAAGTAATATAGAGGACTTAAGTGAACACAAGTTGTGGCTATACACGTTCATCTTTGCTCGTTGACACAACACTTGGCAAGAAAACAGAGATGTAAGACGACACTTAATATACTCACCCGGTGACGCAGATGTACATGATCGTTGTGCTGTTGGTGTAGCTGTTTTGTTACTTTCTGCAGGTAGACCTTTGATCTATATGACCTTCCAAAAAATGAATAATAGTAACAATGTCATAGGTAGTAGACACACAATTCCGTAATAAACTTATGAATAAATATTACAATCTAGCATAGGTGACTATTTCATTTTACAAAAGTCGGTGATAATATATAGGGTAGAGAGTATGTTATGCGACTGAGTTAGTGCTTGAGCAACACTGTGAGCTATGACTGTTACATGGAATGCTTTCTGCTGTGTCAACCGTGCGTTTGTTGTGTGTATTCAGAAAATGGCGGACAGCGGTTATGGCGAACAAGCTCAATCTGCTGTATGCAGTTATATTTGCGAGTGCATAAAGCTGGATTTTGTCGGGATTGATGTTCCCTTCGACAAGAATTGCAATTCAAGTGATGAACAGTTTTGTGTTGCTACATTAGCGACGGCCATATGCATTTTATGCGGTGTAGGTTGCTTTTTGTGGCGGTACGCGGCTGTTTCATTCTGGAATTAGTTCACACAGGAAACATTTCACAGTTGTTAGCATTTCGTGAGATTTTCATTGGCACAGGAACGGAGCAATTATGGGGTGACACGTTGCAGTGAAGTTGGAACGGTACTTATGAACTATGAACTATGTTATGCGAGCGACGTCATAGCACATTGATCATTCCCATGCTTGCTCCGTCCTCCGCCGCGACAGCCATCCCAAAGTTTATTTTCCTACCGTACCCATGAGAAATTGAATCCTCTCTCTCTACCACTGTATGTTTGGTGTGCCCAAACCTAACTTCTAATTCTCGCACTCATTTCAGTGTCTGAGACTCTTCCATATCACAAAAATGAGCGCGTACCGCATTAATGACAACGCCTCTTTCCTTACTTATACCAGCTTGAATCGGGGCATTGTTTGTAAGAAAGTCAGTTACGTTTGTTATCCTGCACTCTAACATGTCCACTTGTGTACAGCCTGTCAGTCTCTTGAGATGTGATCTCCGAATGCTGTCCACCCATTCCGCTCGCAGATTTCCAGATTCAATTTATTCTGTATATCAAAAGAAGGACAGTTATATGTGGTAGTGCCATGTTTCTGTGATGTTATTTTTATAGATCAACATTTTCTCATATAGTAACTACTTTTGATTTAAATTATGGGTTTAGTACGTACATTGGCTAGGACAACTCTCTAGTGGACAACGGATTGGAAAAGAAGGCCTGGAAGTCCAAATGAAACATGGAGAAGAGCTGTGGATAGATTGGTAAAATTTATCTTATCTTTGTCAGACTTATCGTATGAAGTGCCCGTCCTTAACATTTCTAGGCCCTAGTGTGCAGAAGTTAGAAGGGCCAATTCATATTCTCACGTGTGGAATATCGAGTGTTGGATTACACCTTGAACCATCTTGTGTCCTAGTCGATAGTCGAGTGCATCACGTTAATCCATCCGTCGCCTCCGATAACATACGACGGTGGGCTCAGGTAAAAATTCTAGGAAATAAGATCCCAATCGTCGCGTGATCCTCGCATTCCAGTATTGTTGTTTAAATACAAATTCATGTTATAATCATCACAACAAACAAGTTAAGTCTAAAAATAAGGAATATCAGTATTATTGATATTTTCATCAATAAATAACCATAGACTTATAGAATTGAGTAAAATTATGAAAAAAGCTTAAAGTGTCCTATCAAGAATATACAAAAAAAACAGCCCCCATTAACCGGGAATTTTCGATTTCCCGTTTGAGCTAGTCGTTCTTTTGTTGACGGATGCCACAATCCGTCCACAGTCAACTCTAGATAACTAGGCCAGAAAACTGACAAGGGGTTCCTGACCTAGATCAGTTAAGGGGCTGGAAAATATAGATGTTTGATAGAGCACTGCAGGCTTTTTTGCAATTTTACTCAATTCTGTGAGTCTATGGTTATTTATTGGTGAAAAATATTCATTATATTAATATTCCTTATTGTTAAACTTAACTTGTTGCGTAATACAACTTCGATTTAGCATTTTGTTTTGATTTTAAAATGAATTCGTCTATATACACCAATACTGGAATGCGAGGTCACGTGGTGTAGTTGGGGTCTGATTTTCTATAATTCTTACCTGGGTCCGAAGGCCTATACGTTTATAGTTGGCTCTGATCCGTCCCACACACAATTACTGAAGGAACAAAAATGGCTGAATAATGATTAACTCTTTCAGTGTTAGACATCAAAGAAAGGAAAGCACTTTTTAAATGAATTGTCTAAGACCAATAACACGTCAAACAGAACCCGATTGTCTAACCTCTGACAAAAGCAAACAATATTGCAGAAGTGAACAGACCATATTGATTCGTATTTGTTCTATCATTTGACAGCAGCCATCTTGTTAAATCTGGTCTCCAGATGTGAATGTTTGTTTAAGTGAGACAGGTAGTCTGCCTTCTCTACCTTAGATACAACAGTCTTGTTGAAGATACGTAAGAAAAACAAAAACATAGATTGGATTTTCTTTCTAGCAGCGTTTCCTTGTTACGTTGCTTCTCTGAAATACCAATAACCAATAACGATTTAAGAAGAATTCCAGTGTCATTTTACAGCATACTCTCTCAGAGCGCTCGCAAAAATGAAACCAAAGCTCTGTAATAATGACACCGAACTCTTTCTTACACATGAAGATCTCGTCGACAGTGCACTAACTCCTCAGCATGGACGATGAAACTAGATATAATTTTGAGAATGATGAACATTTAATAAAATATTTGCCCACCTGCCCAGCATGTTCGTAGCGCGTTGGACAACGGGTGACAAGCTCCCCGTGAGTGCGGGTTCAATTCCGCGGGCTGGCAGAAAAGCCACAGGTCCTCCAGATTTACGGTGTTCGTGGCACCGAACTGAAGGGTTACGATGTCCATGGCACGAGCCGAAGAGCTGAAAGCTCAAGTGCTTCTGGATTGGGGGGGAAAAAAATTCATTTATTGATCCTAATTCCTAGAGTAGAGAACAGAGTACGGCCAAGACGAATGTGGCAGCAAACAGAACAGCAAAGAAACTTTGAACATGCTGCTGGAGGAGGCGGGAGAACTTGCTACAAACATTTTTCAGATAGACTGTTATGAAAGCGACGTTCGGCACGGGACATGCTACCACTTGAGAGATATTAATTTTTTTTTTACCGGGCAGCAGATTACTAACCCACGCTTATCGCCTCGCATAAGAACATATTATTGTATCAATATTAAACATAACTACACTTGCAATCACAACCATCTATCTACCTACCTATCTATCCTTGAAATAACAACACATCCTTACTCTATCCTTGCAACAGTAGAACTTATAACATTACCTGTCAGAAAAGAACATTGAAATACCCTTGACATGAAACAATATAGCAATATACTTATATCAACATCAGCAGGATGCTAGTCCGGAAGTGTCAAAAGCCGTGAACATATGTCGTCTCCAATATCGTCTATGACCTCAAAGATGAACTATGTTAAGTTAGTAGAATACAAACGTAGAATCGTGCTATCATGTGTTCAGATCTAGGTACAATATTTTCATTGGTTATTGGTTACTAAACTGACATCATTGCACTCCGGGCAGACCCATAGGTGCTCAGTCTCACACAACAGATAACGAAGAGTATACATACTGATGATTTCCGTTGCTCGCTGACTAAACACACTCCTCACTCTGCCCCTCATGTGTCCAGTTCTACTTGTACAATGGGTAACTCTAAGCTGCTTAAATCGCTGGATCGATTCAACATTTATTTTAGTGTCCTCATCCAACAGATAGTCGAGAAGAGACCGAAGAACATCCCCTTATCTTCTTCTTCTTTGCGTTCGTTCTTTACGCCCAATTTTAATCACTCTTTGTGATATGTTGGATCTTTGCCAAGAACGTGTATACTTTGCACATTGGTTTGGTAGGCCCCTAAACGCAAAAACTTCTACACGTTTAGGACATGTGCATCCGATTTCAGCCAAACCTCCTCAGTCGCCTATTACGACATGCGTGGCAGGTAACAGTGGTTCTATTCTTTACACCCAAAATTTGGGCCCCGGTAACCACTCGAGCGATCCCCTTTATCCATCTTCAACTCCCCAACAATCGATGCTGTTGATGCAAGCCTGACCACTCTCTCATTGCCGTAAACACCCGCATGCCCAGGACAGAAGATCCACGTAAGTCTCTAGAGGTTAGAAACGTCTATGGACGACATCCCCTCATAACGAAACCTTCTTTTTTGGATCTTGTGAAGCATCGACTGAGAGTCAGATACATCAACCACCCCAGTAAATGGAGTCCCAGAGAGCCAATAGAGGGCAGCAGTAACGGCCTCAACTTCCATCCTCATACTAGAAGTAGTTGTCCTGTATGCTCCACTTCGCTCTGCAACAACCCTACCGTGCGCATTAGTCAAGAAACCCCAGCGTGACTTCTCACCAAGAATGCACTGACCCATCGGTCAATACAGCAACATCCTTTTCATGACATTTTGTTAATGTCGCGTTCCACCCGCGTGTTGTCGGGGTATGCAAGAGGAACAAAGAACAGCAACACTGCGACCTACAAGACACGTCGTTAGATGCGACTGAGGTAGGGGCCTAGGGAAGCTACCCTAGTAAGTAAAAAGCGTCGCAGAAATCAGATGTACTGGCGTAATTGTAGACGCATAACTCTTGTGGGCGTCTGTAGCTTCAGCGATGGTGAACTCGATCCCAATCCAAACGTAACTGGTTCAAACTCCGCGGAAAGCAATTTGGAAACAAACTCGTTACCATGGGATTTTTACGAAATTTAAAAATAGACCTCACCGTTCAGAAAGCAATGATAAACTACTGAACGTATAAGTTGTGCCTAGAAAATCAACGACTCGTTTACTGTGGTTGATGACTACGTCCCGTATAGGATATGCCAAGATTTAATATGATACAGTGATAAAATCTATATTTTAACTCTTTCCGTACCGTTATGAATGCTAATGAGATCGATTACAACTGTTGTATAACACCATACATTTTATCATGTAACAGTTTCGAGTTTGCGTTGCTTGTAGTAGGGATTACATTTGATGTGGGACGAATTAGCGTAATGCATAAGCGGTGTTCGTTCTATCGACTCGAACACAACAGAGTTGTGGGCTCGATCACAACTTCAAGTTTCACACATAGGGTAAGGAATTGGCACTCCTACCTTCTGAACACTAAGGTCTAGAAATATGAAGTGGTAGGCGCTGCATACCCAAAAGTCTGAAAGCGACACCGTTTGGCACTACACTTTGTTTGATCTTAGCCAAAAGACAGAAGCGATCTAAGACGACGTATTTCGGATTCGAATCCACTACCTGCGGACAGCAAGGCAACTTAGACACAAAAACTTCCAAATTATTTAACCAGTTAAATAAGGATAAAACTCCACCGTGTACATAGTCTTCTACAACAGAACATCAGGAAAGAAGGCGAGAGGAAGACCACGAAAATGATGGTTAGATGGTATAGCAGAATCCTGTCAAAGAGCAAATATAACAATCACCCAAGCCACTAGAACAGCGCAAGACAAAAACAGAAAAACACAACACTGGGTAACAACCCGGTAGCAGTGTGACTACAAAAGAAGAAGGAAGGATATAAAAGGATTTGGGTGAAAGAGATAAAAGATGCATAGAAAAGAAAACAGAAAAGATATGAGAGTGACAAAAATATAAGCAAAAAACGACGAGTGTTTGAAATATTTCTTCTTTCTTTCTTTTGTCCTTCTCTGCTTTTTTGCCGCTAGGCGTAGCAGGTTTAACTGATGATCGGTTTCCGAGATAATGCACGCTCGGTCGCTTGATATGCTGTGGTATTGTGGAGATTTAAGATGTCTGTAACTCCATCAACCCATCTTTTCTTGGTCTGCCCTTTCCTCTTGATGATTCCATTTTCAGGTTGTACGCTCTTGCAACTGGTGTATTCGGGTTCATTCTGACCAAGTGGCCAAACCATTTGAGTCTCTGTTTTTCAATAAATCTAATAGCAGGTGTTGTTCCGACTTTTCTTCTAATTTCCTAATATTGAAATATTTGAAATCTTAAACTGAAAATTGATTTTCAACATTATGTATATGACCTTTTTCGTATTTACAGATGGTCAAGTGTTTTAATGTGAGAAATTTCTGAGTTTTCACTCGTTTCTCTTGTTTTTACAGACGGTAAATTGGCAAGTGTTTTATTGTGACATCTTTACAGACGGTCAGTTGGCAAGTGTTTTATTGTGACATCTTTACAGACGGTCAATTGGCAAGTGTTTTGTTGTGACATCTTTACAGACGGTCAGTTGGCAAGTGTTTTATTGTGACATCTTTCCAGACGGTCAATTGGCAAGTGTTTTATTGTGACATCATTACAGGCGGTCAATTGGCAAGTGTTTTATTGTGACATCTTTACAGACGGTCAGTTGGCAAGTGTTTTATTGTGACATCATTACAGGCGGTCAATTGGCAAGTGTTTTATTGTGACATCTTTACAGACGATCAGTTGGCAAGTGTTTTACTGTGAAATATTTACAGACGGTCAATTGGCAAGTGTTTTACTGTGAAATCTTTACAGACGGTCAATTGGCAAGTGTTTTATTGTGACATCATTACAGACGGTCAGTTGGCAAGTGTTTTATTGTGACATCATTACAGACGGTCAATTGGCAAGTGTTTTATTGTGACATCATTACAGGCGGTCAATTGGCAAGTGTTTTATTGTGACATCTTTACAGACGGTCAGTTGGCAAGTGTTTTATTGTGACATCATTACAGGCGGTCAATTGGCAAGTGTTTTATTGTGACATCATTACAGGCGGTCAATTGGCAAGTGTTTTATTGTGACATCTTTACAGACGGTCAATTGGCAAGTGTTTTGTTGTGACATCTTTACAGACGGTCAGTTCGCAAGTGTTTTATTGTGACATCTTTACAGACGGTCAGTTGGCAAGTGTTTTACTGTGACATCTTTACAGACGGTCAGTTGGCAAGTGTTTTACTGTGAAATATTTACAGACGGTCAATTGGCAAGTGTTTTATTGTGACATCTTTCCAGACGGTCAATTGGCAAGTGTTTTACTGTGAAATCTTTACAGACGGTCAATTGGCAAGTGTTTTATTGTGACATCTTTACAGACGGTCAATTGGCAAGTGTTTTGTTGTGACATCTTTACAGACGGTCAGTTGGCAAGTGTTTTATTGTGACATCTTTACAGACGGTCAATTGGCAAGTGTTTTATTGTGACATCATTACAGGCGGTCAATTGGCAAGTGTTTTATTGTGACATCTTTACAGACGGTCAGTTGGCAAGTGTTTTATTGTGACATCATTACAGGCGGTCAATTGGCAAGTGTTTTATTGTGACATCTTTACAGACGGTCAGTTGGCAAGTGTTTTACTGTGAAATATTTACAGACGGTCAATTGGCAAGTGTTTTATTGTGACATCTTTACAGACGGTCAATTGGCAAGTGTTTTATTGTGACATCATTACAGGCGGTCAATTGGCAAGTGTTTTATTGTGACATCTTTCCAGACGGTCAATTGGCAAGTGTTTTACTGTGACATCATTACAGACGGTCAATTGGCAAGTGTTTCACTGTGACAACTTCTGAGTTTACGATTGTCTCTCTTGTCTTTCAGCACATCCGTAAGACTCTTTTCAAAAGATTCTACGACTTTGTGCAATGTTGTTTTCCATATTACTCGGTCAACAGCTAGTTTTTCCTATTTGTTGGGACCGACAGAAAATTCTTCATTGAGGTTTTGCAGACATCCTTATATCTGAGCAGTGGTTTGTCTTGGTGCCTCTTCCCCTCCGACAGTTCACAGAACAACACTTGTTGTGGTATACAGCTATTGTTCATTATTCTCAAATGCCCTAGCCATCTTCTACTGCTAAGCATGCCCATAATGGAAGGTAAGTTTGCACGTTGCAGTACTTCAGAGTTGGTTATCTTGTCGTACCACTTCATGTTTATAATCTTGCCGAGACATAGAAGGTGAAAAGGTTACGTCTCCTCTCATGACTTGAGTCCATCTGTCTGAGCCATATAGTAAAGAGCTAATTACACAGGCTCGATAGATGAGAATCTTCATCTGCATTGTTAATTTTAACAATATAGAACTATTTATAACTAGAATTTACTAACTAAGGGAAATAACAGAATATAAGTTCTCGTGGCTCAACATAGTCGCTGTGTGTAATCTCCCTTAATTTGACACGTTGATCTGGTGTTTGTTTACAAATAAACTTATTCTAAAAATTATCCAAGTGTCTGCATTCAAGGAACCACAGCCAACTCTAATATTGGGCCGCATAACTTACCGGGAAACCCTGACCTAGTTTGAGCTGGGGGCTGGATTTTATATATGTTTGATAAAACACTGCAAGCTTTTTTGCAATTTTACTCAACTCTATGAGTCTATGGTTATTTATTGATGAAGCATTAACAGTCCTGATATTCCTTATTGTTAAACTTAACTTGTTACATAATATAATCTTGATTTAGCACGTTGTGTTGATTGTAAAATGAATTCCTCTATATACAACAATACTGGAATGGAAGGTCACGGGACGGTTGGGGTCTTATTTCCTAGAATTTTTACGTGAGTCTGCTGGCCGTATTAGTTTGTAGTTGGCTGTGCAAGGAACCTACATGATGATACCACAAGACTAACAATCGCTCATCTGCCGCAATGAAATTTCTTAGTTCATTTTCAGTTCAAGTTGATTCAGGATTTTAAAGGGTTTTAAAGCTGAAGGATTGACTTAATTGTGCCGGGTTTTATCCCATATGGCTCGGTCCCTCTCCGAGAAATGGCACACCACCGCACAAAGCACGAATTCCGTAACTCCAGCAACAATCCTAGGGTCTCTGGAAAAACTGCACTCGTGAACAGAAGGCTGCGGTCTGGATTCGAACCCACGACCTTCGACTCGCAAGGCAAAGGGCTTAACCACTTAGCCACAGAGACCTCAGGAGAATCCAAGCGACTTCTAATCTAATGATCAGATGTTTTTCGCTCTGTGGTGTAGAAGTTAGGTGTTTATCTCTCGTTCCAAAGGTTCTCGGTTCGCTCCCTCGTGAAGCCATCAGAATAATATTCCAGAGATCCTTGATCTCATTGTAGTTGAGATCGAGTACCTAATCCTATCGGAAACGGACGATAAAGCATAAGTCCCGTGTTCAATTTGAGCTCGTAAAAGAAAAGGTGACATTTCAAAATAGAGAAGATCAGGCTAGTAAACCGCTGCCCAGGCAAAGTTCATTTGAATAAATTAGACAACAAATTTCTGCAAGATATCTTCATCATCTTCAAATTACATCTGAGAACCTCGCCGTTGCTACGGAGTTCGTGCAATGCAGCTGAGATCTTTCTGTGTAAGAAAGAGATCGGAGCAAACATGGTTACTCACTGAAGTGTAGTGATGATGAACGTATCAATCAATCAATCAATTTTTCTAGGAAACTTAGCAAATATATGGCATGGTAACTAGATTGTCAAATCCAGAATCCACCCACAATTTGTGATGTGTGCCTTACTTGAGGTCACACCTCCAACTCTGTAGGAGGTAGGCTATCATTAGAACATCTCTGTGACTAAACATTTGCATTGCGTTCCAAATATCAGGGGTTCGAATCCGAACCACTTTTCTTTTTACATATTCATTTTTTCCAGAGACCTCTAGGATTGTTGCTGGAGCTGCGGAGTGTGTGCTTTGTGCAATACACTTGGTAGGTGGTGTGTCATTTCTGTGGAGAGATACCGAGCAATATGGTTTTCCTCTCATTCTTCTTCCAAGCACCATTCCCTCCAAAATTATCTTCTCTAGTCACTCATATCCTTTGATGGGTCCGAAATATTTCATTTTCCTTGATGTTATGTTCTTTAATAGTCAACTCTATTTAATATCAAGCTGTTGCAGAACATACATTGAGAAGACCGACCGGAAGCGTGGCGAGACAGGCATTGTTTTGGAACCCGCAGGGAAAGAGGAGTAGGGAAGGCCTAGGCAGACCTGGAGAAGAGAGCTGGAGGCGGATATAAAGAGGATAGGCAAAACATGGAAAGAATTGGAAGGGATGGCAAGAGAGAGGAAGAGATGGAAGAAGTTTGTTGAAGACCTGTGCTCCGATGGGAGTTGAAAGGTGATGATGTTGCAGAACAGAAGCATTTGTTCTTTTCTCTGCCCATGATATTCTAAGTACTCTTCTGTAGCATTTGCATTCTAAGGCACTAATGATCTTCTCCACTGCTTTGTCAATGTTCCATGTCTCACAACCATATGTTGCCAAGGGAAAAATGCAGGCTCTTAAACACATGATTTGCCCGTCTGCCCAGTGTGTTCGTAGCGCGTTGGCCTACGGGTGACTATCCCTCTGTGTGTGCGGGTTCATTTCCGCGGGATGGCAGAAAAGCCACAGATTCCCCAGATTTACAGTGTTTGTGGCACCGAACTGAAGGGTTACGATGTCCATGGCACCGAGCCGAAAAGCTCAAATGCTTCTGGATCGGAAAAACCAAAAAAACCACATGATTTTTGTACTTATGTCAGTTCCTTTCTATAGGATAATCATATTGTTAGTTTTTGCAAAGCAATGCTCAGCCTTCTTTTAATTTCTTTTATATCATTCCCGTATATAACCAATATAAGGCTTGTTCTTAGGTTAAATAGGTGTGCCTCGGTGTAAAGAGGCTTTTATTCCCAACATAACAAACCCAATAGTTTCTCATAAAAAAAAAATGTTCCACACAAACTCTATTTGCAGTCACACAAAACATACAAATACACATTATGTATATGCATGCTGGGACCCACTAGGGAAACAAAGAATAGTAATACTGTGACCTACAAGGCATGTCATAAGAGGCGACTGAAGTAGGACCTAGGAAGCTACCCTAGTAAATAAAAAGCATCGCAGAAAGCAGATGTGCTGGCCTACTTGTAGGCGCATAACTGGCACAATGTACAATCGCTCTTAGGCTCAGATCACATACAAATCACACCGAGTGGTTAACAAGTAGTCAATATGGAGAGTTCGAAGAAGAAGATTCTCTACATAACAAACACACATACCCATAAGTTTCTCATTTTTTAAAAACATGTTCCACACAAGCTCTATTTGCAGTCACACAAGCTCTATTTGCAGTCACACAAGCTCTATTGGCAGTCACACAAAACATACCAATTCATATTCTGTATATAAATATAAAGACTAGTGCCAAAGGACGAACATTTTAAAATAAATAAAAGTTTTATTTCTGTGTATTTAGTTACATACATCAAAACAGTCTTGATAATTGAACAATTATCAGATTCTACCTCTGATTTCAAAACATTTTTCTGGAAAAATTTGAAGCTTGCCTCATAATTCAAGTTGAAACATTTCTTGGAAAAATTTGAAGCTTGCCTCATAATTCACGTTTAAACATTTCTTTGAATAATATGAAGCTTGCTTCATAATTCAAGTTGAAACATTTCTATGAAAAATTTGAAACTTGTGTCTCATATATCAATCAAGTCTACACATTTGCTTGATAAATTCAAATTCTAATGCTATATATCAAAACAGACAAAATAGTTTCAATATAAATTCAGAATCATATGTCAGAAAAGCATAAACATTTGTTGAATACATTGTAAGATTCAGCCTCAAATATCAAAACAGCCATAACATATTTTTTTTTTAACTTGTAGGATTTGGCTTCATTTATCAAAACAGCTTTAATACATGTTTGAAAAGTTGTAGGATTAGGCCTTGCAGCCTTAATATATGTTTGAAAAGTTGTAGGATTAGGCCTTGCAGCCTTAATACATGTTTGAAAAATTGTAGGATTAGGCCTTGCAGCCTTAATATATGTTTGAAAAGTTGTAGGATTAGGCCTTGCAGCCTTAATATATGTTTGAAAAATTGTAGGATTAGGCCTTGCAGCCTTAATATATGTTTGAAAAGTTGTAGGATTAGGCCTTGCAGCCTTAATATATGTTTGAAAAATTGTAGGATTAGGCCTTGCAGCCTTAATATATGTTTGAAACAATTACAGGATTAGGCCTTGATACATATTTGAAAAATGTAGGATTTGGCCTTAACTCTTTCCACGCTTTAAGCCGCACACTGCGCCATGGCGGAAGTCCGTTGCACGCTTTAAGCCGCACACTGCGCCATAGAGTTGCTTCCTTATAAGAAGTCTTTCTAGTTTTACTTCTACTGTTTTACTTATACTACTTTTAACCTTGTTATTCTGTTAGGTTGTCCAGTTTACTTCAATTTAGTATATAATAATATATATATGTTTATTTATTGATAAGTAGTTGGGATCGTTATTTTTTTTTTTTTTTTACTTCCTTGAATTAACTGCTTAAAAATTGAGAAAATAAATGGTCGTGGAAAGAGTTAATATATGTTTGAAAAATTGATCGATTTGGCCTTAGTATATGTTTGAAAAATTGTAGGATTTGGCCTTAATATAAGTTTGAAAAATTGTAGGATTAGGCCTTGTAGCCTTGATACATATTTGAAAAGTTATAGGATTAGGCTTTTAAACCTTAATATATGTTTGAAAAATTGTTGGATTTGGCCTCATATACCAAAACAGCCTTAATAATTGTTTAAAAAATTGAAGTATATAACTTCATTTATGAACACTAACATTTGTCGATAAAAATTGTAGGATCGAGTACCATACATCAAAACAGCTTTTGATAATCAAAATAGAAAAAAAAAGTCAAAAGCTCTTTACTTTTATGAAGCAGCACATGTCTGAGGTTGTTGTCATCATCGCTTGCGATGGACAGCTATTATCACTTTTATGAAATTATTTTCCAAAAGTCGAGTTGAAAATGTGAATACTTTTTCTCCATCTCTGCTCTAATTAGGAATAATAATAATTGCAGCACGGAAACTTAGATGGCATTTTTCTCCATCCTGTCCACCTAGGAAAATGTATAAAGAGTATATATACATACAATTCTACCCACACACCAACAGGAAAAATAAGAAATTTTAAAATATAAATACAAAAAAAATTCAATATAAATTGATGAAGATGAGCATTTACAATATAGGCTGACAGATTGTCATGGAACTTCACAAAAATTCCTGTACATATTGCTGTTAATTAGTTCCGGTGTTGATGGTATTTTTCTACCCCATGGTGTTAAGTTGTCTAGTAATTTTGGTGTGATGTCACTCAACATTAATTTAGAATTTTGTCAAAATTAGATTTAACCATCATCATCATCAAATAGCTTGTAGTGAGCAGAACTTTGCCACCCCAACAGTCCTCAGGAATTTCTCTCTCTCATAGACCAGATGTCCTGCCTCTGCAGCCGTCATTTTAAACTATCGGTTACATCCTAAATCCATCTTCTATGTGGTCTTTCTTTTCTTCTCTTTGCCAGTATGCCTCCTTCCATGATGGTCTTCTCCAGCACTTCATGTCTTTTTATATGTCTAAAATATCTCAATTTTCTCTTTCTTATTTGTAGCATCAGCCAGTTTTCTTTGATTTTAAGTTCTTTCTGGATAGATCTATTTGTTCTATTCTCTGTCCATGATATACGAATGACTCTTCTGTAACATTTATATTCAAAAGCACATATGTTTTTCCACTGCCTTATTGGATCTCCACAAATTTCTGTCCCTGGTGTTTGCTATCATCTCAGATGCTGACACTCTTCCATGCCATGAAGTCAGGCTGTACCAAAGGCTGTAAAAAATGTGTTCTCTGTCTTCCTCTGTCTTATCTCCCCTCGATTTTACCGGTTGTCAAAATGTGTTCAAAGTCTCCCTTTCTCATTACATGTCTGAAAAATGATGATTGCCTCTTGGAACTGCCTGTTGGATGAAGACACTAAAATTAGATGTTGAATCAATCCAGCGATTTAAACAGTTTGGAGTTACCCATTGTACAAGTAGAACTGGATGCTTAGGGGCAGAGTGAGGAGTGTGTTTAATCAGTGAGCCATGGGAACCATCAGTATGCATATTCTTCGATATCTACTGGGGGAGATTGAGCACCTATGAGTCTGCACGGAGTGCAATGACATCAGTTTAGTAAACCAATAATCAAAAATAAGCTTTCTCTGTGTTTAGGCCTCATTCAACGCCTCCACATTCAACGCCTCCACATTCACCATCTCCACATTCAACACTTCCTCATTCAACGCCTCCACATTCAACACCTCCACATTCAACACCTCCACTTTCGTCATTTTAGCAGTCCATGAGAATGCTCTATACACTGCTCTAATCCAATCAACAGTATCAGCTTCAATCCAGTCAACAGCAAGAACAATACAAAACTTCTTTACTTACTTATTCCTCTCCGCTCCTCGTGGAGCATAGGGTCTCAACAATTGTTCACCACTCTTCTCGGTCTCCGGCTGTTTTCATTATGGTCTCCCAGGATAATCGAGCACTCTCATAAGGCCATTATCTTTTAGTGGTAGGGAGGAGGAGTGGAGGCGGCTTGCACCTAATGGCCCATAGAGCTATGCCGGAAGGGTTACCCAAGTCGGACAGGTAAAAGAAGAGAGGTCAGACTAAATGTGGCCTTCAGGTCCAACAGGTTAGGGGTTGTGTGATAGGCTAACTACCTATCCACTTAAAAAAGAGCGTAGTTACAAGAACAAAAAACAAAACTTGTTTAAGATGTTAATAAATGGATAAAATGGATAAAGATTTAAATTAAAGAGGAAGCATAGAGTCAGCAGACAAATATCTTACAATGAAAATCAATAACAAAATAGAATAAAAAACAAATAACCATAAACAAGAATATTATATATATAATATACACATTTATAACAGGATGCTCAGTGAATGAAAATCGTGGCATATCCTTTACACGGGTGTCGCCATCAACCACAGTAAACGAGTCATTTATTTTCTAGACACAACTTCAGTAGTTTGCAATTGCTTTCTGAATGTTGTGGTCTATTTTTCATAATAAATAAGAATAATTCCTCTTGTACCGTTATACATTACATAGGGCTTGCAAGTAATTTCTCCATACCGCTCTATCCTGGGCAACTCGCTCAATCTCCTCCATGGAATTGAGACCGATATTTCTTGCTTCTCTCAGCAAAGTTCATTTCAGTGTTTCCTTAGGTCGTCCTCTTTTTCTTGAACCCTTTGCATCCCACTTCAATGCCTGCTTTGATATTCGTTGAGCATTTCTCCTCAAGGTGTGTCCAATATATCTTCATCTTCTCTTTCTTATAACAGTTGTCACTAGTGGTTGACCATACACTTCTGATTTTATCACTTCTGAATACGTTCCATTTTATGTTCATTATTTTTCGCAGACATCTATTTTCAAATGCATCCAACTTGCTTTCTATATTTTTAGTCATTTTCCAACTCTCGCTGGCATATGTTAGGATTGATACCATTTGAGTTGAAAATGTGTAATTTAGTTTTAATACTATATAACTTGCAGTTCCATATTTTATTTAGACTTGACGTCTATTTTTACCATTCGTAAAAATCCACAGGGAAAAAATTGGCTTCCAAACTGCCTGCTGCAGAGTTTTAACTCTTGGGTTGTGATCGAGCTCACTAACACTAAGCCAAAGACGCTCACATATATATATATATAATGCACATATTTATATAGCTATAATCTTTTGTGGAGTTAAAACAATAAAGGGACCCATTTTCATACCTTGAGGTATATTGGGTAATACAGTGTTTGTATGTTTTCTAACCCCCAGGAATCATGGGATTATTTTGTCTTTTTTCCTGTTTTGCGTGGCTGGTAGTGACCCAGGAATCTTCAACAACTCTTGGAGTGTAGTGCTATGCTTAGTGTAGTGGAGATTCCTACACAGGTAGAGTCTATTGGTGACCACAGCAGTACTCCCTCTTTTCTAGCGCCAAAGTTGCTCTAGAAACATCACTATTTAACCACGTTGGCAATATGCAGGTGATTATAGTCCTGGAGCTACTTCCGCGATTGTTCTAGAATGACCACTCTGTGTGACCGTTGTGTGTTTTTCGCCAGAGAAAGTACTGATCGATCACCTTTACGGACAGACAAATTGCGTTCGCCCGACACGCTCGATTTTGGCTGTATATTTTAGTCTTTTTGATCTAAGAAAAGAAGCCGTTTCAATTCTGGACATCATCCTGCTTGTGCACGGCAATCGAGTCCAAAAAAGTGTTGCCTTCACCAATGTGTGGGTTTGTACGGCCAGACAAACCTGTACATTATTGGCCTCATTTTTCTTGCCACGATGAGTTTATTCCGGAATAGAAATAGTCTCAGCCGTTTCGAGACACGTGTCGGCACTTGGCAAGTTCGACTCTGCATTCTCCCTGGTCCCGGTAAACACTGGACTGGGGCTGCACACAAATAATCCAGAGGCTCGTTTCATTCAGCGATAACAACGCAACTTAAATTTTGCGCTCGCTAATATCACACACCCCAGTTCTTCCATGGATGTTACTTTTACCCGGCACTAAAACGCAACTTTATATTTTGCACTTGTGCAACAGTACCTTGCCCGGTTGTTCCAGGGAGGGCAGTTTCATTAGGCACTAGGTCACAACTTAGCTTTTGTGTTCGGTCAACCTTACCCACTAGATGTACCTGCACTTGGCCTCCAATACGGAGTTTACTGCAATCTTCCTATGTGTCACCATGACATGTTACAGCTTTCTCAGAGACATTTGCAGTGAGCTGGTAATTATGGTGCAATTATTGACTCGTTTCTTGCCCACAGCTGGCAATTATTTTGCAGCCATTGACTTTGGTGGAGTTAATATTTGTTCACAGACGACTCGTAACCTATTATTTCTCACAGTATTCATGCATTTTTTTCATTAGACAACGGACGGGAGACGCATGCAGCTGTTCAGGGCTTTGGACCTGTATAATGTGGCTGTGCTTGCACTACTACCCATACCTGTAGCTCTCCCTCGATCCCTACCCACCTAGCTACACAGGATCCTCTGTCTGTTTCCAGGGCTACCCTGTAGAGGTGGGGAGGTCTTGATCATTGCCATCTCACTGACCCTAGCGCGCGTTGTCCCGTTATGCTACTTGCACCTGTGGCCCCATGGCAAGTGATTTCTGCGGAGAGGGGCCGAGTCCTATGAGGTAAAACCTAGTGCAATGACATCAATCTTTCTGCTATTTTTCCTCCTGTATAGATCTATTTGTTCTCTTCTCTGTCCATGGTATACGGAGAACTCTTCTGTAAAATATATATTCAGAACCACAAATATGGCAAGATAATATAAAAAGCTGGATTCTACAGAAAAGTTTCACATAAAACATTCACCACTCATGAGAGTGTTTTCAAGCCAAAGTGATTTATTCTTGACAAGGTTTACATTTTGTGATGACTACAATAACTGCTGTAGCGAGTCCCCAAGCTAAATACAAATAAGATTTAGACAGTTAGCAATAAATGTATTTGGCGGATTCATAGATTGAGATGATATGACAGAATGACAAACACATGCATGTGGATACGGATATTGGCTGATGATGACACAGGTCGAAAAATTAGATGCTCTGGTCACATTAAGCGTCACGATGGTCTGGAGAGAACAATATTATAGGGCTAGGTCCCAGGACGCAGAGGCAGACCAAGAAGATGGCTAAAATATACTAAAGAAACCATGAATATGACAATCGGCGAAGTGGGTGAACTGGCTAGGGACAGAGTGAATTTCAGATGCGCTGCAAAGAGAGCAACGTCCTATAAAGATACACACCTTGATGATGACTCAGGTCAGGAGTAGAAAATGGCGCAGTTGGGCAATACCATGTGGAAGAAACACTAAAGTGTTACCAGACAAGCACTTGAGTGGAACCCGCAACATTTCAAACAGACCTGGAGACGAAGTCTCCAAACTGAAGGATGCCGGATTATGCTGGGAAGCAATAGAGAAAGTGGAGGACAACTGTTGAGGCCCTATGCACCACGAGGCATGCAAACAAACCGACAAACACAATCACTGTCTAGTTGTTTTCTCCCAACCGCAATGGCTCTCAGGCAGACACAACCTCAACTGGGCACACGAGACACAATGGAAAGTAAATGTGACTTATGACAATAAAATTACCCATAATTTAATGTTGATCAATGGAACACACTAACAACGCATTCTCCAATATACAGAACACGGTAGGGAAATTGGGTTTCTTCTTTCTAAAACACTCACCTTCATATATCATGGACAGAGAAGAGAACAAATAGATCTATCCAGAAAGGACTCAAAATCAAATAAAACTGACTGATGTCATGACAGAGATGAAGTGTCTACGCAGAATTCTGAGGGTAACAACAAGAGACCGGTTGAGAAATGAAGACATCAGGAAAAAGTGGGTACAACATCAATACTAAACTTCATCAAGAAACAACAAAATAAATGGTTCGGCTACATAAGCAGATTACCAACAGACAGTGCATCTCAAAGAGCAATGCTGCTCCGATGCAATGGATACACAGCAAAAGGCTGGCCGTGCAAAAGATGGGCCTCAGAGATAACAGAAGCGACGAAATACACTATTTATGAAGCGAACACAAGGGGTCTTTCTAGAAATCTCTTCTAATTCTGATGCTGTGAGGCAAAACAGGATTGGAGAAAAGAAAGAGAAAAAAAAAGCTACAAAATAAGAAAGAGAAAATTGACTTCTAGCCTATGAGAGATTCAGAAGGACTGTTGGGGTGGCAAAATTCTATTGATGACAAGCTTTTTGATGATGAAAACACTCACTGTCTCATAAACAACTAGCATGTTCAATCAATTAATTAAGTTCATGCCTGCCAGCGTAGGCGATGATGTCTCTCCACAATTCTCTCTCCTTGGTGCAGTTAATAAGTCTTATCGTAGATCTTTTGTCGAACCATGATGTCTGGCTATCCAACTTCTCCTTGTCTTCCACAAACTCTCATTCCCTGAATTTTACCAAATTTTCTAAACCTCCTCTGCATTATATGAATACCCAAAATCATACTTCAACACCCAAAGATCAAGATAGAAGTGAAAACACGGTTGTAAAGAGTATATTTCTACCAACACGTTGTTACCAGTGCTAAACTTGGTCCCTGACAACAACACACCACAGAAAACGCACCACATCTGAAATGAAATGCTTGAGGAGAGCAGTGGGGATCACCAGGAAAAATAGACTACAAAATGAGGACATCAGAAGTAGAGTGAGCGTAACTTCGAGCCCTGAATACATTGAAAGACAAGAAATGCAGTAGTTTGAACATTTAATGAGAATGAAATACAACCAACCTCCAATAACAGCGTACTTGTCCAGTCCTGTTCAATATATACACCGTCGGGGTAACCAGCACACAAAGGGTCGGAATTGGCAGAACAATGTCGTACGCCGATGTTATTCTGGTGTATCGCATGGGCAAGGACAGAAATGAGATCACATCAGCATTACAATGTGAGCAGAATAGGATTGGTGACTGGTGCAACGAATTCGAAGCGAATGTGAACCCAGCAAAGGCCTCTCTGACATGGTTGTCCCTTAACACTCACATAGTAAAGACACCTACCCGGTTGTCAGCATGTGTAACAAAGACATTGAAAGAAGCGACACACTAAAATATCTTGGAATAACAGTTGACAGAAGTCTGTCCTTTAAGAGTCATGTTGAGAACGTAATCCTAAAGGCAAGAAAAGGGCTAACTGCCCTCAAAGTTATGGCGGAGGCGGATATTGAACAATGTCTGCTGCTTCTTCTTTATCAAGGACTAGTGCTGAGCGTGGTGGACTATGGCCTTGGTCTTCTAACAGTAAGCAGAACATCGCTGGATAGGTTAGACAGAATCCAAAATGAAGCGATGAGGCTTATACTTGGTTGCACATGTGACACTTCTTGTGAGGCAATGCGCTATGTCCTTGGATTGCCAACGATGGCCATGAGACACAAAGTCGCACAGGTGAAAGCTTGTCTGAGAGTTTCTGCTGACACAAATCATCCTCTGCACAAATCCATAAATGAAAACAAGGGCAGGCGATTGAAGAGAGGCCGATCCTGGATGGCAGAGGCAGAGGATGTTATTAAACAGGTCTGTACTCTAGATGAGTTGAGGCATGGTGAAGAATGGATGCCTATATCAGAGGATATGACTGCTTATGCCAGGGTGTCAGCACACTTGGACGCCGCTGTAGAGAATGGGCCTCGGCGCGTCAATGCAGAAATTCTTGCACTCGTTGATCAGCACTCCCATCCAGGTGATATCATCATCTACACCGATGGCTCTGTCAAACGTGGCACCAGATCATCGTGGGCTTACTCCGCACAACGAAACGGTTGCACACTTCATGAGGACTGCGGGACTTTTGAGACAACGACATCAAGCATGACTATGGAGATCACCGCTGCCTCCAGGGCTCTGTCATGGGTGGCTGAGCAACAGGTTACCCATACGATCATCATATCAGACTCGATGAATATGCTTCAACCGATTGCATCTGGAAGTATGTGTGTGGAATGGGTGGACATCATTTCGGAGATCACATCTCAAGAAAATGACTTGACCGTACACGCCTGGACATGCTGGAGTGCGAGGTAACGAGCATGCTGACTCTCTTGCAAACAATGCCCCGACTCAAGTGGGCAGAAGTATGGACAGAGCCGATATCATCAATGCGTACGCTCTCAATTGTGTGACATGGGCAGGTCTCAGACACTGGAACGCGTCGAGAATTAGGCGTCAAGTTTGGACATGCCAGACAGTGTCATCTTCGTGGTAGAGAGAGAAGATATAGTAATCAACTTCTCATGGGTACTGTGAGCAAATGGACTTTGGAATGGCTGCTGCAACGGAGGACAGAGCACGAATGGGAATGCCCAATGTGCCATGACGTCGATCACATAACATAACAGCGTACAATAAAAAAGAGATCAGGTACTAGAGCCAAGGGAAGACCAAGAAAAGGTGGAAGAGACAATATCACGACCACACTAAATAAACACGGATATAACACAACAACGGTGACTCCTCTGACCCTGAAACGCAAATTAAAACCCCCACTCCTACGCTTAACGGCAAGAGTGGACAACTAATTCCATCATCCACCTGGAGAAAGACCATAGACAAAATCTCACAGACTTATCTCACTTCCGCCACATTACAAATGAGATATTTAGCAATGTCTTGCTTGTCACAAAAACAATAAAACATCACAGAATCAAACATTTGTCAGTGCCATCTTAGCTTCAATTAATGTAGACACAATATGTGACGATATATGACTCCCTCTTGACGCACTTTATTTGTCTCCCTGGATCTTACTCAAACAAGTCTTGTCTCACTGTCTGTGTCTCCCTGGATCTTACTCAAACAAGTCTTGTCTCACTGTCTGTGTCTCCCTGGATCTTACTCAAACAAGTCTTGTCTCACTGTCTGTGTCTCCCTGGATCTTACTCAAACATGTCTTGTCTCACTGTCTGTGTCTCCCTGGATCTTACTCAAACAAGTCTTGTCTCACTGTCTGTGTCTCCCTGGATCTTACTCAAACATGTCTTGTCTCACTGTCTGTGTCTCCCTGGATCTTACTCAAACATGTCTTGTCTCACTGTCTGTGTCTCCCTGGATCTTACTCAAACAAGTCTTGTCTCACTGTCTGTGTCTCCCTGGATCTTACTCAAACATGTCTTATCTCACTGTCTGTGTCTCCCTGGATCTTACTCAAACAAGTCTTGTCTCACTGTCTGTGTCTCCCTGGATCTTACTCAAACATGTCTTGTCTCACTGTCTGTGTCTCCCTGGATCTTACTCAAACATGTCTTATCTCACTGTCTGTGTCTCCCTGGATCTTACTCAAACAAATCTTGTCTCACTGTCTGTGTCTCCCTCAAACAAGTAAATGCAATACAGCAGTGAATCCAAATCTGAAATGCATTTTTTAATTGTTTCTAAACGCAATCAAAACGTTGTAAGTGACATCAAAATGAGAAATATTTAAAAAGCAAATCTTAGACACTGTAAATGGTACACAATAGCAAACAGTCCCCTGACTGGCAAAGACATGAACAATTATATCTGTACAAATAGCAAACAGTCCCCTGACTGGCAAAGACATGAACAATTATATCTGTACAAATAGGCTAGTTAGTCATCAGATTAGTATAATTGCAAATGGAATGATTCCATTAGAATAAATTTTGGATCCAGAAGCACTTGAGCTTCTAGCTCTTCGGCTCAGTGCCATGGACATCATAAGTCTGGAGAATCTGTGGCTTTTCTGCCAGTCCGTGGAACTGAACCGCACTCACAGGGGGCTTGTCACCCGTCGTCCAATGTGCTACGAACACACTGGGCATGCAGGCGAATGATTCCATAAGTACTCTGATCTCATCTTCACTATACCTGCTGCACATGGCAATTGACAGTTCTATTCTTATGTTGGTTAACTCTTAGTGGACCAGGACTAATTTTTTAGAGTAAAAACGTCCTTTAGTGTGGCGTTTGGTCTACAAGGAGTTTAAAGACACTTTTCCAGTCTTATTTCCTCTAATCCTGTTTTGCCTCATACCATCACAATAAGAAGTTGTTTCTAGAATGGGCTTTTGTGGGAGCTTCCGGTCAAGATGGTGCGGCATGTAGTATGCAAATTTCAGCCGGCTTCCAACCAACATGTTTTTTAATGGAATTTATATATTCTAACCTGAATGTGATAAGACTAGAGCAGCGGTTCCTAAACTTTGCATTACTGCGGACTGTAACAGTCAAGCTGGCTCCAATTTATCAGACGCAGCGAAACTAGTTTACCACTCTTTTTAGTCATGTTTTTTTTAATTTATTTTTCTGTTTGAAATGTCAAAGATCATAATATTTCTTCAAGCTCAAGCGCTTGAGAACCCCCTATGAGTACCTCGCAGATCTCAGTTTGGGAAACACTGGACGTGCAAAGGGATGACCAATCTAGGAGATTCTGAAGCCACCGTGACAGGCCTAGCAAACTGACAGTGGTATAATTTGTTGTATAAACAGTGGCTCTAAGTTAATTGCATATTCTTTACAGGACTTTGTGAATCAACCCCAGCTTTTAACGCTGTTTGTGATTTTTCTAGGCATTATTACGTTCAGTAGTTTGCCATTACTTTCTGAACGGGTGGTGCCATCGTACTTTTGTAAAAATCCACGCGAAACAATTTGCAACCAAACTGTCCGAGCGTGATTCGAACTCAGAACGTCGGGGTTAATAGACCGAGTCACTATCCCGTAGGCCACAGACACCACCAACACTGGCTCTACTAGACTGCAATTTATCCATCTCTTAATGTTTCCCATTCACTTGTGTCTCTTGTCTTCCTATTGCTCACTGTGCTTCAACTTTCCTCACTATTAGCGTTTTGATCAACGTGTTGTGTCTCTTTAAGTGTCCGAACTGTTGTCATCCTCCTCCAGCTGATGTAAAAAAGGTATGCATGCTGAGTGTTCCTGTGACCTGCTGATCAAACACTCATTCTGCATAGATCTGTCCTCATCCAAAAGAAAGTCAATACTCTACTGTAGTCTCTCTCATGCCTTTTAACCCTGATTGGGGCATAGGCCCTCAACCAGCACATGCCAAGTCCTCCTCTTAAGCTATCTCATGTAGCTCTTCTGTGTATCGTTGATCTCTGCCTCCAAATCTCATCTCCTTGTATTTCTAGGTCTCCCTCTCTCCCTGTGGATTCCAGGAAAGTAAGCTTCTAGTTAAATTCCCCTAGGATTTTCCTAAAGTGTGCCCTGTCCAGCCGGCATCTTTTTTTAACCTCCTGGTCACCGGAATCTGTCTTATTCTCTCTATAAGCTTCTCATTTGTAACCCTATCGTACCCTACCAGTCCCACTATTCTGCACAGACACTGTAGTATACCCTTCTTATTCATCCCTCCAACACCAGATATACATTTAATCACATTTAACATTAGATTCTTATACTTTCTATACATTTTCATCTCAAACTTATAATTTACATCACCAAACATTAAAGCAATACCATATAATACACAAAACAGCATCAAGATTTTATGACAGGTCTAAAGAAAGTTATTGAAATATTTTTTTCAGAATCGCATAACCATGTACCATGTAAATAATCAAGTGCGTTTAGATCTTTTCTTACACAGAATGTCTCATGTCTCGATTGCAGTGTATGAACTACATAGCACCGGTGAGGGTCCCCGATGTAATTTTGTGGATGGTGAAAATATTTTTTCTAATTTTTATGTTTTTATTAGTATTAATGATTTTTACTTGTGCAAAGGACTCCTTTGCTTTTATATTTAAAATCTAGAGAGTAAAATGTGATCTCTGCATTCTACATGCAGAACTGGATGTCTGCGATATAGAATACAAAGCATGTCCAAGCAGCGAGTCCCAAAAAATATAAGTAAGTATACTCTATACGCAGAACTGGATGTCTACGATATAGAATACAAAGTATGTCCAAGCAGCGAGTCCCAAAAAATATAAGTAAGTATACTCTATACGCAGAACTGGATGTCTACGATATAGAATACAAAGTATGTCCAAGCAGCGAGTCCCAAAAAATATAAGTAAGTATACTCTTTATGCAGAACTGGATGTCTACGATATAGAATACAAAGTATGTCCAAGCAGTGAGGAGCTCCAAGAAGTATCAATAAATATACTTTTCTGCATATGCTGGAACAGAAGAATGATGAGAATCCCATGGACTGCTAAAATGGCTAAAGTTGAGGTGCTCAGTGAGGTCAAGACACAGAGAAAGCTTATCATCTATATAGGAAAGAGGCAGTTATCATTTTTCGAACATGTGATGAGGAAGGGAGGTTTAAAACACATTGTGAGAACTGGTAAAATTGAGGGGAGACGAGACAGAGGAAAACAGAGAGAGAAAATTTTGGATAGCCTGACTTCATAGCACAGAACAGCGTCAACATCTGAGATGATAGCAAACAACAGAGATTTGTGGAGATCCACGTCGCTCATGCCAGCCGGCATGACACCTGACGATGATGACTTTGTAAAACTACGGTACTTTGTTTTTACATGTTTCGCAATTTTGCTTACCCTATATCATCAAAGTAAAAAATGTTTTAACTGCTGGAAACTGTGTATATAAACCAATCTCTTTTATTATTTGGTGAGAGATGGAAGAATACATTAGCTGGTGTAGTATATTTTATTTATATAGGCAAACAGGAAAGAGATACTGCGGAGTGAATACAATTTTTCAACTAAAATATTAAAACACTAAGTTGTAGTAAGGCTCACCTGAATAGTGAGGGACAAGGGAGATGAGGAAAGCAAGAATTCCCACAAAAACCTGTCAGAGGTGCCATATTAGACGCTGTGACTTTTACGACTGAATTAACAGCGAGCAGGAGAAAAAAACACACAAAAACTATCTGGTGATAAGGAAAGCAAGACTTTGCGCAAAAATCAGTCAGATATGCCATGATTTACGCCTGAATTTACAGTGGGCAACAGAAAAATACAAACAAAAACTAGAATATTCATAATTTATTATAGAATGTAATATTTTGCAGAGGATGACCGATTTATGAGTTTTGATGAAATGAATGATTTATCAATATTTTTTTTTAAATAATCGGCACAAAATATTGTATCTATCTTAGGTATTGTAAATGATTTACATTACCAATCTCAGTTACTGTACACATTTTACAGTATCTATATTAGTTACTGTATATGTTTTACAGTAACTATATTACAGGGTGTTTGTAAAGTCTCACAACACTTGATATGTAGGTCAGCTTGAAAAATGAAGTACATGACCTCATCAAAAAATGTTCTAGAACTAAGTAGTGAAATTAGTCACAATAGTTACTGCTATGGTCTACTGCTGTTCTTGGTAAACTAAAAAAGAATAAATGTAATATTCGTTATAGCAGATGTTGGAAATATCCACCATGGGCTTCAAGATATGTCTGTACACGTTTCTTCATATTGTCAAATACCTTCTGCAACATGTCTGTTGATATTTCTTCCGTTGAAAATACCATTATGGTTTGAGTGAAAAGAATTACCCCAGGAGAAACAAGTCATTCACTGCATACTGCACCATAATTGACTATGGAACACATTTTTTGATGATGTCATGTACTTTGTTTTTCACATTTGCTCTACAGATGAAGTCAAGTTTTGCATGTGTGAAAAAGAATGAACATCAAATGGCAGGATATGATACCAGACACAGAGGTCCTTATAAGAGCTACTCTCCCCAGCATCTACAATCCTGATGCAGTGCCAGACACGATGGGCAGGTCATGTGGCTCAAATTCCAGATTGCAGAATACCCAAACAACTCTTGTATGGTGAGCTGCATAGTGGTAAACGCTCACAGGGTTGTCAGAAAAAGCGATTCAAAGACACACTCGAGAGCTCGATGAAATCCTTTAACATAGATATTGACAACTGGGAGATTGTTGCTCAAGACAGATCAGCATGGCACACACTTTTTCAGCCCGGTTCTTCGACCTGCGAGGCAGATAGAACAGCATGGATGGAACAAAAACGCCAAAATAGAAAGGCAGTAAAACTCCCCACAAGAGCATGTATACCTTGCCCACACTGTACAAGAACATTTCAAACCCGCATCGGGCTCACTAGTCATCTACGCACACACAGACAAACATAACGCAACTACATTCCCTTAGATGGTCATCCTCACCCGAGATGGACAAGCATCATCACATATGAAGTGTTGTCAGACTTTACAAACATCTTGTAGTTACCGTATATGTTTTACAATAGCTATAATAATTACTGTATACATTTTACAGAACAAAATATACAATGTAGTCAATGAAGATCAGTTCAATATTAAAATGCAACTCCTACTTTCCTTCTTTTCCTTTGTTCCATTTCAGTAGTGTTTTTGTGAAATTCTTGCACTCCAAAGGAATTGCACCTGGCTCACGTTGTCGGACAATGCATCGCTGAATGTAATTATATGTGTTCTCAATGGTCTCCGGATATATCATGTTGAACACCCAGTAGCTAGAATACAGGGAGGCAAACGCAATTGTGAATTCTTCAAACTCCTGGACAATTGTGTTCTCTGCAATAAGGAAAAATTCATCCGTGCGGAAAATATTACCACGAGCCACTAGAGTTGGAACAATTTTTCCTTGAGGTACCACTTCTTCATCTTCTCCGATCTCCAGAACCATCTCTACAAAGTTTTCACCAAAGTGAAGTGGCAACAAGCATAGAGCAGTAACCATGTCCCAATATTGCCTAAGTGTGTCATTCTCCTGTTTAGCTTGTTCCCAACGAGCCAGTACAGGTGCAGCCCCTTTTTCGTTCCTGGCCAGCTCAATTACTGCAGTAGCATAGCGCACACAAAACTCTTGAATCTTCTGGTCTATATCAATTTCGTAATTGCTGGAATTCAAGCAGGAGTTGTTTGCCTGTAAAGAGATCTGGGTAGAGTTTTTTCAGCTCTGGGATAGTTGGCATCTGTTTAGTAACAACTTTTCTTCTCTGCTCAAATGTCCGGTCCATTAACTCTAAAACCTGCTCTGGAGATTTTCCATCATCCTTGTTAGTGCTTGAGGCGAGGACTCCCTTAACTTTCTTCTCAGGTTCTTCACCGTCTTCCAACTGGGGTTTGGTGTTGCTTAATTTGGTGCTCTTATCTCCTTTGCTTGTTGCAGATTTTGACTGAGATGCTGCAGTTTCCATACTGGGCTTAGCTGTGGTATCTTGACTTGCTGTAGCTACTGATGTTTCCATTGGTTCTGGTGTCGATTTAGCTGATCCACTAGCCACTGCTATTCTAAGCTCTGTTGACATCTGAGATGATGGCGCTAAAGCGCTGCTGATAGGAATATGTTCTGCTGCTATTTTCTTTGCCTCTTTACTAGCTGAAGTGCCACCCATTGACGTTTTCTCTGATCCTGAACCATTGGAAATAATTTTTGGTTCAACAGAGGAACCGGTTGCTTTTTTTGCACTTGGATATATTTCAGTTGATGGTTCTTGCAGCTGTTTAACTACATCCTTGTCTTTTGAATTTTCATCAATATAAGAGTTTTTTGATGGATCTGTGTTATGGCAATTCAGAAAATTGTCTGGTTCTTTCGAAAGAGAAGGACCCGTTGGTTCTACTATTTGAGAACGCTGACTTGGATTTCCATTGTTCTGTGTTTCCACTATCAGTGAAGACTGAACACCAGGGTTTTGTTGACTGGACAATTCAGAACTGGACATCTCTGCATGTGTACGCTTTGTAGCTTGAGACATTCCCACAGGGGCACCAACGCTGCTTGCCATATTGTCAGGTGTCGTAGATTGACAGAAACTGTTGGCTAATTCAGGAATTCTGAAAAATAAAGTTGGAAAAATATATAATTATTGTCTATATGCATCAGACTATGTCAGACGTATTCTGATATACAAGAGAAGAGCAGAAAGCAGAGTAAGTCTTTATTTATTGCATTCCTGGATCTGACAGGCATTTGACACAGTCAGTAGACCAGGTCTTTATAAAATATTGAAGCATATTGGCTGTCCCCCAAAGATGCTCCAATTGATTGTCTCCTTACATGAGGGCATGAAAGCCAGCATACAGTTTGATGGCAGCACATTTAGTTTCGAGGTTAAGAGTGGAGTCAAGCGAGGCTGTGTCCTTGCCCCCACTCTCTTTGGTATCTTCTTCACAGTCCTTATACGACATGTGGTCTGAGTGGTTACCGGGCCCAAATTTGGGGTGTAAAGAATAGAACCACTGTTACCTGCCACGCATGTCGTAAGAGGCGACTAAGGAGGTTTGGCTGAAATCGGATGCACATGTCCTAAACGTGTAGAAGTCTACGCATTTAGTGGCCTACCAAACCAATGTGCAACATATACACGTTCTTGGCAAAGATCAAACATATCACAAAGAGTGATTAAAATTGGTCGTAAGAGCTGAACGCAAAGAAGAAGATATGCCATGCCTTCGGACGCTGATGGTGATGTTTTCATCCGCACTAGGTCTGATTGTTCACTCTTTAACTTGGCTCACGCCAAGACAAAAACAACAGAAATTCTCAAGGAACTTTTTGCTGATGATGCTGCCTTAGTCTGACAGTGTGTCTATGTATGTCATACCATGTTAGATGTATTCTGACAGTGTGTCTATTTATCATTTTATGTCAAGACGATGGGTGCAAGATGGCATTGATGATCTGAGAATGACTACTGCTGATGCCGTTCAACTTGGACAGAACAGAGTTTTTTATGACTGCTGTCATGTGAGCCAAGTTTCAGAAGGGACAAGCTACTTGATCAACTTGATGATGATATATAGAGATTATAAATTATAACTATAAATTATATAATATATATATATAATTATATAGCAGATGGTTCATTGTAAATAATTAAGTTTCAACCTATATGGAGCAGATGGCATTTATGCCTGTCCTGTCAAATATTTGTTCGATTTAAATGAATACCGCTTCGGATAGTTTTTTTTTTTTTTTTTGGATAGCCATTCATTTCCTTTCACATAAAACACACACATCTATAGTACAATATGAATATCACTGACGTAAATAATTAATGCTCCCTGGGTGCTTTGCAAATATGAAAATTACTAAAACAATGGCGGACTCAGAACATTTCTCAAGATGACATCTTATGCTGATGTACAACTATGCTTTGCAAAAATAAAATAAAATGTGCATACAATTTACACTATTTACCAGACTGGTGCATATTATAATACAGACAGTGTCTATGAATAGCACTTTTACGTTGCATATTCAGATAATACAGCGGCGTTGACATGACACCGCCGAGTCCCGACTAAATAATATTAGGACAATTTCATAGCACTCCTTAGATTAAAAATAAACGAGGGTAAACATAAATAAAACTATTGCGTTGATTTGTTATTTATGTTGGACTATAATAAACATTCTGAGGGCCCACTATGTGAAACTGCCCACCATTTTTCTCACAGACATTACCTCTAAAACATAACAGATAGATTTGAGTTCCAAGAACCTGCAACAAGTCGATGCAGCTCGATAAACATGAACCGGATGTTGAAATCATGGGCCAGTTGAGGGGCCGATCATTGTAATCAGGTATCCACAAAAAATGCAGAATTTAAAATATATATAGTATATTAATAATGCATTGTTATATTATTGAAATTTCCATAGAAAATTGTTCAACCAGTTTTTACTTATTTGTAACATAATGCACAAATATTTTTGTCCCCGAATGCATTTTATTTCTAGCTTGTAAACCATATCCCGTTTTTCCCGCTGCGTTTTTCATCTGCAGTCACCCTATCGAACATGTTAATAATTCAGAACCACACTTAAGGGACTCTTTCGAGATACTGTATTTGGAATGATTAGAACTGAAAATTCTGCTTCAATAGCGTATATTAAAGTTATCAGTTATATGAGGACTATCATCATAGCACTCGGACATGTCCATAGGTGCTCCGATCTCCGCCTCAGCAAATCCAGCAGCGTCTAGCGACCCAACACGCCAGTTCGATGTTGATTAATCAATCTCTTTGCATATTTAGTATGTCGTTCTTTTCGGGCTGCACCAATATTGACACCCATCTCTTTCAATCTGATCAGCGAGTGGGATTCACAGCCCTGAAACTCCTCTGTTCGGAAAGACTCTCTCAATGCGTGAAGAATGTCACTTGATTCATGGCAGCTCCTCTGATATTGTAGCTAAGCCAGCCAATCTATCAGCTCGTTCATTACCCCTAACTCCTGCGTGTCCAGGGACAAAAATGAAGGTGACTTCTCTGATCATTGTCTGTACCAGTACCTCCACCCAGTTGCGTCTCACCATACCTGATTACGAATCATGCTCATGAGTATGATGAGAATCATGCTCATGAGATAGTGCGTTACGAGTCACTGAGTATAAAAACACGAGAGTAATTGTGAGATGCCAACCAGTTCACCGTCTCCGTAACCGCCCGAACCTCCATTGTCAAGCTACTTGTGGTTGTTGTGTAGGCCCCACTGACCTCTCTTATTATTTTTCCTCCTGAGCGTGCTAAAAAAGCCCACGCACAGTGTTGTTGGCGAATGACTGAACCATCGGTGTAAATAGCCACATCTGTATCATTGATGATGTCATTCAAGAGAGCTTCCACCTCCATGTTTAGCAGTGATAGATTATTTTGTTCGCAGTTTTTCTTAATAGATATAATAACGGTGAAAGTAGTCTGAAATTGAGGTGGCACAGCAATCCATACCTCTCCTGTTTCAATTCTGGAAGGATCACATATTTTCCTAAGCGTATCTTCCGCCTGACTCAGCCATGATATGCCTCTCTTGAGTCTACACCCTTTCTCCTTAATGAGTTCTTCATGGAGAGGATGTTCCTTGTTTGCATTGATTCGTAGATATGATCGAACCCTCCAAGTTTAAATTCTGTTAGCAATAGTTGGAAGGTCAAGAAGGAATCGCATTGACACTCCTGATGTATCTTTGGTGCATCCCAGAATGATGCGCATAGCCTCATTCTGAATTCTTTCCTACACTGTTCGCGTAGGACTAATTGTTAGGAGAGCGCATGCATATTCTATACATGACAGAACAATACCTTGGTACAAGAGCACAAGAAGGCGTTGCTCATTGTTAGCAGCCGCCATGATTCTCAGTGCGGATAGTGCGTTGCGAGCCTTGGCAATAACTTGGTCGATATGGTCCCTAAAGCATAGACTGCGATCAAATTTTACACCCAAATAACTCATAGATGCTGTTCGGGTGAGTGTATGTCCATCTAAAGTAACATGTGGTGTGTCAGACTTCACAATGCGATTATTTAGGGAGAACCATGATAGCACAACTTTGGTATGGTTTATCGATGCAACAGAAACATCACACCAGGCCATTATGCGGTTCAGTTCTTCTTGGAGTTTATTAGCAATTTCATCCCTGTTTCCCCTGTCTGTACACCATGATGTCGTCTTCAAATGACAGTGTTCGTCCCCTGCCAGATAATTGCTGCTTCGTAATCATTATGGTGAATACATTGAATAGTACTGGAGATAATGGAGACCCTTGGGGTAGGCCTGGTGAAATTTTTGTCGGCACAGAGTACCAATTACCACACCTGAGTGCCACTTTCCTCTCGAACAGGGCTCTTGCAATCCATCTTATGAGCAATGTATCGATTTTGAGTAGCGTGAGCATTTGTATAAGGTATGTATATATTAAAGTTGTTACACTTTACGTCTGCTTTTCTCTAATCCTGTTTTGCGTTACAGCGTCAGGATAACAAGAGATTTCTAGAGCGGTCTTATGTGTGCGCTTCATAAATAGGCTAGTGTTTTCACTGCCTCTGTTGGTCCACCTTTTGCTTTGTATCCAATGTGTTGTAGCAGCATTGCGTGTTGAGGCCGTTGGTAATCTGATCATGTGGCCGAAGCATATAATTTGTTGTTTCTTTATGAAATTCGATAGTCCATGTTGAACCCACCTTTTTTTTTACTGATGCCTTCATTTATAAAACGGTCTCTTCTTGTTACACCCAGCATTCTTCGTAGATACTTCATCTCTGTCGTCACTAGTTTGCTTTTATCGTTTGATGTCATCGTTCATGTTTTGTACGGATAGCGAGAAAGATTGTATTGTACAATGCTCTTTTAGTATTCATGATGGTATGCTTGCATTTCAAAATTGGAGCGATTTGTCATATGATTTGCTTTATTTGAAGAAAATGATCAGAATCTTATTAAGGACAACAAACACGTTCGTATCGCTGTTTAGTCAGACCTCTGAGTATACTCACTATGTTATCATTCTACTCACTATGTTATCATTCTACTCACTATGTTATCATTTTACTCACTATGTTATCATTTTACTCACAATGTTATCATTTTACTCACTATGTTATCATTTTACTCACTATGTTATCATTTTACTCACTGTTATCATTTTACTCACTATGTTATCGTTCTACTAACTACGTTATCATTCTACTCACTGTGTTATCATTCTACTAACTACGTTATCATTCTACTAACTACGTTATCATTCTACTAACTATGTTATCATTCTACTACCTACGTTATCATTCTACTAACTATGTTATCATTCTACTCAAAATGAATTTTAAAAATTGCAGTTGATTGTTTTCTATTTACCCCGACGTTCTGAGTTCGAATCTCGCTGCGGACAGTTTAGTTGCAAATTGTTTCGTGTTGATGTTTACAAAAAGACGATGGCACCACCCGTTCAGAAAGCAATGGCAAACTACTGAACGTAACAATGCCTAGAAAATCACAAACAGCGTTAAAAAGCTGGGGTTGATTCGCAAAATCCTGTAAAGGATATACAATTAACGTTTCAGTTCCTAGTTTACGAGGAAGAAATGGAAAAGACCATATTCGCATCAAACTGTTTTATCAAAAAGTCATTTTCCAAGAGATGAGGGGGAGAGGAACACTTGTTCTCGCCATAACTTATGTATGCCCATGCCTCTGAGCATACGAAACTGATTTCAGAAAAAAAATATATGAGTAATTATTTATGTAAGAAATGTCAAATCATTGCAAGAGAAGTATGTTCTAAAAATTATGTTATTAACCCGTTAACCCTTCTGAGCCGCTATCCTGGCTTTCGTTGCTTATTTAGATAACTTGAGGCCGGTATACTAGCTATCTCAGTATACACTGCAATCAGTGGCGGCTCGTGATCATTTTTGTTGGTGAGGCCAGACACATATTTTCGAAAAAATCATGGTTTTGGTTTAGGTTATATTTCAATATATAAAATAATATATACATATTACACATTATTTTTTGGGGGGTCTGGCCCCACTGGCCCCTAATGACGAGCCGCCACTGACTGCAATATAAATGCTTCCGTAGGTAAAAAAAAAAAATTACGAAATCGAAGAGTTAAACAATAATCACTCCTACCTGTAATATTTCTTCTTCAACTTTACTGTATAAAAGTTGACAATTGGTGCATCTGCATCATCCAATAGTTTGGATGACTGCCGCATAGCTTGATATTTCAGAAACTTAGCCATGACATAGGTCCTATCTAGAAATTAAATTCCTTCCGCCACAACGAAATATGGAAGAACTGAACAGAAATTAAGCAACTTTCACCACAACGAAATATGGAAGAACTGAACAGAAATTAAGCAACTTTCACCACAACGAAATATGGAAGAACTGAACAGAAATTATATTCAACGTCTTTTAATGTTCCTTTAAAAGTAACTCTCAAACCGGACATACGTCTTCCAGATGACGTTGTTTGGTCCGTCAGCTTTCTTGTTCCACCCCAAAGCTTTGACACTTTCAGTGGGTAGTTTTGAAAGTTGCCAATATTGTTTCTTTCCGCCAAATTACGAAGTCACCAATCGGGTATTTGTTTTGAATCGTCAATGATACCGGACACAAGTCCATTGTTACGAGACTCGCCACACTGCTCTAATTGCAATTAGGATTATTATTATATAAACATTCAATCTTGATTTCCTTAATTTCTCGTCCCTTTGAGAACAACCAGATAGATGATCTTTTGTTCAGCACTCTATAGTTAAATGTGTGTTTTTACTGCCCGGCTTACGATCACACTTGAAGGATCGAATCTTCAAGTACCTCTGAAGTCGGCGTAGTCCTACCGCATGGCAAAGGGCACCAATCAAATTGTAGTTGATAGTTTACTGTACAAAAATGGAAAAGACCAGATTTCCAGGTAAACAGGCCGCACGCAAAAATCCGTCAGAAGCGCAATTCCAGGCGTCATGGCTACCGCCTGAATTGACAGAGGGCGATCGCAGAAGAAGAAGAAGAAGAACTGTCCGTATTAATTCTTTTGATATCATCATCATCATGAGCCATGCCGACTGTGATAGACTATCATTGATCTTCCCAAGCATCTATCCTTGGTGCTGACTATCAGTTCGGATGTTGATACTCTTCCATTCCTGATTGATTGATTTGTTATTACCATCATTACTGCACTTCAGTTAATAACTATGTGTGCTTGAGTTTTTTCTTACACAGGAATATGTCAACGGCAGTGTACCGACTCCGTAGCACCGGCGAGTGTTCCTGATGTAATTTTGAAGATGGTGAAATTATTGTGTAGACATTTTAATTGCAATATTTCTAATGAATTTTGTTATTTGAAGGGGTATAGGAGATGTTGGTAAGTGTGTCTACCTTGAAAGCAAGATCAGCCAATCAGGACATTCATCATCATCAAGGTGCGTATCCTTTATAGGACGTTGCTCTCTTTGCACCACATCTGAAATTCACTCTGTCTCTTGCTAGTTCACCCACTTCGTCGATGGTCATATTCATGGTTTCTTTAATATCTTGTAGCCATCTTCTTCTTGGTCTGCCTCTGTGTCCTGGGACCCTGCCCTTTAATAATGTTCTCTCCAGGCCATCATGATGCTTAATGTAACCAAAGTATCTATTTTTTTTTTTTGTATAGTGTATTGTTTATCAGAAAATAATGAATATAAAATGGAACGAATTCAGGAGAAGTGATGAAATCAGAGACATGTCTGGTCAACCACTAGTGACAACTGTTATAAGAAAGAGAAGATGGAGATATGTTGGGCACACCTTGAGGAGAAATGATCAACGAATATCAAAGCAGGCATTGAAGTTGAATGCAAAGGGTTCAAGAAAGAGAGGTCGATCTAAGGAGACCCTGAAACGAACTTTGCTGAGAGAGACAGGAAATATCGGTCTCAGTTCCATGGAGGAGATTGAGCGAGTTGCCCAGGATAGAGCGGTATGGAGAAATTACTTGCAGGCTATATGTAACGTATAACGGTACGAGAGGAATTATTATTATTATTATTGTTTATCAGCCAATTGTTTTTAACATTAAATTCTTTCCGGACATCAGTGTTCTTTCTTTTTTCTGTTCATGATATTCGTAGGATCTTTCTGTAGTATTTAGTTTCGAAGGATTGGATTTTCGTTTGTGTTGTTGTGTAATGGACCATGATTCACAACCATAAGTAGCCACTGGAAAAATGCATGTTCTCAATATTTTTAATTTTAATATTTTGCTGGTGATTTGTCACATCTTTTTCTTGATTACTATTGCCAATTTTCTTGAAATCTCTTTGGAGTAGTAGCCGTTATTGTTAACTATTGAGCCCAGGTATTCGTAGCTCTCTACACATTGGAGTTCTTCATTGTTTATTTTGACGTTAGGTGAGCCATTTACTTTGTCAGTTGACATTATTTTTATTTTTTGAGTATTCAAATATAGATGTTGGTCTTCACTATGTTTCTTGGTCGTCATGATTAGGTTTTCCAAACCTTCTTTGCTGGTGAATAATAATACTGTATCGTCTGCGTATCTAAGCTCTGGTATGCTTTTGCCGCCTATAGTGAGAGAGTCGTAATTTACATAGTTGGCATCGACTGGCAGGACAAAATTCCAGACAGCGAAGTCCTCACAAGAGCAAAGATCCCAAGCGTCAACACCCTGTTGCAGAAGGCCCAACTGAGATTGGTCGGTCACGTTGCTCGAATGCCTGATAAACACATCCCAAAACAGTTGATGTATGGCGAGCTTGAAGGGGGCAGACGTTTAGCTGGTGGACAGAAAAACGCTTTAAAGACACTCTTAAAGTGTCTCTGAAATGCTTCGATATAGACAATACGTGCTGGGAATCCTTGCGCAAGATCGCCAAATGTGGCGCTGTAACAACAAAAGATGAACCCGAATAGCTGAGAATCATCGTATTGTTGAGTCATAGAGAAAACGAGCAGCGCGAAAAGACAGAGCACACACCCCGCACATGTCTAACCTTGATCATGTATGCCCCACCTGTGGTCGGGGATTCTGTTCTAGGATTGGACTCTACAGTCACCTCCGCACACACCAGAGAGGTGCAACAGTACACGTCTGAGATTGTTATCATCATCGCTTGCGATGGACGGCTATGGAAGTTGGCATCGTCTTTTACATTCCTCATGATGTTCTCCGCATATATGTTGAATAAGTATGGTGACAAAATACATCCCTGTCGTACCCCTTTGAATCTCGAACCATTCAGCTATTTCACCTCCTATTTTAATGGTTGCCTGTTGTTCGTGGTAAAGAGATTCTATGAGTTGTATTATGTGTGTTGGAAAATGCATGTCTTTCATGATGTTCCACATTTTCTGGTGTTGTATATTGTCGAAAGCCTTGCTATAGTCTATGAAACATGCATGCAGGTCTATGTTGTATTCTCTGCATTTCTCGATAATGAGCCTCGTGCTACAAATATAGTATCTAGTGCCTCTACCTTTTCTGAAACCTGCTTACGTTTCGTGCATTTCGTTTTCTTTTTGCTTCATCCTCTTCATGATGATTCTTAGTAGGATTTTGCTGGCGTGACTTATAAGGGCAATAGTTCTGTAGTTGGTGCATAGTTTCAGGTTTCCTTCTTTGGAATAGGTATAAATAGTGATCTTTTCCATTCCTTTGGCCAGGAGGAGCTAATCCATATCTTTGTGCACAATTTATGATGTACCCGAACACTGGCATTCCCGCCTACTTGAATCATTTCCGCTGGTATATCGTCGCACCCTGGTTAACATTGAGGTCATTAATGCCAGGTTTGGGAAAGTCCGACAAGCCATTGCTATCCTGCACACAGTGTGGAAATCTACTGCCATCTCCACTAAAACAAAACTCAGGATATTCAGTTCAAATGTGAAATCTGTGTTGCTCTATGGCTGGGAAATGTTGCGAGTCACCAAGTTCAATACAAATAAGATTCAGACCTTTGTCAACGGATGTCTTCAGCGGATTCTCAGACTCCGATGGTTTGACAGAGTTGCAAACTCAGACCTGCGGATAAGAACAGGACAGGAACGAATGATGAAACATGTTAAGATGAGAAAATGGTGATGGGTCGGGCATACCCTACGAAAGACAAATTAGAGTGTCACTTGACAAGTACTTCAGTGAAACCCGCAAGGAAAACAAAAAAGAGTACGTCCTAAACAGACCTGGAGACGAAGTCTTTTTGAGGAACTGAAGGTTTGCTTGACTTTCCTGGGAGACTATAAAGAAAACAGCCAGAGATTGGGACAAGTGGCGAACGACTATTGAGGTCCTATACTCCACGAGGAGCGGAGAAAAAATTAAGTAATAAATTCTGTCTCGCGCAGTGGCTTTCCATCTTGTTCTACTCGATTTTGAAACGTCAATGGTTCTTTTACGTGCTCAATTTGAACACAAGATATATGTTTTATCGTCCGTCTCCGATAGGACAAGAAACTCGATCTCACCTACACTGAGATCAGGGTTCTCTGAAAAATATCTCGATGGCTGCAAGAGAAGTGAACCGAGTACCTTTGCAAGTTTCAAAGACAGAATGGTATGTCTCTGTTTTCTATTGTTTCGTCTCCTGTTAATTTTGACGGCTGTAACAATGTGTAGTAAACATAACATTCTAATGGCTTTGTTGAACAATTGTGATCACTTCTTTATTACATTGATAATAAGTTTTCTCTATGTCCTGGCCTCTTTTATCACATCTTCTTTGCCGATATTTGATTATGTCCTTAGTCTACTGATGTGTTCACTACGTCTCCTCGTGTAGACAGTTGATGTGTTGACGTCTCCTCGTGTAGACAGTTGATGTGTTGACGTCTCCTCGTGTAGACAGTTGATGTGTTGACGTCTCCTCGTGTAGACACTTGATGTGTTGACGTCTCCTCGTGTAGACAGTTGATGTGTTGACGTCTCCTCGTGTAGACAGTTGATGTGTTGACGTCTCCTCGTGTAGACAGTTGATGTGTTGACGTCTCCTCGTGTAGACAGTTGATGTGTTGACGTCTCCTCGTGTAGACAGTTGATGTGTTGACGTCTCCTCGTGTAGACAGTTGAAGTGTTGACGTCTCCTCTAGACATTGATGTTTGACGTCTCTCGTGTAGACATTGATGTTGACGTCTCCTCGTGTAGACAGTTGATGTGTTGACGTCTCCTCGTGTAGACAGTTGATGTGTTGACGTCTCCTCGTGTAGACAGTTGATGTGTTGACGTCTCCTCGTGTAGACAGTTGATGTGTTGACGTCTCCTCGTGTAGACAGTTGATGTGTTGACGTCTCCTCGTGTAGACAGTTGATGTGTTGACGTCTCCTCGTGTAGACAGTTGATGTGTTGACGTCTCCTCGTGTAGACAGTTGATGTGTTGACGTCTCCTCGTGTAGACAGTTGATGTGTTGACGTCTCCTCGTGTAGACAATTGATGTGTTGACGTCTCCTCGTGTAGACAATTGATGTGTTGACGTCTCCTCGTGTAGACAGTTGATGTGTTGACGTCTCCTCGTGTAGACATTTGATGTGTTGACGTCTCCTCGTGTAGACAGCTGATGTGTTGACGTCTCCTCGTGTAGACAGTTGATGTGTTGACGTCTCCTCGTGTAGACAGTTGATGTGTTGACGTCTCCTCGTGTAGACAGTTGATGTGTTGACGTCTCCTCGTGTAGACAGTTGATGTGTTGACGTCTCCTCGTGTAGACAGTTGATGTGTTGACGTCTCCTCGTGTAGACAGTTGATGTGTTGACGTCTCCTCGTGTAGACAGTTGAGGTGTTGACGTCTCCTCGTGTAGACAGTTGATGTGTTGACGTCTCCTCGTGTAGACAATTGATGTGTTGACGTCTCCTCGGTAGACATTGATGTGTTGACGTCTCCTCGTGTAGACAGTTGATGTGTTGACGTCTCCTCGTGTAGACAGTTGATGTGTTGACGTCTCCTCGTGTAGACAGTTGATGTGTTGACGTCTCCTGGTGTAGACAGTTGATTGTTGACGTCTCCTCGTGTAGACAATTAGTGACGTCTCTCGTGAGACAGTTGATGCTGACGTCTCCTCGTGTAGACAGTGATGTGTTGACGTCTCCTCGTGTAGACAGTTGATGTGTTGACGTCTCCTCGTGTAGACAATTGATTGTTGAGTCTCCTCGTGTAGACAATTGATGTGTTGACGTCTCTCGTGTAGACAGTTGATGTGTTGACGTCTCCTCGTAGACAGTTGATGTGTTGACGTCTCCTCGTGTAGACAGTTGATGTGTTGACGTCTCCTCGTTAGACAGTTGAGTGTTGACGTCTCCTCGTGTAGACAGTTGATGTGTTGACGTCTCCTCGTGTAGACAGTTGATGTGTTGACGTCTCCTCGTGTAGACAGTTGATGTGTTGACGTCTCCTCGTGTAGACAGTTGATGTGTTGACGTCTCCTCGTGTAGACAGTTGATGTGTTGACGTCTCCTCGTGTAGACAGTTGATGTGTTGACGTCTCCTCGTGTAGACAGTTGATGTGTTGACGTCTCCTCGTGTAGACAGTTGATGTGTTGACGTCTCTCACGTGCATGATGACTATTGACATCCTGTGCGTTGATTGTTACTCCTCGTGTAGACAGTTGATGTGTTGACGTCTCCTCGTGTAGACAGTTGATGTGTTGACGTCTCCTCGTGTAGACAGTTGATGTGTTGACGTCTCCTCGTGTAGACAGTTGATGTGTTGACGTCTCCTCGTGTAGACAGTTGATGTGTTGACGTCTCCTCGTGATGACAGTTGATGTGTTGACGTCTCCTCGTGTAGACAATTGATGTGTTGACGTCTACTCGTGTAGACAATTGATGTGTTGACGTCTCCTCGTGTAGACAGTTGATGTGTTGACGTCTCCTCAGTGTAGACAGTTGATGTGTTGACGTCTCCTCGTGTAGACAGTTGATGTGTTGACGTCTCCTCGTGTAGACAGTTGATGTGTTGACGTCTCCTCGTGTAGACAGTTGATGTGTTGACGTCTCCTCTGAGACATTGATGTGTTGACGTCTCCTCGTGTAGACAGTTGATGTGTTGACGTCTCCTGGTGTAGACAGTTGATGTGTTGACGTCTCTCGTGTAGACAGTTGATGTGTTGACGTCTCCTCGTGTAGACAGTTGATGTGTTGACGTCTCCTCGTGTAGACAGTTGATGTGTTGACGTCTCCTCGTGTAGACAGTTGATGTGTTGACGTCTCCTCGTGTAGACAATTGATGTGTTGACGTCTCCTCGTGTAGACAGTTGATGTGTTGACGTCTCCTCGTGTAGACAGTTGATGTGCGTTCAGAACGTCTCCTCGTGTAGACAGTTGATGTGTTGACGTCTCCTCGTGTAGACAATTGATGTGTTGACGTCTCTCTGTAGACAGTTGATGTGTTGACGTCTCCTCTGTAGACAGTTGATGTGTTGACGTCTCCTCGTAGACAGTTGATGTGTTGACGTCTCCTCGTGTAGACAATTGATGTGTTGACGTCTCTTGACACTGATTGTGACGTTCCGTAGACAATTGATGTGTTGACGTCTCCTCGTGTAGACAGTTGATGTGTTGACGTCTCCTCGTGTAGACAGTTGATGTGTTGACGTCTCCTCGTGTAGACAATTGATGTGTTGACGTCTCCTCGTGTAGACAATTGATGTGTTGACGTCTCCTCGTGTAGACAGTTGATGTGTTGACGTCTCCTCGTGTAGACAGTTGATGTGTTGAGTCTCTCATCGTAGACAGTTTATGTGTTGACGTCTCCTCGTGTAGACATTTGATGTGTTGACGTCTTACTGTGTAGACAAGTTGATTGTTGACGTCTCCTCGTGTAGACAGTTGATGTGTTGACGTCTCCTCGTGTAGACAGTTGATGTGTTGACGTCTCCTCTGTAGACAGTGATGTGTTGACGTCTCTCGTGTAGACAGTTGATGTTTGACGTCTCCTCGTGTAGACAGTTGATGTGTTGACGTCTCCTCGTGTAGACAGTTGATGTGTTGACGTCTCCTCGTGTAGACAATTGATGTGTTGACGTCTCCTCGTGTAGACAATTGATGTGTTGACGTCTCCTCGTGTAGACAGTTGATGTGTTGACGTCTCCTCGTGTAGACAGTTGATGTGTTGACGTCTCCTGGTGTAGACAGTTGATGTGCTGACGTCTCCTCGTGTAGACAGTTGATGTGCTGACGTCTCCTCGTGTAGACAGTTGATGTGTTGACGTCTCCTCGTGTAGACAGTTGATGTGTTGACGTCTCCTCGTGTAGACAGTTGATATGTTGAGTCTCCTCGTGTAGACAGTTGATGTGTTGACGTCTCCTCGTGTAGACATTTGATGTGTTGACGTCTCCTCGTGTAGACAGTTGATGTGTTGACGTCTCCTCGTGTAGACAGTGATGTGTTGACGTCTCCTCGTGTAGACAGTTGATGTGTTGACGTCTCCTCGTAGCAGTGAAGCTGATGTTTTGACGTCTCTCTTGTAGACATTTGATGTGTTGACGTCTTCTGTGAGACAGTTGAATGTTGACGTCTCCTCGTGTGACAGTTGATGTGTGACGTCTCCTCGTGTGACAGTTGATGTGTTGACGTCTCCTCGTTAGACAGTTGATGTGTTGACGTCCCTCTGTGATGATTAGTCTCGTGTGTTTGACGTCTCCTCGTGTAGACAGTTGATGTTTGACGTCTCCTCGTGTAGACATTGTTGATTATTGAATAGGTCTCCTCAGTGTAGACAGTTGATGTGTTGACTGTCTGTCTGCTCTGTAGACAATTGATGTGTTGACGTCTCCTCGTGTAGACATTGATGTTTGACGTCTCCTCGTGTAGACTATTGATGTGTTGACGTCTCCTCGTGTAGACAGTTGATGTGTTGACGTCTCCTCGTGTAGACAGTTGATGTGTTGACGTCTCCTTGTGTAGACAGTTGATATGTTGACGTCTCCTCTTGTAGACAGTTGATGTGTTGACGTCTCCTCGTGTAGACAGTGTGATGTGTTGATGTCTCCTCGTGTAGACAGTTGATGTGTTGACATCTCCTCGTGTAGACAGTTGATGTGTTGACGTCTCCTCATCTAGACACTTGATGTGTTGACGTCTCCTCGTGTAGACAGTTGATGTGTTGACGTCTCCTTGTAGACATTTGATGTGTTGACGTCTTCTCTGTAGACAGTTGATATGTTGACGTCTCCTCTGTGGACAGTTGATGTGTGACGTCTCCTCGTGAGACAGTTGATGTGTTGACGTCTCCTCGTGTAGACAGTTGATGTGTTGACGTCTCCTCGTGTAGACAATTGATGTGTTGACGTCTCCTCGTGTAGACAGTGATGTGTTGACGTCTCTCTGTAGACAGTTGATATATTGAAGCTCTCGTTGACAGTTGATGTTGACGTCCCTCGTGTAGACAATTGATGTTTGACGTCTCTCGTGTAGACAATTGATGTGTGACGTCTCCTCGTGTAGACTATTGATGTGTTGACGTCTCCTCGTGTAGACAGTTGATGTGTTGACGTCTCCTCGTGTAGACAGTTGAGTGTTGACGTCTCCTTGTATAGACAGTTGATATGTTGACGTCTCCTCTTGTAGACAGTTGATGTGTTGACGTCTCCTCGTGTAGACAGGTGATGTGTTGATGTCTCCTCGTGTAGACAGGTGAGTATGAATTGTCTATTTCTGTAGTCATCCGTCCTATTTAGATCCATAATTTTGTTTTTATGATTAATTTCGTGTGCTTTGTGTATTCCCTGAAAAAGACTTATAGTCGATACGTTGGATGTTTGTTAGTTCAATTATTTTATCATTCATTTCTGTTTGCTCAAATGATACCATACATACGTGTCTTTGTCCCGAAACAACAATTTATTATGTATCATTGCAGCCTCCCTAGGTTTTCTCCAGATCTGATCTGATCCGCTCTGATCAGATCAAATTTGCAGGTTTCCGCACATCGCATCTACTGTTGATTATAAACTAGGCAGTCAACTTCATGTCTGTCAGATTTCCACAAAGCTTAGTTTTTAGGTCGACTGGGTGTGGCCACATGCTGCTTACGCAGCCGGATTTTTGCTTTGTATCCATTGTATTGGAGCAACATTGCTCTCTTAGGTGCACTGTCTGTTGGTAATCTGCTTATGTTGCCGAACCATTTAATTTGTTGTTTCTTTATGAAGCTCAGTACTGATGTTGTTCCCACTTTTACCTGATGTCTTTCTTTCTCAAACGGTCTCTTCTTGTTACCTCCAAAAGTTCTGCGCAGGAACTTCATCTCTGTCGTGACTAGTTTTCTTCTATCATTTGATGTCAGCGTTCAACTGTTAGTGACAGAGGCCAGTTCAGAAGAATGAAACCACCCGAGTGGTTACCACGGCCCAAATTTGGAGTGTAAAGAATAGAACCACTGTTACCTGCCACGCATGTCGTATGAGGTGACTAAGGAGGTTTGGCTGAAATCGGATGCAGGTGTCCTAAGCGTGTAGAAGTTTATGCGTTTAGGGGCCTACCAAGCCAATGTGCAACGTATACACGTTCTTGGCAAAGATCACACATATTACAGTAAAAATGATTAAAATTGGTCGTAAAGAACGAACGCAATGAAGAAGAAGAAGAGTGAATGGAGTTAATTGAAGTAATGTACAACATATTTACAACACATGCTCTTGAATAGTTTGTCTAAAGTTGTGTGTCATTCTACCCATGATGTTACCACTCTTAGAGTCCAGAGACATGACCAGATACTTCGGTACGGCCTGAATAAAACTTCTTGATGTATAATCTGAATATGGTCAACACACTCTAACATAATCAAAAAAAGACTCGGTCTTAGGCTGAAATGGTGTGCCTCTGTTTAAAAGATGTTTAATCTCCTTCATAAGAAACTGAGGGGAGGGATTAGCGTAATGCATAGAAAGTTTGCCTATCAATTCGGACCCAAGAAAAGATGAGTCCAATCCCACACTCGACGTGAGGAAAGGAATTGACCCTGCACACTCGTTCCTAGAAATGGAAAGTGACAAACACCTGATGCCCTAAGGTCTGAAAACGCTTGGACATAAAAAAAAAATATTCTTATTTGAACGTTCCATACTGTCTTCTTAAGAAATGCTACAGCCGACATAAAAAATGTACACAGAAGATATACAAGAGAACCGCCCGAGTGGTTACCGGGGCCCAAATTTGGGGTGTAAAGAATAGAACCGCTGTTACCTGCCACGCATGTCGTAAGAGGCGACTAAGGAGGTTTGGATTAAATCGGATGCATGTGTCCTAAACGTGTAGAAGTCTATGCGTTTAGGTGCCTACCAAACCAATGTGCAACGTATACACGTTCTTGGCAAAGATCAAACATATCACAAAGAGTGATTCAAATTGGTCGTAAAGAACGAACGCAAAGAAGAAGAAGAAGATACAAGAGAACAGAGAAATAAAATACAAATATATCCTAAAACCTACCACTGTTTTTTTCTGGATTTATTTTCTTGTTTGTTTTCTGTTTGTGTGTGTGTTTTTTTTTAAATAATTTTTTATTTTTTTTTTTTTTTTTAAAACGAATATTCACATTTGAAGTGTACAGGAGAAAATAAGTGTACCGAAAAAAAAAAAATCTTGCGGTCTTATTCTGACAAATTTATTTAGCAATATTGAATCTGAAATTTTTTTAAATGTGTACTGACAACAATATTAATACTGGGCTGACTTTTTTTTGTTAAGAATCATTGAATCTGACATTTTACCAACACTGACTATCAAGTTCATTTTTCGTGTTAAATTAATTAAAGAAATTGAAGAAAAAAAATGTCATAATACTTGACGTATTAACGATATATTTTATTATAGTTTCTTTTTTATTTGTTCCGTTATTTATATAATCATGAATTGCGTTTTATCTTCTTCTTCTTTGCTTTCGTTCTTTACTACCAATTTTGATCACTTTTTTTGTGATGTTTGATTTTTGCCAAAAATGTGTATACGTTGCACATTGGTAATCTCCTAAATGCATAGACTTCTACACGTTTAGGACATGTGCATCCGATTTCAGCCAAACCTCCTTACTCGCCTCTTACGGCATGCGTTGTGGGTAACAGTGGTTCTATTCTTTACACCCCAAATTTGGGCACCGGTAACCATTCGGTAGACTGATATGTCTTATCCGACTTAAAATTGTTACGTTCAGGTAGGGTCCAACACGTGGCATAGAAAGGATACTAGTCAAAGGAACATAATCACTAAATTGTCGTTGGCCACTAGAATAATAGCATGGATTACATCCCTTAATGTGCCACCAGGTTATAATCATAAAATCGTGATATATCATTTACAGGACGTAGCCATCAACCACAGTAAACGAGTAGTTGATTTTATAGGCACCACTTATACTTTCAGTAGTTTGCCATTGCTTTCTGAACAGTGAGGTCTATTTTTACCTTTGTAAAAATTCCACGAAACAAAGTTGCTACCAAACTTGCCCACTTTGGAGTTTGAACCAGGTACGCTTGGGTTTGTGATCGAGCTCACTAACGCTTGAGCTACAGATGCTCGCCACCAGGTTACCACTGACAAATAAACTTAACGAATATTTATTTTATTAAGTGATTGGAGACCTTATTTACACACACACACACACACACACACACATAAAACTACATAAGTTGCGTTGCGTTTTCCGTTTGCGTTCATTTGCAGGCTGTATAATTTTTAAAATTTCTTTCATGTCCTTCGCCGTCTTCAGAGGCACTTGAAGATTAGCTCCTTCAAGTGTGATCTTTTCAGGAAACCTGTAGTCTAAACGACTTGCCGTGAAGCCAGTGACAGTTAGTAAAGTTCGACTTCTCTATCAGATTTCCCGCCGTTTTGTGCCTGTGGTGAAGTCGTTCTTTTGCATCGTATCCTAAACACGCGATCTATTTTGATCTTCTTAACGCCTATTTTTTTAACAAAAATACACTATCAATTGCATTGCGTTCTCTCGCTTGCGTTGATTTGCGCAGACTGTATAATTTTCATGTCATTATAACATCACCTTTCTGTTTCAAACTAGACTATAGAAATTTTAAAATAAATATTTGTTAAATTTAAAAATAATTATTCTGTTTTGTCAACATCCTGCAGGTCAGATTTATTAGTATTATAAAATATGAATTGCTGCATAAGAAAAGAAAACTAATCAGACTGAAGGAAGCGAAGATGCTACTTTTATTAGACGTGAAGCATTACAAGAACCACCCGAACCGTTAAATCGTTTATCGAAGACAGCCGATTCAAACCACTTTTTTTAAAAATATCATAAAATACAATTCATGTGTTTTTTAGTTGACATCTCTTGGAGCGGCTTACTCAATTCCTCAGTTTCAGTTTGAAATATCTTCATTGCACTCCGGACATGTCCATAGGTTCTCCGATCTCCTTCGCAATATCCCCAACAGTGTCCAGCGACTGACCGTACCAGTTCGATTTTGATTGATGAGCCTACTCGTATACCTGTCGTACTGTTCTTTTCTTGCCACATCAATCTTCAAAACCAGCTCCCGCAATCTAGTAGTTGACGTGGATTGGTTTAGATGAAGATCTTCTCTGCGATCACGCTCTATGAGGGCATTCACGATGTCAGCTCTGTCCATTGGCTGGCCCTCTGATATGGCGACAGAGCCAACCAGTCTGTTCCCAATTCCTATTCAAGCATTAATAATAATTTTCCCCCGTGCCAAGCCGGGTTAATTAGCTAGTATAGTTTAATCCCAAGTCACGATTACGTATGTCTGTGATGTATTTGTACTGCTTTCCGGATACTCTCAAGTGTCGGAGGCGTGTTTGACGTTTGTAAACAAACAGGATATCGACGGACGCTTTTAATTATTGATGTAAATTTCAGTTTTTTTAAATAATTTTAACTGTCTGTTACATGTGCAATAAATACTCGTTACTTGTTTCTTTTAACTAAATAATTATGTTACATATTTATTGTTGGTTATGAGCAGGTGACCCTATCTGATGAAACCATAGATCGCATGCTCCAGTTTCCAATACATGCACAGCTTGATGTTCCACCTATTTTAGAAGAGGTCAAGAAGGCAACAAGTCAGATGTCCAGCAGGAAGGCACCGGGTGCGGACTCAATACCGACCGAAGTGTAGAAAGAAGGGGGTCCCATGCTGATACTGAAGTTGACATATCTCTTTACGTTCATTTGGAGCAACGAACGTGTACCACAGGAACTAAAGACGCCACTATTATACACCTGTATAAGTGCAAAGGAAACCGCCAGACGCTAAAGTGTCTCTGAAATGCTTCGATATAGGCACCATGTGCTCGGAATCCCAGAAGCAAAACTGCCAAATCTGGCGCTGTAACAACACAAGAGGAACTCGCATAGCTGAGAAACATTGTGCCGTTGAGGCACAGAGAAAACGAGCTGCGCAAAAAGACAGAACACACAACACCCACATGTCTAACCTTGATTATGTGTACCGCCTCTCCCCGCTTGTGGTAGGGAATTATGTTCTAGGATTGGACTCTACCGTCACCTCCGCCCACACCAGAGAGGCGCAGCAACCCACGTCTGAGGCTGTTGTCATAACCGCTTGTGATGGACGGCTATTAACCCACTTGTGGATAACGAATATTAGAAAGTATTAGTAAATCTAATCATCATAAGGTGCCGTGCCGGCTGGCGTAGGCGATCATGGATCTCCACAAATCTCTGTCATTTGTGTTTGCTATCATCTCATCTATTGACACTCTTCCGTGTCATGAAGTCAGACTATATATTAGTTTAATAAGTAGACTTGCAACTGCTACCGTAAAGCAGTCCATTGTAAAGTAATCTTTAAAGAGATTATTGTTGCTAAATAAGAAGAAAGTCATTTCATCAGGGATGGATGCAAATAATTAAAAAAAACACATTTAAAAATATAGTTTTCTTCTCCTTCTCTCATTTTGTTTTGTCTCACAGACTTTTCAGGATAAGGAATATGTTTAATAAGTAGACTTGCAACTGCTACCGTAAAGCAGTCCATTGTAAAGTAATATTTAAAGAGATATTTGTAAAATAATGTAAGAAGCATTTCATCATGAAGGATGCAAATAATTAAAAAACAAACACATTTAAAAATATAGTTTTCTTCTTTGCTCTCATTTTGTTTTGTCTCACAGAGTCTCAGGATAAGGAGAGATTTCTAGAACTGGCTTTTGTGTGCGATTCATAAATATTGTTTTTCGTGAACCTTTTGCGTGCATGGTTTTTGCTTTGTATCCGCTGTATTTGAGTAACATTGCTATTTGAGGCGTGCTATCTGTTGGTAATCTGCTAATGTGGCCGAACCATTTAATTTTTTTGTTTCCGGATGAAGCTCAGTACTAATTTACTCATTTTGTTCCTGATGTCTTCCTCCTCAAAGACCTAAGCAGAACAGACCAGGTCGTTATATTTCGACTACGCACTGTACACTGCAGACTCACCAAACACTTATACAGACTAGGAATAAGTCAAACAGCCTCTGCCAGTGTCAGCAGGCGGAACAGACACCAGAGCATATCCTGCAAGACTGTCCTCTCCTGGTTGGGCTGAGAAGCAGCATGTTGCCACATCCAGTCGACCTAAAAACTAAGCTTTGGGGAAACCTGACAGACCTGAAGCTGACTGCCCAGTTTGTGGTCCACAGTAAATTAAGCGCATGACCAGAGATCGCTTAAGAAGGAGAAGTTCCTGATGCCTTTGATAAGGGGCCCGGCCCCACCAATAATCGAAAGGGGTAATAACTTCCCGGAGTAGTAAATACTAATAAAAACATGATTTTTCCGAAAATTTGTGTCTGGCACCACCAAGAACAATAACCACGAGCCGCCACTGCATTCAGTGAGACACGAATTACTTTTTAAGATTATTTTACAGCTGAAAGTTGAGGATAGAAGGAAAAGAGAAAGACAGAAAAAATCTTGAATTGATAACATCAAGAAATGGTAAGAGCACACCCCCCACTTGTTGGAAAATATGAAGAAGTAAAGCAAGAGAGCTATGGTGGGTTTTTGTGTGTGCTGATGTCTCTACAGTGACATAAGAACCTAGTGGGGGATATGTCTTATTGTATTGATTCAGGGTGGGGCGTCTGGCCGTATGGATTAAAGCGCCGGCTCCCATTCTGGTGACCCGAGTTCCATTCCCGGTAAGGCCAACAAGTTTTTTTCTGTGGGGACATAAAGAACAAATCTTAAATTGAACAGCTTCGTTGCGACTGCATTAGCCATGCGGCCATTAAGTTACTCAGACTCATTTCCACCCTTCCTACACCGCCCTAAAAAGCGGTATTACAGACAGTAACAACAGTTTTAATTATTGATTCAGTGGATATCTGGCACCCTTGTGTTGCGAGGCCTCAAGGAAGCAAAGAATAGTAACACTGCGACCTTCAAGACATGTCGTAGGAGGCGATTGAGGTAAGGGTATAGGGAAGCTACTCTAGTAAATAAAAAGCGTAGCAGAAATTGGATGTGCTGACCTACTTGTTGCGCATAACTGGCACAACGTACAATCATTCTTAGGCTTGGATCACATATACAAATCACAAAAAGTGGTTAACAAGTGGTCGTTCGAAGTGGATATCTGGTATTCGAGTAACGATTAGTTACTATTTGCATATCGCTTATCATCGTTAGTGTTAAAGCTAACCAGGAACTCGTGCAGTCTTTTTCCGTATCACAAGTGGTTTCAACGAAACCTGTTAATCAGATTATCTTTATATAGCGGATATGTTTCCACAGTTTTAATTAACTTTTGAATAGTTCGGTGTTATTTGTGAAGATTGTAGTTATGTTTTGTAGATACATTAACCATAAACACACTGGGATCAACGATTCATTGTTCATGTTGTAAGTTGTTGTAACACAACAGACTTCACTTTAAGTTTAATACTCATCTGGGATGTTTTAGTTTACTCAAGTTTACTGAATTGTTGGGTGCTTAAAGTATGAAGTCTAAGTAGAAGTCCTCATAAATTAACACTACCGTGACAAACACTAACTGAAATGCGACATGCGTTAAAGCTAGCAAGATGTAACTAAGTTACTATATAAGTCGTCTGCTGTAGGTAGACTGACACTGTACTGTAGTATGGGGTGAGTAGTAGTAGACAGTTGTATTACTCAGTTTTGTAATTTGTTCTTCATTCTATTTCTTCTTCTTCACCCTTCGCCCCCAGGGAGGCCTAGGTCCGCAACCAAGGCCATCTTTTCCAGATCTCCTCTTTGCAGGGTCCTTCTTCTTCCTCGGGTGGCGAGCTATGTTCATTCTATTTAGATATAATTAAATAGCTTGTTCTAAGTGGAACTTTGTCACCATAACCGTGGTAGCAATCTCTCTCTCTAATAGGTCAGATGCCTCACATTTGTTGTCGTCATCCTCAAATAATGATCAGTCACATCATGAAATCATCTCTGTGGTACTCATCTTTGCTGGGATGCCTCCTTCCATTACTGGTCGTTTCCAATCATGACTTTTTCATGATGTACTTTGTCCAAAATACTTCAATTTTCTTATTTGTAGAATGTCAGTTTTTTTTTTTTACATTTTGAATTCCTTCTGAATAGATCTATTTGTTTTCTTCTCTATCCATGGGAATGGAGGACCCTTCTGTAACACTTATAATATTTAAAAATCACATATATGACATATGTTTTATCACTTCGTGTCCATGTTTAGCACCCATATGTTGCCACTGGGGATGTGCACACTCTTAATATTTTGGTCTTTGTTTTCCTATTGGTTCCATTATATAGTGTGTTCAGCTGCTTAAGTTATTTTTAAAGTTTATTCTCTTTTTAATTTCCTTCATCCAATTTCCACTTCTTGTTAGTAGTGAACAGAGATATTCAAGACTGTTCACATCTTCAAGTTTCTCTCCATTGATAAAAATATCATTTGTCATGTTTGTTTTATCATATGTCATTATTTCTGTTGTGTTAAGATATAGATTTTTTCTCCGCTTTTTTCGACAAAAATATATTGACAGTAACACTCTATCATCTGCATACTTTAGCTCTGGTATTAATTTTCCTCCGATTGTACACTCAAACAGGCCAAAATAATTATGAATGTGTTTTACAGATGAAAGTTGACTCTTTCCACACTTTTCGCAGTACACTGCGCCATGGTGGAAGTCTGTTGAAGGCCATTAGCCGCACACTGTTCCATAGAGTTGCTTCCCTTTAAGAAGTCTTTCTAGTTTTACTTCTACTATTTTACTTATACTACTTTTTAACCTTGTTATTCTATTAGGTTGTCCAGTTTTCTTCAATTTAGTATATAATAATATATATATGTTTATGTATTGACGAGGTAGTTAGAATTTTTTGGTTTTGTATTTACCTGTCTTGAATTAACTGTTTGAAATAACTCCACATAGAAAGAGTTAAGGATAACATGTACTGCTACAAAAACTAATCTAGATGTCGTAAGAGAGGTAATTGAAAAGAACCTTCTTACAAACAGCTAAAGCAAGCAGTCAATAGTCATAGTCTTTAGAACATCTAACACAAAGACAAATGTTGGGACAAATTGTAGCAACAGGAAAAATTGCTAGGTAGAGATATAGAGGACAACAGAGTGAGAAGATACTGAACAGCATGGTTTGGAAGAGCGTCAAGAGCTGTGTTGATCACTAACACTGGGGACACAAAGTTATGGAGATCAATGATAGCTTGCAGGCATGACACCTGATGATGATAACACTATACTATGGTTTCAGTTTGGAGAATCTGCACTCCGGACATGTCCATAGGTGCTCCTATCTCCTTCGCAATATCTCCAACAACGTCCAGCGACTAACCGTACCAGTTCGATGTTGATTGATGAGTCTACTCATATAACTGTTGTGCTGTTCTTTTCTGGCTACTTCAATCTTCAATCCCAGCTCTTGCAGTCTTGCCAATGGATAGAGCTGACATTCTGAACGGCCTCATAGAGTGTGGACGCAAAGATAATTTTCATTTATACTATTGTGTTAACATTCTATCTTTATGTTTTAATTTAATGTTAGTTTCAGGCTTGCAATATGTTTACTAGGATGCTCTAGTACAGTCTGCAGTGAACATTGAATTTGTAACATTTAGTGAAACGCAAAAATAAAAACTCATGTTACCTTGGAAATGGCCTATGTACATACAATATTTAAATATCCGGATGAGATTTTGTCACTACCAATGTTTCATGCAGAAATTCATTCCAGAGAAAAGGCAAGTGCATTAAAAATGTTAAAATTAATTTGAGTTTGCTAAATTTGTTGTGGGTTGAGCCATAATAGTTGTTTGATCTCTCTCTCGCGATCACTGTCCAGACCGATGTACCAGATCTCCCATAAATTCTATTCATGTGGAAATCTGATTCATGCAGCCTTAGCATTGGTCTATTTTACGTCACATCTTCAGTGCCATTTGTAGCTCTGGTGCTTATCCTTAGGCAATGTATCCAGTTTCAGCCAGCGTTTACTCAGTTCGCTCTCTGTTCTGTAGCCATCTAGTGTTTTACGGTGTGGGGTAGCTAGTCCCACTTCCAACCTCCTTAGTCGCCTCTTACGACATGCATGGCAGGTAACAGTGGTTCTATTCTTTAAGCCCAATTTGGGCCTCAGTAACCACTCTGGCATGTTGTTTGATCTATATGTCTTTAACTGTTAGCGATAATCAATGTATATTGTATGGGTAGAGTTAGCTAGGTGGTATCTGTGGCTTAGGAGATAGAGGCTCGGTCTATTAACCCCAACGTTCTGAGTTTGAATCACACTGCGGACAGTTTGGTTGTAAATTGTTTCGCATGGATTTTACAAATGGACGATGGCACCACCCTTCAGAAAGCAATGGCATACTACTGAACGTAATAATGCCTAGAAAAATCACAAACAGCTTTAAAAGCTGGAGTTGATTCGCAGAATCCTGTAAAGGATATGCAATTAACTTTTCTTAGAGCTAGCAATATCTGTATTTTCTGAAAACTTTAAATTGAAGAACTCATTGTCTTGTTGAGTTTAAAATGAGCTCATTGTGTACATACATACACAATTGTTTGGCATTAAATGCTCTGCATTTATGGTTAAAGAGAGAGAAGGGAAAAACTCTACAAGTTTATGAATAATTTAATGCTAAAAAGAGAGTTTTAGATGTCTGTTTCTCAATTTTGTTTATTTGTTTACTTTTATATATGAGATATTTTATTTATCAATATGTTGATATTCTTATCTATGACGTATGAAATAACGTAGTCGTTATATATTAAAATTTGTCTTAGGCCGAGTGGTATGTGAATGAAAACAGTCAAGGATGTGGAAGTTATATTGTACGGCCTAATACACAAAATGACCCATCATACGTTAGCATCACTATAAGGTAATTCTTTTCTTCTTGAACGCTCTATATTGACCACATGTTAACCACTCTTTGTGGTTTGTATGTGATCCATGTCTAAGTGATTGTACATTTTGCCAGTTATGCACCTAAAAGTAGGCCAGCACATCCGATTTCTGCAACGCTTTTTATTTACTAGGTAGCTACCCTAGGACCTACATCATTCGCCTCTTACGACATGCCTTGTAGGTTGCAGTGGTACTATTCTTTGCTTCCTTGCGGCCCCGGAACTAGGCGGGCGGCTCTTTTTTAATGTAAACGTTATTCTTCACTTAAAACATTCACTGCTGAATTTAAAAACGTGATGTTGCCAAGAAATGTTTTATTCACATTTTCCAGCTTGAAAATATATAATTTCATTCGATTTGCAAATTTTACCAAAATTAAGATAGGACCATGATGTAGAAATAGATGGCCAGTGTGTTGCCTGGGCTCACAAGGTGAGCAAAAAATAGTAACACTTCAACCTACAAAGCATGTCGTAAGAGGCGACTAAGGTAGGGGCCAAGGGAAGCTACCCTAGTAAGTAAAAAGCATCACAGAAATAGATGTGCTGGCCTACTTGTAGGCGCATAACTGACACAACGTACAATCGCTCTTAGGCTCAGATCACAGGTTAACAAGTGGCCGATGTGGAGCGTTCGAAGAAGAAGATATAGATAACTTTGCTTGTCGATAAAAACCTGAAATTGGATCAGAATCTGTTGATGTAAATTTAGCACAAATTTAACATGAAACAATGTTTGATGTAGTCTGCAGCAGTTAGGTTATTTTAATAGAAAATCTTAGCGCACCCTGCAGCAGTTAGGTTATTTTAATAGAAAATCTTAGTGCACCCTGCAGCAGTTAGGTTATTTTAATAGAAAATCTTAGCGCACCCTGCAGCAGTTAGGTTATTTTAATAGAAAATCTTAGCGCACTCTGCAGCAGTTAGGTTATTTTAATAGAAAATCTTAGCGCACCCTGCAGCAGTTAGGTTATTTTAATAGAAAATCTTAGCGCACTCTGCAGCAGTTATTACAGAATGAGTTAACTACCTTAAAGCATAAGGCATCAACAAGTTTCCTTCAACCAGATCTGTCTTAAGTAAGTCAGCTTAGTTCCTTTCAGGTCATTCCCATCTCTTCTCTTTCTCTCTCTATACAGTTTGTCTCCATGTCTCTCTAGGTCTTACACTACCTATTCCATTCCAGAGCCACATGTGGGTGTCTAGTTTTCTGTATTCTTCTTCTTCTGCATTCTCACTAGATTGGGATTTCAGATTCTCTAATAAAGGCAGCCGTCTGCCTCAGATTATCAGCCAGCCATACAGTTTGTCTTGGACGCTAGTGTAAGTGGGCCACCTCTTTTTCTCAAGTCTGCATACTGGGGCAGTTCTGTAGGATATAATTCCTATGATTTGTGCTTCCCCGTTTGTGCCGACCTCTTCCCGTAGTAAGTTTTGGCCACCCTCGTGATGGTAGGTCTGACATTCTTACTGCGTGACTAAATCTCAGAGACAGATTGTTGACCGTAGAATCCATTATCCCATTCCTCATTCTGTATTCTTAATGTATGTCCCAACCATTTCCTTATTTTTATGTCCCCATTAATATTGTTGATGACTGTGTGTCATGTAATCTCAATATTAGGTATTAAGGGGGGGATTCTGGTCTGGAAACTTTTTCGTTGCTTTCATATTAATGTAGAATTTGTATTACAATTTTGAGATATTATGACTTAAAAGAGTAGAAAAAACAAGAAAAAAATGTCAGCGCGTTGCCATGGAAACAATAAAAATGGCCACCAAACACAAAATTTTTAATCCCTAAGGCTCTGAAAGTAATGAATATAAATTAATTCTGTTTTCACTCTAAGGTGAGCAATTGTAATATCTAAATAATTACACATGATTTTTAGGATACATTAAATATTACATTTTTAATGAATTTTGGGTAAACACACCCCAAAAACAGCTTTTTGACCAATTTTGAGGAATTTTTACCAAAATTTATAAATAATTAAATATTTAATATATCCTAAAAATCATGTGTAATATTTAGATATTACAATTGCACACTTTAGAGTGAAAACAGAATTCATTTACATTCATTAGTTTCAGAGCCTTAGGGATTTGAAATTTTGTTTTTGGTGGCCATTTATTTGTTTCACGAAGCAACTTGACCTTGGCTAATTTTTCTACTATTCAAGTCACATCTTTCAAAATGGTTATACAAATTTTGCATTAATGTTAAAAACAACGAAAATAGCTTCATGATCCCCACACTACCGAATCCCCCTTAATGGATTCCAATGAACTCGGATATTTCTTCTGAGACATCTTCGCTCGAATGTCTTATTCAACTGCCTGTCTTCGTACTTCTTTTCCTTGCTTCTGATCCATACAGTAAAACTGAACACACATTTGATTTGTATATATTAAGTTTGTGAGCGTCTAGCTTAAGCAATAGTGAGCTCAATCACAACCCAAGCGTACCTGGTTCAAACTCTCGGCGGCAAATTTGAAAGCAAATTAGTTACCTTGGACTTTACGAATGATAAAAATATACTTCACCGTTCAGAAAGCAATGGCTAACTTCGTAACGTATAAGTGGTGTGTAGAGAATCGATGACTCATTAACTGTTGTTGATATCTAAGTCCTGTAAAGGATATGCATCTCTCTCTCTCTCTTTGCCTTTTTACCCCGGATTGGGCATAGGCCCTCAACCATCTTATGCCAAGTCTTCCTATCTCTAGCTATCTCCTGCAGCTCCCTCCAGCTCTTCTTTATATTGTTGATCTCCACCTCCAAATCTCGTCTCCATGTATTTTCGCCTCCTTCTTTCGCTGTCCCTGCGGGTTCAGGCAAGGACCCTTCTTGTTATATTCCCTCCGGTTTTCGCAAAGTGTGTCCTATCCAGCGCCAGCATCTTTTTAACCTGTTCGTTCACTGGAATCTGTCTTGTTCTCTCCATAAGTTCCTTATTTCAAGGATATGCCTCAAATGTTTAAAAATATTAAGTTTAGTTTGTGACCTGTAGGCTGATGATCTCCATAATTTGTGCAATAAACAAACATAGTATATTATCTAATCTTTAGAAAAAAGTTTACAAAAGTATGATTCTGTCTTCCAACAGGCAAGGATCTACCGTCAACCATGTTAGAGTTTATATTGAAAGAAGCCGAGGAGCATACAAGTACTATATATTAGAAAAGAATAAATTTTCATCGTTCAGAAAATTGCTTACTAACTACCAACGCCATCGTATTCACTGTTTGCAGGAGATTGATAATCTTCGTCTACGTATACCTTTGACAACGGTAAACATACATATTTAACACAATCTGTACCATGAACTACTATAGTGCCATACAAATTTGCGCCAATTTCACCACCAGTCACTATAGTGGTTTTTCACTAAAAACACTTTCTTTTCTTTTTTTAACTCAACCTTTTCAATCATATCAAAAAGTATTAAAATAATTTTATGTATAAATATTTTTAAATAAGAACTGCTTACACAGTGTCAGGAAGAGAATATGAGCAATAAGGGAATATGAGCACCATCATACTAAAACTGCCCGTGTGGTGCGGAGTCGCAACGGAAGCAAAGAATAGTACCACTGCGACCTACAATGCATGTTGTAAGAGGCGACTGATGTAGGCCCTATGGATCCTTTCCTAGTAAATAAAAAGCAGCGCAGAAATCGGATGTGCTGGCCTACTTGTAGGTTCATAACTGGCACAACGTGCAATTGCTCTTAGTCTCAGATCACTTACAAATCACACAGAGTGGTTGACAAGTGGTTGATATGGAGCGTTCAAAGAAGAAGAAAAATACAAAAGCATATTTAAGCTACATTCTTAAGTTCATGTTCATGACATATCTAAGTTCAATGTACATTCTTAACTCTTAGTGGACCAAGCGCCACGCTAAGTGGCGTTTGAAGTGGAAGCGTTTTTACATTCCGCTACGCTAAGTGGCGTTTGGTTATCAAAACGTGAAAGCGCTTGTAAAAGCGTGACTTTTGCCTTGGTCCACTAAGAGTTAAGTTCATGTTCATGACATATCTAAGTTTAATGTACATTCTTAAGTTCATGTTCATGACATCTAAGTTCAATGTACATTCTTAAGTTCATGTTTATGACATATCTAAGTTCAATGTACATTCGTAAGTTCATGTTCATGACATATCTAAGTTCAATGTACATTCTTAAGTTCATGTTCATGACATATCTAAGTTCATTACATTCTTAAGTCATGTTCATGACATATCTAAGATCAATGTACATTCTTAAGTTAATATTTAAAACTTAGTTAAGTTACATTCTTAAGTTAATATTTAAGACATAGTTAAGTTCATCTAAGTTAATATTTAAGATTAGTAGTTACATTCTTAAGTTAATATTTAAGACTTTAGTTATTACATTCTTAAGTTAATATTTAAGACTATTGATTACATTCTTAAGTTAATATTTAAGACTTAGTTAACTCTTGCTTTTGCCATTCTTCACGGAACGTTACACTGCCCACCTGCTTATAGAGTTCTCATGAAGTCTTTCAGTTTACTTCTGTTTATTATACTATTTAACGTATTCTTTTTAGGTTCATTTCTTTAATTTAGTATATAATAAGATATATGTTTATTTATTCTATAGTTGATCGTAATTTTTAAATCTTTTTTACATGAATTAATCTTAAAGTTGAAATATTAAGGAAAGTTAAGTTACATTTTTAAGTTAATATTTAAGACTTAAAGTTACATTCTTAAGTTAATATTTAAGATTTAAAGTTACATTCTTAAGTTAATATTTGCCCGCATGCCCACCGTGTTCGTAGCGTATTGGATGACAGGTGACAAGCCCCCTGTGAGTGCGGCTCAATTCCGCGGCTGGCAGAAAATCCACAGGTTCTCCAGATTTACGGTGTTGTGGCACCAAACTGTAGGGTTACTATGTCCATGGCACCGAGCTGAAAAGCTCAAGTGCTTCTGGATTGAAAAAAAAAGTTTATATTTAAGACATAGTTAAGTTACATTCTTGAGTTTCATATTCATGATTCATATTTAAATTCATAGTCATGATTTTAAGTTCATTGTACATTCTTAAGTTCATTGTAATTTAAGTTCATTGTCATTCTTAAGTTCATGGCAATTTAAGTTCATTGTACATTCTTAAGTTCATGACATATTTAAGTTCATTGTGCATCCTTAAGTTCATGGCATATTTAAGTTCATTGTGCATCTTAAGTTCATGGCATATTTAAGTTCATTGTACATTCTTAAGTTCATGACATATTTAAGTTCATTGTGCATCCTTAAGTTCATGGCATATTTAAGTTCATTGTACATTCTTAAGTTCATGGCATATTTAAGCTCATTGTACATTCTTAAGTTATGCATATTTAAGTTCATTCATCTTTAAATTCATTGTACATTCTTAAGTTATGGCATATTTAAGTTCGTTGTACATCCTTAAGTTAATTGTACATTCTTAAGTTCATTGTACATTCTTAAGTTTATAGCATATTTAAGTTCGTGACATCCTTAAGTTAATTGTACATTCTTAAGTTCATTGTACATCCTAGTTAATGACATTCTAAGTTCATTGTACATTCTTAAGTTCATGCATATTTAAGTTCATTGTACATTCTTAAGTTCATGAGCATATTTAAGTTCATTGTACATTCTTATGTTCATGGCATATTTAAGTTCATTGTACATCCTTAAGTTCATGGCATATTTAAGTTCATTGTACATTCTTAAGTTCATATTGAAGGTATAATTAAGTTTATTAAAACAATATTTATTTATTTGTTTTGTTTCAATGAATATCTTCATGTGCCTGTTTCTGTTTTCTATAACCAGTTTTCATCTTCTTGATGCGTTATGTAGATATTATTAGATGTTTCACATTTTATGTTTGACAGACAAGTGGGTCTAAACAAGAATGGGGATCTTTGAACAATATTGGAGAGGACTACCTCGCTTTTACAGGAAGTTCAAGTTCAGATGATACCCAGACAGGTATTCTAAAAGTGACATAATTTCTGCATTTAACTCTTTCCACACCGAGTTATTTCCTCAATTTTTAAACAGTTAATTCAAGAGAGGTTACAAAAATATTTTTAAAAATAAAAATCCAACTACTCGTCAGTAAATAAACATATATATATTATTATATACTAAATTGAAGAAAACTGGACAACCCAATAGAATAACAAGGTTGAAAAGTAGTATAAGCAAAATAGTAGAAGTAAAACTAGAAAGACTTCTTATAACGGAAGCAACTCTATGACGTAGTGTGTGGCTAATAGCATTCAACAGACTTTTGCTGTGGTGCAGTGTGCGGCGAAAAGCGTGGAAAAAGTTAAAATAAACTATTTCATTCATGTACTGGAACACCCGAGTGGTTACCGGGGCCCACATTTGGAGTGTAAAGAATAGGACCACTGTTACCTGCCATGCATGTCGTAAGAGGCGACGATTAAGGAGGTTTGGCTGAAATCAGATGCACGTGTCCTAAATGTGTAGATGCCTATGCCTTTAGGGGTCTACCAAACCAATGTGCAACGTTTACACATTCTTGGTAAAGATCAAACATATCACAAAGAGTGATTAAAATTGTTTGTAAAGAATGAACACAAAGAAGAAGAAGAAGATGTACTGGAAACAACCTCACCTAGTCAGAAAGGGTGCACAGTGTAGACTTACTCTTAAGCGTAGATCATAAAGCCAAAATATACAGTGAATAATGATTGTTAAAGAGCAATGACATGAACATTTTTCGGGAAAATCATGGTTTTGGATTAGGTGAAATTTTAATTTAGAAAAGAGTAAATACATGTTATACATTATTTTTGGTGGGGTCTGGCCCTTAATGACGAGCCGCCACTGGCCCCACACATATATTGGGGCATTGACATCATTAGCATCAGTTTATGGCCCCACACATATATTGGGGCATTTGCATTACTAGCATCTATCTATGACTTCACATTGTCCATGTGTTGTTGTGGCCTGCAAGGGAAGCAAAGAATAGTACCACTGCAACCTACAACGCATGTCCTTAGAGGTGACTGATGTACACCCTAGGGATGCTACCCTAGTAAATAAAAACAGCGTAGAAATCGGATGTGCTGGCCTACTTGTAGGCGCATAACTGGCACAGGGTACAATTGCTCTTAGTCTCAGATCACATACAAATCACACAGAATGGTTGACAAGTGGTGGATATGGAGCGTTCGAAGAACAAGAAGAAGATGACCTCACATAGATATTGGGGCATTCACATCATTAGCATCTGTCTGTGACCTCACACAGATATTGGGGCATCCACATGAATTGTACCATGAAAGTGAAATTTTTCAGTCTTGTTGAAATCTTCTTTTGAGGAACTGAACTGTAAAACAACCTGCTGGACGGATTGGGACAGTCAAAGTCTGACGGAGAGCGAACCCAGTAAAGCTGGCTAAAACCGGACACATCGCCAAAGGATAAGCACCAGAGCTCCTAATGGTGCTGAAGATGTGACAAAACCTATCCATGCTAAGGCTGCATAAATCAGATTTCCACATGAATGAGGTTTATGGGGAAATATGGTAGATCAGTTTAACCCTTTAGCTGCTAAGGACGTATATATACGTTTTCCCATTCACTTCTAAAGACGCATTAACACATCTATTATTATCTCTCCTCTGTGAGCTAAAGACGTGTTAACACGTTATACATTGCTACTGTCACTGCTATGGCGTACATTCACGTTTGTGACCTAGAAACAAAGAGTAGCTATTTTTAGCTCAGCCTTCAGAAAGTATGGAGCAGCGAAAGGGTTAAGGGTGATCGCAAGAGAGAAAGCTGTAAAACTGATTTTTAGTCTCAATGAAATCTTCTTTTGATGAATGGAACAATGAAAGAGAAACAAAATAAAGGAACATGAAGAAAAAAGAATGTAATGAAGTAAAAATGTGGTCAGAACACTTCGTTTATAACATTCTATAAAAATGTAGACACTACAGGCAGACCTTACATGAATGTCTCCCTCATCTACTCCCAAACACCATCCATGTTAAGCAAAAAAAAATAAAGCTCGCCTGCCCAGCATGTTAGTAACGCGTTGGATGATGGATGACAAGCCCCCTGTGAGTGCGGTTCAATTCCGCAGGCTGGCAGAAAAGCCACAGGTTCCCCAAATTTACGGTGTTCGTGGCACCAAACCGAAGGGTTACAATGTCAATGGCACCGAGCCGAAGAGCTGAAAGCTCAAGTGCTTCTGGATCCGAAAAAAGAAGCAATTAAGAATAATTGTTACCTACTGTCGTCCATGTGTTGCTGGGGCTCTCAAGGAGAGCAAAGAATAGTACCACTGCTAAAAACAAGGCATTTCGTTAGATGCGACTGAGGTAGGGGCCTAGGTTAGCTACCCTAGTAAATAAAAAGCGTCTCAGAATTTGGATGTACTGGCCTACTTGTAGTTGTATAACCCGCAACGATACAATCACTCTTAGGCTCGGATCACATACAAATCACAAGGGGTGGTTAACAAGTTGTTGATATGGAGCGTTCGAAGAAGTTACCTACTGTTAATAACAATAAAATAATTGATAAATGTTATGAATTTATTTCAGGTTCCATCAACACTGCTGCTAGAGATAGACCACGTTCACACTCTGCACCACATGTGGTAGCTCATGACGTCACATTTAATGGAGTAAACATGCAGAAAGAAACAATGAGGACAAACAGCTTAACACAGCCTATAATTCCAAAACACAGCTCAGAACATTTGAATATGTCGCACAGTCAGCCCCAGTTTAACCATCCGTTTACAAATACCTCAACGTATGAAGCCTGTAAGAATGAGTTTGTTTCTAAAATTGGGAATTCATTATCAACCAAGCAAGATCTAAAGACGTTAATGAAGACCAGGCCAATGTTACCACTACCAGAATATGTAGATTTATTTACAGAAGAAGGCGCATATTATTCAAGCACCGAAACCAGTAAGCACTCTCCACATGAGATTTATGAGATAATAAATAAGAATGAAAGGTGTGAGTGTGGTCTATGGATTGAGGATTCCCAGTTTCCTTTAGGATGGACAATTCATTGCAGTAAGAATCCAGAAACTCTTGGGCATGTTTACTTTCAGCGCTCAGATATTAAAACTTGGAAAATGCCTGATCAATTGGTAGACAAATTGACTATTAAACAGTTGGAGTTTATTATTCGTTTGTATCGTGATAATTCTCAGCCAATGCCTTTATGTTTGAGGAGTTTCCTTGACAGAGTTTTAGTCCCTACGGTGAGTTATGAAATTTGTTCTATTTTATTATAACATGTTGACTATCAAAATTACAAAAGAACAAGAAAGGAAAATTACCACTTGTGAAATTGTTATTGATTATTGGTTACTAAACTGGCGTCATTGCACTCCGGGCAGACCCATAGGTGCTCAGTCTCTCCAACAGATATCGAAGAGTATGCATACTGATGGTTCCTGTGGCGCGCTGATTAAACATACCTCTTGTGAAATGAGATGCTTGAGGAAAACGGTAAATAAAACAACAAGAGACCATTTAAGAAATGAGGAAATTAGAAGAACAGTCAGAATGACACCTGCTATTAGCTTCATTGAAAAGCAGAGACTCTAGTGGTTTGGCCACTTGGTGAGAATGAACCCAAATATACCAGTTGCAAGAGCGTACAACCTGAAAATGGAATCATCAAGAGGAAGAGGCAGAACAAGAAAAAGATAGATTGATGGAGTTACAGACATCTTAAACTCCACAATACCACAGCATATCAAGCGACCGAGTCTGCACTATCTCAGAAACCGATCATCAGTTAAACCTATCTACGCCTAACGGCAAAAAAGCAGAGAAGGACAAAAGAAGAAAGAAGACTATCAAAACCAACACTTTGTTACCAGAACTTGGTCCCTGACAGCAACACACCACAGAAAACTCACTACCTGTGAAATGAAATCTTTTAGGAAGGTATTGGGGATCATCAGGAAAGATTGACTACGAAACAAGGACATCAGAAGCAGAGTGGGCGGCATAACTTCTTCTTTTGACGTCACACTGTTACCGGGTTGTTGCCCAGTGTCGTTGTTTTATGTTTTAGTCTTGCGCTGCTCTAGTGGCTTGGGTGATTGTTATTTTTGCTCTTTGACAGGATTCTGCTACGCCATCTATCCATTTTTTTCGTGGTCTTCCTCTCGCTTTCTTGTTGAATACATTGAACAACAAGAAATGCAATGGTTTGGACATTTAATAAGAATGGAACACAACCAACCGCCAATAACAGCATATAATAAAAATAGATCAGGTGCTAGAGCCAAGGAAAGACTAAGAAAAAGATGGATAGACATTATCAAGACCACACTAAGTAAACACAGATATAACACAACAAGGGTGACTCATCTGGTCCTAGAACGCAAATTAAAGCTCCCACCCCTACACTTAAGGGCAAGTATGGACAACCAATTCCATCATCCGCTTGGGGAAAGACAATAGACTATCAATTACTGTAGTCTGCATCTCTTTGTCCAGTTTGGGCATGTTCTGCAGACTATACTATGATTTGTTTTATTGTTAAATTTGCTCTATATTTACGTTGATGTATTCTGATCATTGGTTCATCATTGGCCTCTTTGTCTCAGGAGACAATAGGTTTTGCTTCACATAATTTGTTCTGTGCTCAATCATGTCTATAATGACCAATATTGGACTGACAATCCTTGCTGCAGGTGAAACTGGAGACTGTAGCTAATACATAGGATGGTCTCTCTGCACTCTGCTCTCTCTTTTGCCTTCATATGTGATCATCATCATCAGGTGCCATGCCGGCTGGCGTAGGCGATCATGGATCTCCACAAATCTCTATCTTTGATGTTTACTATTAACTCAGATGTTGATGCTCTACCGTATCATGAAGTCAGGCTATCCAAAATTTTCTCTCTTTGTCTTCCTCTGTCTCGTCTACCCTCAATTTTACCAGATGTCACAATGTGTTCTAAACCTCCTCCCATCACATGCCCGAAAATGATGACTGCTCTTTCTTATATTGATGATAAGCTTTCTCTGTGTCTTGATCTCATTCAACACCTCAACATTAGTCATTTTAGCAGTCCATGGAATTCTCATAATTCTTCTGTAAAACCACATTTCTGCGGCCCTTAGTGATTTTTCAATCTGTGTGTTCATTGTCCATGACTCGCATCCGTATGTCAGTATTGGTTCTATGTAGCACTGAATAACTCACATTCTGATTGGGATTGACAAGGACTTGTTGCAGATAATGCTTCTCATTTTCAGAAACGATGTTTTCGCTTGTCCTATTCTGCTCTTTATTTCTGATCGGCATCTGCCATCTGATGTACCAGGACTCGAGGTATTTAAACTGATGCACTTGTCTTTGATCAGTCCCATTTACTGTATGATGTTTTTATTTCAGTTTGAGCCATGCCTCACTGTAGCTTGCCATGCTAGCCTGTTTTTGTGCACGCTCAATATTATTTTCTATACGGCATGAAGTTCGATTGTGCTAGCATGTGTCAATGAAATGTAGTGATTTAGTTAACTGATATCATAACACTTTGTGCAGACCCATATGTGCTCAGTCTCCACCAACAGATATTGAAGAGTATGCATACTGATGGTTCCCATGGCTCGCTGATTAAACACACTCCTCACTCTGCCCCTCATGAACCCAGTTCTACTTGTACAATGGGTAACTCCAAACTGCCTAAATCGCTGGACCGATTCAACATCTATTTTAGTGTCTTCTTCCAACAGACAGTCGCGAAGACACTGAAAAACATCCCCTTATCCATCTTCAACTCCCCACCAATCGATGCTGTTGATGCAAGCCTATCCACTCTCACATTACCGTAAACACGAATGTAGAGATTGAACCACAACCTCTTGTGTCCGAGTAGGTAGACGAACACTTATACATTACGCTAATTTGTCCCTGATATATTTATATATATCTATATAAACATAAACATGACATTAACCTTTTTGTAATAATTTTCCAGAAAACATCTAGTCATACATCTACACTGACATCATCAGGAGAAGATCCTAGTTCTTCCAGCACTTCATTAAATCAAGTTCACTTATCATCATCCTCTGCTGATATTCACCATTCATCAACAGCAGCAGCAGCCACCATTCTAAATTCAACCACCCAGAACAAGGAAGTAAATAATCCTAAGAATAGAACCTCGTCAGAAAGTAATACTTATGGAACACCAGAAAACGCTCTTGTGCCAAACTTCACAACATTAAACTTGTCACTTCCTGCTGTTGAAGACTCGAATGAAAGTTTCGACAGCATCAACTTTGATACTAATTCGCAAAGACGGATAAGCTTCAACTCAATTCCAACCATAACAATTCCAGCCAAGATTGGATCACCCAGCCCAGCTGTTAGACCCGCTGTGAGATCTTCTGATAAATTAATTCATCAAAGAGAGCCTAGCCAAGGACACCAATCCTGATATATTTGTAGGAATTGGTTCCTGAACCGATGTCAGAATCCAGAAACTCTTGGGCATGTTTACATTCAGCATGCAGACATTAGAACTTGGAAAATGCCTGATGAATTGGTAGACAACTTGACAACTAAACCACCCGTGTGGTGCTGAGGCCCGCAAAGGAAGCAAAGAATAGTACCACTGCGACCTACAATGCATGTCATAAAGGCGACTGATGTAGACCCTAAGGATGCTACCATAGTAAATAAAAAGCAGTGCAGAAATCGGATGTGCTGGCCTACATGTAGGCGCATAGCTGGCACAACATACAATTGCTCTTAAGCTCAGATCACATACAAATCACACAGAGTGGTTGACAAGATGAGCGTTCGATGAAGAAGACAATTAAACAGTTGGAGTTTATTATTTGTTTGTATCACGACAACTCTCATGTGAGCGTTGGTAGCTTGGTTGTGATCAACTCACTACCACTTAAGCTATAGACGCTCACCAAAGAAAACATAGGCAACAAAAAACTGTTTATGAAGTGCACACAAAAGCCTGTCCAGAAATCTCTCTCGAGCGATCACCGTTTAGACTGATGTACCAGATTTCCCCATAAATTCTGCAAAGTTTTTGTCTTATTCATGTGGAAACCTGATTCATGCAGCCTTAGCATAGATATGCTTCGTCACATCTTCAGCGTCATTTGGAGCTCTGGTGTTTATTCTTCGGCGATGTGTCCGGTTTTATCCCGTGTTTACTGGGTTCGCTCTCCGTCAGCCTTTGGCTGTTCCCAGTCGACCTGCAAGGCAGCAGGTTGATATTTTTTAGAGTAGCCACTCATAGACAACCTTCCTACCTTGTTGTTTAGCGTCATCTGCCCAGGTTACCAGTCTTTTATTGGACTACTTGCTTACTTGCTGTCCAGTTGTGTTAGCGGTTTGCTCCCTGCCTTTGATTGTCCCCAATCGAACTACAAGGCAGTAGTTGAAATCTCTTCTGATCCTGATGTTGTGAGGCAAAGCAGGATTAGAGAAAAGAAAGAATAAGAAGCTAGTTGTGGGCTTAAAACTCTCATCTTCATGTCCAGACGATGGGCGCAGATACCAATAAAGTCTGTTGTTTAATTCCATTGTTTGACAATTGTTTTGTTTTCCATAATAATCAAATAAGATTTGTCTACTGTCTATTAACTCTGCCAATGCCGGTTCCAAGCCGGATGAAAAAGGAGGAGGACTTGTGCGTGAGGCCAGCTACCTCATCACAAGAAATTTATATAGCTACAGAAACTTGTAAGAATGAAAATCGTGGCATATCCCAAAGGACGTAGCCATCAACCACAGTAAACAAGTCGTTGATTTTCTAGGCACCACTTATACGTTCAGTAGTTTGCCATTGCTTTCTGAACGGTGGCGTCATCGTCCTTTTGTTAAAATCAACGAAACAATTTGCAAGCAAACTGTCCCAGCGTGATTGAACTCAGAACGTCGGGTTAATAGACCGAGTCACTAACCCCTAGGCCACAGACGCCACAAATCCTGTAAGAAAGGACTTACGAATGTTGTATCAATCCTAACATATGCCAGCGAGTTGGAAAATGACTAAAGATATAGAAAGCAAGTTGAATGCATTTGAAAATAGATGTCTGCGAAAAATAATGAATATAAAATGGACGAATTCAGGAGAAGTGATGAAATCAGAGACATGTCTGGTCAACCACTAGTGACAACTGTTATAAGAAAAAGAAGATGGAGATATGTTGGAACACCTTGAGGAGAAATGATCAAAAAATATCAAAGCAGGCATTGAAGTTGGATGCAAAGGGTTCAAGAAAGAGGTCGACCTAAGGAGACCCTGAAGCGAACTTTGTTGAGAGAGGCAGGAAATATCGGTCTCAGTTCCATGGAGGAAATTGAGTGAGTTGCCCAGGATAGAGCGGTATGGAGAAATTACTTGCAGGCCTATGTAACATATAACGGTACGAGAGGAATTATTATTATTATTAATGTCTATTAACTCTTTCTGTACACAGTTATTTCCTCAGTTCTTCTTCTTCACCCTTCGTCTCTAGGGAAACATAGGTCCGCAACCAAGGCTTTCCAAGCCCGCCTCTCCAGGGCCATCCTTTCCATATCTCTCCACTCTCTCCCCATTTTCTTGTCCCTCCTTGTGGTGTCCTTCTCCTTCCTCGGGTGGCGAGCTATGAATTTCCCTGGTTGTGATTTCTGTAGCCATCTAGTGTTTGTTACGGGCTGGAGTAGTAGCCCCACCTCTAGTCACCTCTTACGACATCGTGACAATTAACAGTGGTTCTATTATTTACACCCCAACAAGGTTAAAAAGTAGTATAGTCTGTCCATTAATTCTGAGCACGTTTGAAATTGATTTTCTCGAAAACTACCTGTTGGATCTCAGTGATTTTTGCAAGCAGCCTTAGAATATCCATGACGCTAGAGAAATATTTTTTCCAAGAAAATTTGATGTAGTTTGAAATATTTCTTCTTCAGGTTATATTAAAATCAACCTCACTGGATTGTACACAATAGTAACAGATCTACGGTACACAGACGCGTTGTTCTAAAAATACATTATGGTAACATTGAAATATCGTGAGTAAACAACAATTTCACGAATTCCGTGCACCTAACCCAGTCGACTTTGAAAGCGGAAAGCATATGACGTTATAATTGGGATACCGTTGTATAGTTATAGGTGTATCTCGCTATTTGTATGAAGCTATTGTATCATATTTGTTGGCTTATCAAAACTGACATTGATATCACATTCATAATGAGTCTGAAGTGCACATTTATAACAATGCAGAAGGTTACAGTTTTACTATACCAACACTTCCGTAGGGAATCTAAGAGAGGTCATCTATATTGCGATATTCATAACCCTGAGAAACGAACGCAACTGGCGCTTGGTCTGAATAGAGAATCCTTTTCCGATGGATTAAACAGGACACAAAGTGCACTAATGTCAAGCAAGGAAGGAAAAGAACAATTGACGACTTTGACATAGATGTCATAAGACGGAGCTCTTGAAAATGTTTGCGACAAATCAACTTGTTACTCTCAGGAAACTGAAATTAAAACTGCAATCAGATTGCAGCATAGACATTTCTAAAAGTACTCTATGGAAAATTGCAAGAGCCGCCGGCTTCACCTTCAGAAAAACTATAGGCGGCAGGAATATTATTGTGAAAAGCCACATTTAATTGCTGCCCGAAGTAAATACCTGAGGCAGATCCGTGAGCGGCGGAGGCAAGGCTATGATATTGTATATTTGGACGAATCCTGGGTCAATGCTCACCACACCAATGCTAAAGAATGGCAATCAGTAGACGGTGAACAGAAAAGAAAAATACCAGCAGCAAAGGCCAGCGTATTATACTAACACATGCAGGAAGCAGTGAAGAAGGTCTTGTCCATGACGCTGGACTTATTTTCCAATCAAAAGTACCGACGGTAGGGACTACCACACAGAAATGAATGGACATATTTTCAGGCACTGGATGGAGAAAGATCTACTTCAAATTCTAAACAGACCATCATGCTTGGTAATGGATAATGCATCATATCACAACGCAGTATCAGCGGAAGACAAAGTACCAACTGCATCAAATACAAAAGATCAAATTAGGACTTGGCTTGCTAAGGAAAATGTCAGCTTCGATGATACATATTTGAAACCCGAGTTGTTGCACCTGGTGAGGATGACAAATAAGACAAAGGTGTTTCATATTGACAAAATCATTGCGGAATACGGCCACACGTCTTTGCGACTACCTCCATATCATGCTCACCTCAATCCGATAGAGCTTGTCTGGGCTAAAGTAAAAGGGCAAGTTGCCGAACAGAACAGGACGTTTAAAATGTGTGATGTTGAAGTTCTGACACGTGAGTCCTCTCAATGATAGACATGCAGTTCTGGAAGAAGTGTGTTGAACATGTGCTCCAAGAGGAAGACGAGTACTGGCACCGAGATGGATTACAATTTGTCCAGCCAGTAACAATTATCAACCTCATGGAATCGTCAGATTCGGGATGATACAAATCATATTTTGATTACAGACTGAGAAATAGCAACGTATACATTTCCATATCCAAATGCGTCTACCATCATACAATTTGTGGTGAAGTTAAGACACCCTGGGGTCTAATGGTGACCGAAGGGAGGACTAACTGTTGCATATTGTATCCAAGTTCACGATTGCACATAAAGGCAACACACTTAATTACTTAACCTATCAAGTTAATATGGAGATACACCTATGAATAGAATTGACATGGACAAATTCTAGGATTACTGTAAAATCTAAAATTTGAGCCCCATATTTGCAATTGTCATAAAGATCAAAGAATTCGCCGATGTGCAAAATCCGTAGCATCTATGGACTACTGGTTAGCTTTATTTTAGCGTCATGGATATTCTAAGGCTGCATACAAAAAATCACTGATATCCAACAGGCAGTTTTCGAGAAAATCAATGTCAACCGTGCTCACGAATTAATGGACAGACTATAGAAGCAAGACAGTAGAAGTAAAATTAGAAAAAACTTTTATAAGGGAAACAACTCGAATGGTGCAGTGTACGGTGAATTGCGTTCAATGAAATGCGGCGATTGGAATGGAAAGAGTTAATTTAACAGTGTTTTCCAACCTTTTTTGTGCCATGCCCCACCAAAACCTTTCAAAATTCGTTTCCCCCTCCCCGCCCCCTATGTAACATTCCCAAAATGTCCAAAATTTGAATTGTTCACTGAGGAACTCTTGTTGATGCAAAAGCCAAGATATTTGGTTGCATTATATTTATTGAATTATGTCACAAATATATTTACAACAAAAATTTAGAAAATTTTTATTGCCTCCAGAAATGTGAAGTGACTGATACTTGTTATTGTCGATCATTTGAAAATTATATCCGCTGATTTAAAAGAAACATTTCCTGATCTGAAATTAATTGATTTTCCAATTTGGATGATGCTGTCAATGTTAGTGGATTTGTTTGATATTTCAAGTATGCAGTATCAAGAAAAACTCACAGAAATGCAAAATGATGAGTCAGTTAAAACTTCATTTAAGGGGGATTCGGGTCTTGAAAATCAAGAATCTATTTTCGTTGTTTTCATATTAATATAAAATTTATATAAGCATTTTGAAAGAGTATGACTTAGAATAGTAGAAAAAATTAGTAAAAAAAAAAATGTCAAAGTGTTGCCATGGAAACAATTCAAAATGGCCATAAAACAAAATTTCAAATCCCTAAGGCTCTGAATCTAATGAATATAAATGAATTCTGTTTTCACTCTAAGGTGCAATTGTAATATCTAAAATATTACACATGATTTTAAGGATATATTAAATATTTAATTTTTATACATTTTTGGGTAAAATTCCTCAAAATTTGGTCAAAAAAGCTGTTTTTGGGGTGTGTGTTTACACAAAAATTCATAAAAATGTAATATTTAATATATCCTAAAAGGATGTGTAATTTTGTAGATATTACAATTTCTCACCTTAGAGTGAAAACAGAATTCATTTATATTCATTAACTTAGAGCCTTAGGGATTTGAAATTTTGTGCTTGTTGGCCATTTTGTATTGTTTCCATGGCAACGTGTTGACTTTTTTTTTTTTACTATTCTAAGTCATAATCTTTCAAAATTGTTATATAAATTCTACATTAATACCAAAGCAACGAAAAAAGTTTCAAGACCAGAATCCCCCTTAATATAAAAGGAGCCATGGCATGACTTTGTGAGAAAACAGAATTCAAATATCAAAATTCAACCAAATGTGTAAGAATACTGTTTTTACCGATTCCATCTTCATATTTAGCTGGATGTGGATTTAGTGCCATAAATGATTTGCTGCTAAAAAAAAAAAAATAGGCTTTATATAACGCAGCGAGGAGACTTGAGACTGAAGCTAACTAAATTAGAACCTAACATAAAATCTCTTTGCAGCATGCATCACGCGCTAGGATTTCACTAAATGTAAGTAATAAATAATTACTAATAATTTAAATAATATAGAAAAATTTGTCATTAAAATTATTTCGTACTTGAATTTCAGTTCTCCAATATATGTTTTGAAAATTTACTTACTGTGTAAGTTTCTTCAGTGAACAATTCAATTTTTGAAAATTACAATTTTTGTATATGTTACATAGGGTGGGTGGGGACATACGCATTTTGAAAGGCTTTGGTGGGGCATGGCACAAAAAGGTTGGAAACACTGCTCTAGAGAAAAACGACTTCAATCATCAGAGGAACATGATCGGATAGCAGCGACCTGAATATCGCGAGCTCCCAAATGGTTCGTTCCATTGAAATGAGTGGCTACAGGGTCACAGATCAAGATTGTGAATTTATAATATCATCCTGGACCATTACTCACCCGATTTTTACATCAGCAGACGAAGTAGGGGAGGTAACAAGTGTAAAGAACAATACACACAGCAAATCAAGCAAAACAAGACAGACATTAACAAAGTATAGAAAACAAATCATCATCATCATCAGGTGCCGTCTCCACATCGAAGGTTGGCTGCAATGAATCTCCAGCATCCTCTGTCTTTCGCCTTGTGTTGCACTCTGCCAGACTGTAACCTGTCCATTTCCTAAAGTTTCCCCTCCCACTTATCTCTCGGTCTTCCTCTTGCTCTTCTCCCTCAACTTTCCCCTCTAGTAAATGTTTTATCATGATGTCATGTCTTTTATGTGCCCAAAATACTTTACTTGTCGGAATTTTATTTCTCTTAATAATTGTTTCTTCATGCCTAGTTTTCCTAAAACTTGTTTATTTGTCTGTTTTTCTGTCCATGAAACTCTGCCTATTCTTCTATATATCCACATCTCAAATGCATCAATTCTGTCTTCTAACTGCTTGTTCATTGTCCATGTTTCGAGCCATACATTAATATAGGATATATATAGCATTTGATCATTCTAATTTTTAGCCTGTTTGTGATTTGTTTGGATGTCAGTAACTTTCTCATACTATTGAAATTATCCTTGGCCATTCCTATTCTCTTTTAATTTCTGTTATACATCTGCCATCATCTGTTATCATCTGATGGAAAACAAATACATAAATGAATCAAGCATAACAAGATAGGACAGTCACTTTAGTCTAGTTGAGCAATATGAAACGTCTGAATAGAAAAGCATTAATCTCGTTCATTAAACATTAATCATTAATCTAGAAAAACAACTTTCTCACGAGCAATTCGCGAGCACAACGCCTTCCTACTACTGTCTATCCAGAGCCAACTATAAACGTATGGGCCTTCGGACTCAGGTAAGAATTATGGGAAATCAGACCACAACTACACCACGTGACCTTGCATTCCAGTATTAGTGTATATAGTCGAATTCATTTTAAAATCAACATAAAATGCTAAATCGAAGTTATATTATGTAACAAGTTAAGTTTAGCAATAAGAAATATTAATATTATGAATATTTTTCACCAATAAATAACCATAGACTCACAGAATTGAGTAAAATTGCAAAAAGCTTGCAGTGTTTTATCAAACATTATATTGTCCGGCCCCCTTTTCTGATCTAGGTCAGGGAACCCCCAGTCAGTTGTCTGGCCTAGTTATCCAGAGTTGGCCGTGGTTTATCACGAATCTAGCAATTATTCTGGATTGTTGATAAATTATCTTTTAAAAAATACAAAGAAACGAAGTTATAAAACAAACAACAAACTGGTTTTACCACAAATGTTCAGAAAGTTGTCTTCTGGACTTTATGAAAGTAAAGCAGTTATGTTTTTAATTATTGCAGTCATTCACTATATTATCTGGAGTGCAACAACAAGCTTGCATTCTGTCTCCCTTCTTATTGTTAACGTATATGGACAGCATTATCAAATAAACAAGAGACATAGGACGGAAGTCTCTGTGGCTAAGTGGTTACGCTCTTGCCTTGTGAGTCGAAGGTCGCGGGTTCGAATCCGGACCGCGCCGTTCTTTTCACGAGTGCATTTTTCTAGAGACTGCAGGATTGTTGCAGAAGCTACGGAGTTCGTGTTCTGTGCAATACTCTTGGCAGCTGGCATGCCATTTCTGCGAAGAGGGACTGAGCCATATGAAATAAAAACCGTGGCAATGAAATAAATCCTTCGGCGTTAGACCCTTTTAAGAGGTATAGTACATAACATGAACGACAAATCGCACGATTGGTTACCGAGGCCCAAATTTGGGGTGTAAAGAATAGAATCACTGTTACCTGCCACGCATGTTGTAAGAGGCGACTAAGGAGGTTTGGCTGAAATCGAATGCATGTGTCCTAAATGTGTAGAAGTCTATGCGTTTAGGGGCCTACCAAGCCAATGTGCAACGGGTTCTTGTCAAAGATCAAACATATCACAAAGAGTGATTAAAATTGGTCGTAAAGAACGAACGCAAAGAAGAATAAGACAGGGGTGTGTACTCTCCCCACTGCTGTTTATAACATACATGGATAACATAAGTAGAGAAGCAGGAATAGAGGAAGAAAATAATATTTCAGAACTTTTATTTGCAGATGACCAAGTACAGATTGCAGAAAACGAAGAATCTCGCCAGAATCAACCTGAGTTTAGTTAACATCAAAGGGGAGGAGTACAACATGAAAATAAATATAATAAAGACAGAGACAATGGCAATAAGTAGACAACCAGAAAACCTTACAATAAAACTCCAGAACGTAGACATAAAACAAACAATTGAGGCCAAATACTTATGAGCAATTTTCACAGCAGATGGAAGTATCGATAGCGAAATCAGCAATCGTTGCACACAAGCCAACCAGGTACTGTGACAGTTAACAGTACAGACAGGCTTGTGAAAGGTTAGTAGCACTGCGACCTACAAGGCATGTCGTAAGAGGCGACTGAGGTAGGGTCCTACGGCTTCCCTAGTAGATTAAAAGTGTTGCAGAAATCGGATGTGCTGGTCTTCTTGTAGGTGCACAACTGACAGAACGTACAAACGCTGTTAGGCTCAGATCACATTGGTTATTGGTTACTAAGCTGACGTCATTGCACTCCGGGTAGACCCATAGGTGCTCAGTCTCCCCAACAGATATCGAAGAGTATGCATACTGATAGTTCATGTGGCTTGCTGATTAAACACACCTCTCACTCTGCCTCTCAGGAATCCAGTTCGACTTGAACAATAGGTAACTCCAAACTGCCTAAATCGCTTGATCGATTCAACATCGATTTTAGTGTCCTCATCCAACAGACAGTCGCGAAGAGACCGAAAAATATCCCCTTATTCAGATCACTACACATCACAAAAAGCGGTTTAACAAGTGGTCGATATGGTGCGTTCGAAGAAGAGGAAAGAAGAGAGAAACGACAAAGACAAAATTGGAGAGACAATATAGTCAACCTTCCATGCGTAGAAGATACATACTTAGTTAATACACCTGAGAAATATACAGGTTAAAACTTCAATATACCATCGCCAGGTACAGGTGAGAACTTTTTTTCTTCTTCTTCTTCTTGCGTTCGTTCTTTACGACCAATTTTAATCACTCTTTGTGAAATGTTTGATCTTTGCCAAGAACGTGTATACGTTGCACATTGGTTTAGTAGGCCCCTAAACGCAGACTTCTACACGTCTAGGACACGTGCATCCAATTTCAGCCAAACCTCCTTACTCGCCACTTACAACATACGTGGCAGGTAACAGTGGTTCTATTCTTTACACCCAAAATGAGGGCCCCAGTAACCATTTGGGCGGGTGAGAACTTTAATTTAACTAAGTCAGTCTCATTTGAGATCTATAATTTACCTCCATGCGCAGGTGAGAACTTTAATTTACCGTAGAACACCTAGTGACTGCAAAATAGATTGTCGCTTTGTATTTTTGAACATCCTATGAAGTGGCCATTACTTGGGAATAGTGAAGATGGGAGAGTGTTGCTTGCGTGTCTCAATCACCGGATGAGCTAAGCCGACAAGAATGTCTTTTTAAATAGGGTTTTCCAAGCCGGTCAGGACAACATAGTGATGTCAGACTAAATATAGCCGTCCTGTTCTCTAGGTTAGATGTTGTACAATGGGCTAACTACCCATTATGTATGTAAAAACAGTATGGAACGGAACTGATAAGAAAACAAAGATCAGAATACTAAGATCATGCATATTCCCAGTGGCAACGTATGGGTGTGAAGCTTGGACATTTAATAAGGCAGTGGAAAAACATATTTGTGCTTTTGAATATAAGTGTTACAGAAGAGTCCTCCTTATATCTTGGACAGAGAAGAGAACAAATAGATCTATAAAGAAGGAACTCACAATCAAAGAAAACTGGCTGATGCTACAAATAAGAAAGAGAAAATTGAGAAATTTTGGACACATAAAAAGACAAGATGGGCTGGAGAAGACCATCATGGAAAGAGGCATACCGGCAAAGAGAAGAAGAGGAAGACCACGGAGAAGATGGATTCAGGATGTAACTGATGGTTTGAGCATGACGGCTGCAGAGGCAGGACATCTGACCTATGAGAGAGAAATTCTGGAGGACTGTTGGGGTGGCAATGTGACAGAGAGACAGACAGACCAAGTATATTTGATAAAAAAAAACTGTGTCGAGAAGAAATGACGCGGTTTCTTCTAGATAAATTGTAATTTGTAGAGCTAAGATGTGGCGTCGATGGTCTGTCTGAGGTGAACAACTTGTTTTGGGACGCTGTCGATGGCGTAGATGGGCTGAATTTAGTACATGATTGTTCCAGAGAATTCGGAAACTGAAATTGCGTAAAAGAAATATGAGTATAGTTATATTTTTTTAAATTGATGGCTGAAGTAAAGAAAATAACTAACTATATACGATTTCATCAACAAACTTTAGTCAAGGAAAAGTTTCAAAATAAACAGGAAGATCGGTGACCCTCAGAATATTAGTCTGTCCATTAATTCGTGAGCACGTTTGAAATTGATTTTCTCGAAAACTACCTGTTGGATCTCAGTGATTTTTGCAAGCAGCCTTAGAATATCCATGACGCTAGAGAAATATTTTTTCCAAGAAAATTTGATGTAGTTTGAAATATTTCTTCTTCAGGTTATATTAAAATCAACCTCACCGGATTGTACACAATAGTAACAGATCTACGGTACACAGACGCGTTGTTCTAAAAATACATTATGGTAACATAGAAATATCGTGAGTATACAACAATTTCACCAAATCCCGTGCACCTAACCCAGTCGACTTTGAACGCGGAAAGCATATGACGTTATAATTGGGATACCGTTGTATAGTTATAGGCGTATCTCGCTATTTGTATGAAGCTATTGTATCATATTTGTTGGCTTATCAAAACTGACATTGATATCACATTCATAATGAGTCTGAAGTGCACATTTATAACAATGCAGAAGGTTACAGTTTTACTATACCAACACTTCCGTAGGGAATCTAAGAGAGGTCATCTATATTGCGATATTCATAACCCTGAGAAACGAGCGCAACTGGCGCTTGGTCTGAATAGAGAATCCTTTTCCCGATGGATTAAACAGGACACAAAGTGCACTAATGTCAAGCAAGGACGGAAAAGAACAATTGACGACTTTGACATAGATGTCATAAGACGGGAGCTCTTGAAAATGTTTGCGACAAATCAACTTGTTACTCTCAGGAAACTGAAATTAAAACTGCAATCAGATTGCAGCATAGACATTTCTAAAAGTACTCTATGGAAAATTGTAAGAGCCGCCGCTTCACCTTCAGAAAAACTATAGGCGGCAGGAATATTATTTGTGAAAAACCACATGTAATTGCTGCCCGAAGTAAATACCTGAGGCAGATCCGTGAGCGGCGGAGGCAAGGCTATGATATTGTATATTTGGACGAATCCTGGTCAATGCTCACCACACCAATGCTAAAGAATGGCAATCAGTAGACGGTGAACAGAAAGAAAAATACCAAGCAGCAAAGGCCAGCGTATTATATTAACACATGCAGGAAGCAGTGAAGAAGGTCTTGTCCATGACGCTGGACTTATTTTCCAATCAAAAGTACCGACGGTAGGACTACCACACAGAAATGAATGGACATATTTTCAGGCACTGGATGGAGAAAGATCTACTTCCAATTCTAAACAGACCATCATGCAAACAGGTAATGGATAATGCATCCTATCACAACGCAGTATCAGCGGAAGACAAAGTACCAACTGCATCAAATACAAAAGATCAAATTAGGACTTGGCTTGCTAAGGAAAATGTCAGCTTCGATGATACATATTTGAAACCCGAGTTGTTGCACCTGGTGAGGATGACAAATAAGACAAAGGTGTTTCATATTGACAAAATCATTGCGGAATACGGCCACACGTCTTTGCGACTACCTCCATATCATGCTCACCTCAATCCGATAGAGCTGTCTGGGTTAAAGTAAAAGGGCAAGTTGCCGAACAGAACAGGACGTTTAAAATGTGTGATGTTGAAGTTCTGACACGGGAGTCCCTCTCAATGATAGACATGCAGTTCTGGAAGAAGTGTGTTGAACATGTGCTCCGAGAGGAAGACGAGTACTGGCACCGAGATGGATTACAATTTGTCAGCCAGTAACAATTATCAACCTCATGGAATCGTCAGATTCGGAGATACAAATCATATTTTGATTACAGACTGAGAAATAGCAATATACATTTCCATATCCAATTGCGTCTACCATCATACAATTTGTGGTGAAGTTAAGACACCTGGGGTCTAATGGTGACCGAAGGGAGGACTAACTGTTGCATATTGTATCCAAGTTCACGATTGCACATAAAGACACACAATTAATCTTGACCTATCAAGTTATTTGGAATACACCTATGAATAGAATTGCATGGACAAATTCTAGGGATTACTGTAAAATCTAAAATTTGAGCCCCGTATTTGCAATTGTCATAAAAGATCAAGGAATTCGCGATGTGCAAATCCGTAGCATCTAGAACTCTGGTTAGCTTTATTTTAGCGTCATGGATATTCTAAGGCTGCATCCAAAAAATCACTGAGATCCAACAGGTAGTTTTCAGAAAATCAATTTCAAACGTGCTCACGAATTAATGGACAGACTATATATACGATTTCATCAACAAACTTTAGTCAAGGAAAAGTTTCCAAAATAACAGGAAGATCGGTGACCTCAGAATATTCAGGAAGAAGTGCGTTAATAAGTTGCACAGGAGTTTTACAAGAACCCCAGAGAAGCAACGGAAGTAACAGATATGATCAACAAATGAACAGATACAGGTATTAAGAGCTTCCAAAAAAACAAGTAGACAAACAATGGCTCATTGGTTTGTTCGTAAAGGACGCTCGTATTGCTAGGCTAGGCGATTGGTGTCGTAAGGACTAGGTAAGTGGTTCGAGTCCGTGTTTGTCTACTTGTTTTCAGAGCTCTTAATACTGTATCTGCATTCATTTGTTGTTAATGGTTGGGAGCAGTATATAAAGGCGGGTAGGGCGCAGTTCGACAGGTTGTCAAAAAGTTGTCAAGAGTTGTCAGGAGGAAACGCAGAACAGAAGACACGAAGGGAAGGACCGGACAGTCAGAGGGAAGACTGCCTGGGTACCTATCACTGTGAGATTCGTCAAGCGAGTGTGAGCTTAGGTATGCTATGTATTTTGAGATTTGATTACCAACATTTTTGTATTTGTTGGAATTGAAGAAGGAAATTATTGTATTATTTTTCTTGGGAGATTCAAGAATAGTCAGCAAGGATGATTAAGAATGTTCAGGCATCAGGGGTGACAAATGTGTGATAACCGATATAAATTGTTCAGAAGGTTTGACGATGACCTTAAGTAGTAAGTAATTAAATTGAAATGACATTGATTGTTGGTGTGATTCTGTTATATGATGATCAAGTTCTGCTTTTTCAGCAAAGAAGCAGAGGAAGACAGAATAAATTTGGCTTATGTTTAATGAAGAGGTGAGACTATGTTTTTATTGTGAGTGAGTTCTGATTAAATTGGATGAGGAAAGGAGTTAGGACGAAGTAAATGATAAATTGGTTGGATTGTCACATCTTTATGACGGACTCTCCATGGTGCCGTGGCCAACTAGATAAACGAAGATCTACTACAGAGATGGTACATTTGTGCGTTGTACATCTGAGAGTTTCTCAAGAAAATCCCAGTTATCTGCAATATGGAGTTTGTCCACATGGGCGTACACATCATAGATTGGCCATACCTGATCCCGGTGTTAACTGAATTCCTTGTATTTCCACATCCTCAGATAAGAAGTCATGTGTGTCAAGGCATTTTGTGGGAAGGCCATGTTTCGCATAGTTAGCCTGACCACGTCCTCCACTGGGTTCACTGGGAGTGAAATAACATTTGAAGCCTGGGCACTCAAGGGCTTTATCCTGCTGCAAGTTGGTTTCTGAATCTTGAAGATGTCGAAGTCATGACTAGCTTCTGTAAATTGGTCCTCTCTGTTTTGCATTCGACAATTCTGCAATGCATAGATATTCAAAACAAGTCGATCTGTCTTTCTTCTAAACCATCTCTGTCCAGCTCGTCTCTTACGTCCATTTCTCTTCTCTCCTCTACCTCTTCCTTTGTATGCATATTTTCTTGTCTGATCTGCTGGAGGACGAGTCAGCAGTGCACGAAACGCTACACCGACTGGAGCTCATTACATATAATACAAAATAGACAGCAATGTAAACCTGGAAACAAAGAGCATGTAACATTATAATTTGTTGAAAACGTATAAATCACAAAATAATAGAACGCCGTATTTTGTTCAGGCTAGAACGCTGTATGAAACAAACTAATGGAAGCATTCTTTATTTCGTAATGTATCAGAAGATCATTGCTCTGAAGTTAAAAAACCAAAAACCTGCATAGAGGAACCGTTTTAATAACAAAAAACACCATATACCATAATATAAGAAAGATACATAAAAATTATTCTTTTTTGGACTTCTCAGTGTCGTCACCATAAATATAGGGGGTCTCTGTGACGTAGAAGTTAGGTGATCGCCTCTCGTTTCAAAGGCACTCGATTCGTTTCCTCGTGGAGCCATTATTTATTTTCGAGAGATCTCTGATCTCAGTGTACATCATATTGAGTTCATACTCCTATCAGAGACAGACGATACAATGTAGGTCCCATGTTCAAGATAGTACTAAAGAACCTTCTTCTGTTCAAAATAAAAAAGACAGCTGAAAGCCGCTTCCTGAGCATATCCATTTGCTTATGATGGGAATATCCTTCATTACTGTTCTTCGCCAGCTTGTTTTTGGATTGTGTCTCAATCTTCGTCCCTCACTTCGTTGCTCACTGCCTAGCAGTTTTACGATGAGTTTCTGATTAATTTCTGAGTAGATGTTCTATCCAGCTTGTGCATCGTTATTTATCATTGTGTTTCTTTCTTTCTGGTAGAACCTGCTACATACTTCCTGGTTGAACCTGCTACACACTTCCTGGTTGAACCTGCTACATACTTCCTGGTTGAACCTGCTACATACTTCCTGGTTGAACCTGCTACATACTTCCTTGTTGAACCTGCTATACTTCCTGTTGAACCTGCTACACTATCCTTATTGAACCTGCTACATACTTCCTGGTTGAACCTGTGCATACTTCCTGGTTGAACCTGCTGCATACTTCTGGTTGAACCTGCTCATACTTCTTGGTTGAACCTGCTACATACTTCCTGGTTGAACCTGCTACATACTTCCTGGTTGAACCTCTACTATACTTCCTCGTTGAACCTCTACATACTTCTTGGTTGAACCTGCTACATACTTCACTTTGAGACTCTACATACTTCTGGTTGAACCTGCTACATACTTCTTGGTTGAACCTGCTACATACTTCTTGGTTGAACCTGCTACATACTTCTTGGTTGAACCTGCTACATACTTCTTGGTTGAACCTGCTACATACTTCCTGGTTGAACCTGCTCATGACTTCCTGAGTTGAGACCTGCTACATACTTCCTGGATTGAACCTCACATACTTCCTGGTTGAACCTGCTACATACTTCCTGGTTGAACCTGCTACATACTTCTTGGTTGAACCTGCTACATACTTCTTGGTTGAACCTCACATACTTCCTGGTTGAGACCTGCTACATACTTCCTGGTTGAACCTGCTACATACTTCCTGGTTGAACCTGCTACATACTTCCTGGTTGAACCTACTGCACACTTTCTGGTTGAACCTACTGCATACTTCCTGGTTGAACCTACTGCATACTTTCTGGTTGAACCTACTGCATACTTTCTAGTTGAACCTACTGCATACTTTCTGGTTGAACCTACTGCACACTTCCAGGCTGTTGATTTCGTATTGCAAAATATTACGAGAATCTGTCTCCAAGAAGTATGTATGTAGTAAGGACAACCTAGAAGTCTTTTCTGTTGTTTTGGTCCAGACTTGTGATTCATTACAATGAATTAATTACAAGAAGAAAATGATAGCAATAGTTAACAAAAAAAAACTTCCATAATAATCTAGCAAACAATAATAATACAACATTACAACAGTAATAGAAAATAATTAATATCGGAAAATATTCACAAGACAATAAGCTAGGACATAACAACACAATAAACTAGGACACTTAACAACACAATAAACTAGGACATAACAACACAATAAACTAGAACATAACAACACAATAAACTAGGACATAAGAACACAATAAACTAGGACATAACAACACAATAAACTAGGACATAAAAACACAATAAACTAGGACATAACAACACAATAAACTAGGACATAACAACACAATAAACTAGGACATAACAACACAATAAACTAGGACATAACAACACAATAAACTAGGACATAACAACACAATAAACTAGAACATAACAACACAATAAACTAGGACATAAAAGACAATAAACTAGACATAACAAGACAAAAAACTAGAACATAACAACCAATAAACTAGGACATAACAAGACAATAAACTAGACATAACAAGAAAAAAACTAGGACATAACAAGACAATAAACTAGGACATAACAGCACAATAAACTGGGCCCTAATCACAATAACTGGACTAACACACAATAACTAGGACTAACAAGGCCAAACTAGGACATAACAAACAATAACTGAATAACGCACAATAAACTGGGACATAAGCAATAACCCAGGACATAACAACACATAAACTGGGACATAACAAACACAATAAACTAGGACATAACAACACAATAAACTAGGACATAACAACACAATAAACTAGGACATAAAAACACAATAAACTAGGACAAAAACACAATAAACTAGGACATAACACACAATAAACTAGGAATTAACAACAAAATAAACTAGGACATAACAGCACAATAAACTAGGACATAACAACACAATAACCTAGGACATAACAACACAATAAACTAGAACATAACAACACAATAACCAGAACATAACAACACAAAAAACCCAGGACATAACAACACAATAAACTAGGACATAACAACACAATAAACTAGGACATAACAACACAAAAAACTAGGACATAACACACATAAACTGGGACATAACAACACAATAAACTAGGACATAACAAGACAAAAAACTAGGACATAACAAGACAAAAAACTAGGACTAACAGCACTAAACTAGGCCCTAACACACAATAAACTAGGACTCAACACTAAATCTAAATAACCACAATAAACTGCATAACAACACAATAAACTAGGCCAAACCACAATAAACTAGGACATAACACACAATAACTAGGCAAACAAGACAATAAACTGGGACATAAAACAAATAAACTAGGACAACAGCACAATAAACTAGGACATAACAAGACAATAAACTAGGACATAATAACACAATAAACTAGGACATAACAACACAATAAACTAGGACATAACAACACAATAAACTAGGACATAACAAGACAATAAACTAGGACATAAAACCATAAACTAGGACATAACACAAAACTGGGACATAACAAGACAAAAAACTAGGACATAAGCACAATAAACTGGACTTTAACAACACAATAAACTAGGACAAAACAGCACAATAAACTAGGACATACACACAATAAAATAGGACATAACAAGACATAAACTAGGACATAAAGACAATAAACAGGACATAAAAACACAAAAAACCCTAGGAAAATTTAAACACAATAAACTGGGACAATAACACACAATAAACTAGGCCCTAAACACAATAAACTGGACAATAAAAACACAAAACTGGGACAATAACACACAATAAACTGGGACATAAATAAACTAGGACAATAAAAACACAATAAACTAGGACATAACAACACAAAAAATAGGACTTAACAACACAATAAACTAGAACATAACAACACAATAAACTAGGACATAACAAGACAATAAACTAGGACATAACAAGACAATAAACTAGGACATAACAAGACAATAAACTAGGACATAACAAGACAATAAACTAGGACATAAAAACACAATAAACTAGGACAATAACAACACAATAAACTAGGACATAACAAACAAAACTAGGACATAACAACACAATAAACTGGAACAATAACACAATAAAACTGGACATAAAACACAAAAACTAGGACATAACAACACAATAAACTAGGACATACAAACAAAATAAACTAGGACATAACAACAAATAAACTAGAACATAACAACACAATAAACTAGGACATAACAACACAATAAACTAGGACAAACAAGACAATAAACTAGGACATAACAAGACAATAAACTAGGACATAACAACACAATAAACTAGAACATAAAAACAAATAAACTAGGACAATAACAACACAATAACTAGAACAAACAACACAATAAACTAGGACAATAACAACACAATAAACTAGAACTTTAACACACAATAAACTAGGACATATAACACAATAAACTAGGACATAACAACACAATAACTAGAACATAACAACACAATAAACAGGACATAAAACACAATAAACTAGGACAATACAACACAATAATGGACATAACAACACAATAAGCTAGGACAAACAGCACAATAAACTAGGACATAACAACACAATAACCTAGGACATAACAACACAATAAACTAGAACATAACAACACAATAAACTAGGACATAAAAGACAATAACCTAGGACATAACAACACAAAAACTAGGACATAACAACACAATAAACTAGGACATAACAACACAATAAACTAGGACATAACAACACAATAAACTAGAACATAACAACACAATAAACTAGGACATAACAACACAATAAACTAGGACATAACAAGACAATAAACTAGAACATAACAACACAATAACTAGGACATACACACTAAACTTAGGACATAAAAACACAAAAACTAGGACATAACAACACAATAAACTGGGACATAACAACACAATAAACTAGGACATAACAACACAATAAACTAGGACATAACAAGACAATAAACTAGGACATAACCACAATAAACTAGGACATAACAACACAATAAACTAGGACATAACAAGACAAAAAACAGGACATACAACACAATAAACAGGACATAACAGCACAAAAAACTAGGACATAACAAGAAATAAACTGGGACATAACAACACAATAAACTAGGACATAACAACACAAAAACTGGACATAACAACACAATAAACTAGGACATAACAAGACAATAAACTGGACATAAAACACAATAAACTAGGACATAACAACACAATAACTAGGACATAACAAGACAATAAACTAGGACATAACAGCACAATAAACTAGGACATAACAACACAATAAACTAGGACATAACAGCACAATAAACTAGGACATAACAAAAAAATAAACTAGGACATAACAAGACAAAAAACTAGGACATAACAAGACAATAAACTAGGACATAACAACACAATAAACTAGGACAATAATAACACTAAACTGAGACAATAACCAAAATAAACTAGGACATAAAAACACAATAAACTAGGACAATAAAAACACAATAAAATGGGACAATAACAAAAATTAAACTAGGACATAATAACACAATAAACTAGGACAATAACAACACAATAAACTAGGACAATAACAACAAAAATAAACTAGGACATATACACAATAAACTAGGGACATAACAACACAATAAACTAGGACATAACAACAATAACTAGAACATAACAACACAATAAACTAGGACATAACAAGACAATAAACTAGGACATAACAAGACAATAAACTAGGACATAACAAGACAATAAACTAGGACATAACAAGACAATAAACTAGGACATAACAAGACAATAAACTAGGACATAACAACACAATAAACTAGGAACAATAAAAACACATAAACTAGGACATAAAACACAATAAACTAGGACATAACAACACAATAAACTAGGACAATAACAACACAATAAACTAGGACATAACAACACAATAAACTAGGACATAACAACACAATAAACTAGGACATAACAACACAATAAACTAGGACATAACAACACAATAAACTAGAACATAACACAAATAAACTAGGACATAACAACACAATAACTAGGACATAACAAGACAATAAACTAGGACATAACAAGACAATAAACTAGGACATAACAACACAATAAACTAGAACATAACAACACAATAAACTAGGACAATAACAACACAATAAACTAGAACATAACAACACAATAAACTAGGACAATAACAACGTAAACTAGAACATAACAACACAATAAACTAGGCCCAATAACACAATAAACTAGGACATAACAACACAATAAACTAGAACATAAAACAAAATAAACTAGGACATAAACCTAATAAACTGGAAAATAACAACACAATAAACTGGGACAATAACAACACAATAAACAAAGAACCAACAACACAAAAACTAGGAAACCCCTTTTTGGACAAAAACACAAAAACTAGGACATAACAACACAATAAACTAGAACATAACAACACAATAAACAAAGGACAATACAACACAATAAACTAAAACATTAAAAACACAAAACTAGGACATAACAACACAAAACTGGACATAACAACACAATAAACTAGGACAATAACACACAATAAACTAGGACAATAACAACACAATAAACTAGAACATAACAACACAAAAAACTAGGACCAACAAGACAAAAAACTAGAACATAAAAACACAATAAACTAGGACATAACAACACAATAACTGGAACAAAACAACACAATAAACTGGGACATAACAAGACAAAAAACTGGGACATAACACCATAAACTAGGACATAACACCAATAAACTGGACATAAAAACACAATAAACTAGGACATAACACACAATAACTAGGACATAACAAGACAATAAACTGGGACATAAAAACACAAAACTAGAAAAAACAACACAATAAACTGGGACAAAACAACACAAAACTAGAACATAAAACAAATAAACTGAACTAACAACACAACTAGGACATCAACACAATAAACTAGGACATAACAACACAATAAACTAGGACAATAACAACACAATAAACTAGAACATAACAACACAATAAACTAGGACATAACAAGACAATAAACTAGGACATAACAACACAATAAACTAGGACATAACAAGACAATAAACTAGGACATAACAACACAATAAACTAGGACATAACAAGACAAAAAACCCTAGGACATAATAACACAATAAACTAGGACATAACAACACAATAAACTAGGACATAACAACACAATAAACTAGGACAAAATAAAAACAATAAACTGGGACAATAACAACACAATAAACTAGGACAATAACAAACAATAAACTAGGACAAACAACACAATAAACTGGACAAAAAACACAATAAACTAGGACAATAACAACACAATAAACTAGGACATAAAAACACAATAAACTAAAAACAACAACACAATAAACTAGGACATAACAAGACAATAAACTAGGACATAACAAGACAATAAACAAAGGACATAACAAGACAATAAACTAAACATAACAAGACAATAAACTAGGACATAACACTACAATAAACTAGGACATAACAACAATAAACTAGGACATAACAACACAATAAACTAGGACATAACAACACAATAAACTAGGACATAACCTTAATAAACTAGGACATAACAACACAATAAACTAGGACACTAACAACACAATAAACTAGGACATAACAAAAAAAACTGGACATAAAAACACAATAAACTAGGACATAACAACACAATAAACTAGGACATAACAAAACAATAAACTAGGACATAACAAGACAATAAACAGGACATAACAACACAATAAACTAGGACATAACAAATAAACTAGGACAAAACAACACAATAAACTAGGACATAAAAACAAAATAAACTGGGACATAACAACACAAAAACTAGGACAATAATAACATAGTATAGAATAGTAACAATAAAAAACCAAATGTTCCCCTTATGTGCTCTAAATGAACAGGAAGGCAAGAGAGGTAGGGACGACCTGAGAGACATGGGACGAACTGTAGACAGAAAGAGACAGTGAAAAATCCTGGGAAAAAAGCTTTAAAGAATAGAATAATGGTTTAGTGGCGGCCCGTGATCATGTTTGTTGGTGGGGCCAGACATTTTTTTCCGGATAAATCATGGCTTTTGGTTGCTATATTTTAATTTATAAAAAAATAAAACACTTATACATTATTTTTTGTGGGCCGCCCCTTTTGGCCTGTAACAGGGGGGTTATTTATACCCGGAGATAATAAGTAAAGATATATTTCTAGTAAAATGCAAGCAAGGAAGGAATGACCAGGCTATATAATAAAATCTTAGTAAGTCAGAAAAAAGAAAAAAATGTACTAGAAAATTGGACGCAATTTGGAGGTGTATTGAGTAAACATCACGTGATATCCGGGGTATTATTCAACGATGTAGATTGAAGGGTTTTTAACAACGCAATTTTGAAATGACGATGAATTAAAAACAGATAGGAAAAAATTTCCCTTTTACTATTTTATGGAACCATGTTCGAGAAGAATGACTTTGCAGTCTGGTAAAAAAGGGGAACAAATTATTGTAGGTGGAAATAAAACAGACCAATGAGATTAAGTTGAGTTTAACGTGCGTAGTATTATGAAGTAAACAATTCATATCTAGATTTTTCGGGGGGGATATAGATTGCGCAATACCAGCCTGGTATAAATACTCGGTTGGATTCTCCGAAAGGAGTTAATTCTTATTTTTCATGTTTGTTGCCTACCGCTCTATATAACAATAAAAGGTTCGCCTTATTGAAAGGTGCTTCGCTTAAATAGGCTTTAATCCCTAATAAACAAACAAACAAAAAGCGATAGAGAAATTTAACAAACACAGCGGACAAATGTTGCTGTGCAGGGGCTCGAGCAGAGGACCCTGGGTTTAGAGATCCAGTGGCTGAGATTTAATGGACCTAGGGATTTTAGTTCTGGTAGGCCTCGTAGATAGTTAAGACAGAGTAAATTTTTTTGGTCAGTCATGGGGTCTCAGAGATATGTTAATTTAGTGGAATTGTTTTTAATTTCATGTAAAAATAGAATGATGAAGTTCTCATAAGGTGTGCAGAAGTGATTAAAATTTGATTAACTTTCATCTGAGAGTTTGGGATTTGTGAATTGATTTCTGGTGAGAATGATTTTCTAGATCTTACAGCAGCAGAAAGATAACTTTTCAAGAAAACTGCAATCATCTTTAGTCTGGTGTAATTACCGGTGGTGCCGTGGCCAAACAGATAGAATTAAATAGAGAAAGAAGTATACATCCAGGACATTCATTATGGTGGCCGTGATGGACATATTATTCATCATCAGCCCACACAGGCCCTTAATGACGAGCCGCCACTTATAATAATAATAAAATAATAAAAGATATCCCCTAAAAAATCATAATAAAAGAAAGAAATGAAAACATGAAGAAGATAAATTTATCTATTATAAGATAATATGAAACAGTTGAGTTTCTTATACATACAGATAACTACATTAATAGTGTCTCTGTTAGTAATGTAATGGGCGGACACATTTCTATGTTGAGTACATTCTGTAAAGCAGTCTTGAGGGCCCCTTTAAAACGTTCCGGTGGGCAGAACCCGACCAGCGTCCCCGGTACCAGAAATCTTTGCACCGAGTACACTGATCATTCCGCTCCATGCAACCAACGGGGCATGATTCATGACAGCATCGCGACTGATTCAAACTTAGACCAAAACATCTACCACGGCATTGGTCACGACATATATACTTCTCCCTTAGTTGACAGGATGAAAAAATATCCCCCAGCCGGCACCATATGGACCCTTGTAAATTACCATCTGGAAGGCTTTCATTATAAGGCTTATAACCCTATCAACCCGAAATTGTTTGACCCCATAATGTTGTACCATATGATTGTTCTAACATAACCCAAGTTGATTATCTTCGAAAAACCTTCCTTTGGAAACTCTTTCAGATTTACCATCTGCAATTCTTTTTGACCAGATTCACCAGAGAAAAAATTTGTGTGTCTTACAATCAAAGTACCTATGTCCACCCATAGTGATCTTTTTGTTCCTCTTATCACTTCCAGTTTTTTCATATCAATTTCGTTTTCCACTCCCCTGAGCTCAACAATACGCTTGCGAACGAATAGTACTGAGAAGTTAGATTATGACAAAATTCGGCATCAATGTTCGACTCTAAGTTGCCTTTGACGTAGTTGCAGCCCAGTGTGATTCCTGAGAGTGTGGTACCTATCCGCTCTGCTGACAGAATTATCAGCAGCAACGAATAATCCAATACACTCTCTCTCTCCCTGCACGCTCCTTTTATCTACATATAAAGAGATCAAAGATACAAAGTAAACACTATGGTCATGTTAATTACTTTTTAACCTATATTATAAATAAAATGTTTAAGAAAAATCCTGGGAATTTTCTGATCAAATAAGAATTATATTAGATCTTCTAAACCAAAAGCTGTGAATTACTGAAGACCATTATTGAAAGACGAAGTTTTAAAGTGTTTAAACCGAAGGATTGATTTCCCTTACACCGGGTTTTACCCCATACGGCTTGGTCCTCTCCGCAGAAAAGGCAGCCACCTGCCGACAGTGTTGCACAAAACACAAACCCGTGCTCCAGCAACAATCCCAAGGTCTCTGGAAAAACTGAACTAGTGAAAAGAATGGCGCGGTCCGGACTCGAAACCCCCGACCTTCGATTCACAAGGCAAAGGGTTTAACCACTTGGCCACGAGACCCCCGAGGGGAAACTACAAAACTGGTTTTTCCCGCGGTCAGCCATCTAAGTACTAAACCACGCCGACGCTGTTGGCTTTTTTTGATAGGACGAGAACCGGTATTTTCAATGTGGTATGGCTGTAGGGCGAAAGACAAGTTGGAGATGGATTGAACATATGCCTGGTCTGCGTATATTTCTCAGTATGATGCAGTCTTCGAAATGCGCCTTGAAATTTGTTCTCTTAAAATAGCAGCAATATCCTGCTTATCCGCCTTTTGGCAAATTTCCCGATAGACAGCCTCTCTGATCATGAGGCATGGACCAGGGCTTATGTCTGTAGGGAATTTCTATAACAGCCTCTAATTGCTGATGGAAAGATAGGGGTAAGTTTTAAGACAATATAAAGATGAACTATAGAAAGAAAGTTAAGAGATTATCTCTGATATAGAACAATTGCCCGCCTGCCCAGCGGTTCATAGCGTGTTGGGCTGCGGGTGACAATCCTCTGTGAGTGCGGGTTTATTCCCCGGACTGGAGAAAGCCAAAGGCCCCCCAGGTTCACGTTGTTCGGACCGAACCGAAGGTTACAATGTCCATGGCACCGAGCCGAAAGCAAAACTCGGCTGTTGAATCAAAAAATATATGAGAACAAAATAGTAGAAAATGGCTACACAGCAATGGGACTCTCTTTATGGAACCTTATGTGCCAAATGGAACGAAAGTTATATATAACACACACACACACATATATATATATATATATATATATATATATATATATATATCAAGGGGGGCTCACATTAGGTGAGTAGACCCAACGATAATCGAAAGGAAACTTTTGAATAGACAAATAATAGTAAATACTCCAAAAACCATGATTTTTTAAAAAAAGTGTGTCTGGTCCCACCAAGAAAAAAAGATCACAAGCAGCCACTTGGATATATATATATATAGCCATTTCCCTCTTTACAGCGTTCAATTGACAAGTGTTTTACTGTGACAACCCTGAGTTTTGCTTTTTCTCTTTGTCGTTCAGCTCCTTATAAGTCTCTTCCAAAGATTCTGCGCCTTCAATATCGTTTTCAACAACTCTGTCATCAGCTTGTTTTTTCCCCTGTGCTGGGACCATAGAAAAGTCTTCGTTGAGGTCTTGCAGACATTGTATCCGGTAGTGGTCTACCCTGGTGCCCCTTCCCCCCCAAAATTTACAGAACAACATTTTTGTTTTAGAATGCGACAATTTTTTATTCTTCTCTCAACTAGCCATCTTAGTCGTCCATAATGTCCATATATAAATACAACTCTTTGTCAACTCTGTGGTATCAAGATAAGCTTTTAAAATGTATATATATATATTCCCACACATAGCTTCTTAAGACTGATATTACGTGTGCACGTGCTTCATAGACAGTGATAAAGCATCAAATTTCAGATGAAGTGGGATTTTTCTAAATCACAACAGACCTACAATTAACCAAACTTTGCTTATGTCACCAACATTATCCATCGTGTGTTGTCTTTATGCTATATTGCCTCGTTATATGTCATAACACTTGCAGACATATCTCCATACGTTCTGTGCGTCCCAGAACCGCAGTAGGATTTTTAGTTCTTCTTCTCTTGCGTTCGTTCTTTACGACCAATTTTAATCACTTTTTGTGATATGTTTGATCTTTCCAAGATCGTGTATACGTTGCACATTGGTTTGGCGCCCTCAACGAATATACTTCTACATTTTGGACACATGCATCCGATTTCAGACAAACCTCCTAGTCGCTTCTGACATGCGTGGCAGGTAACATGTTCTATTATTTCACCCCAATTTGGGCCTGTAACCACTGGGTACTGGAATATGTCTCTTCTCTTTCAGCAAATTTCATACCACGGTTTCTCTAATTTCTCTAATTTCGTCCCCATATTTTATACATTGTTAACTTGATACAGAATAAAAAAACATCATACTAAACTTATTCACTGTTAGTTTATTCCCTTTTATGCAAAAGCACATAGGAAACTTTGATCTCCATGTGATGCTTCATTGCTAGCAGTTGGAGATCTTGTATTTTTTTTACCTCCCCAAAAGTTTACTTTCTTGTAGGACTATTCTTCGAAGTGGGCTTAGGGCTTCCACGTTTTCTTTTCCCAACTGGTGACCACATAAGGGCTTGTCGATTTGATCTCTTCATCTGATCTAAGAAAATGACCTAAATATTTCCACCTTCGTTTCCTTTTAATCAGTGGCGGCTCGTGGTCATTTTTCTTGTGGAGCCAAACACAAATTTTCGGAAAAATCAAGGTTTTGAAGTATTTACTATTATTTGTCTATTCCGAGATGTTATCCACCTTTCGATATTTGGTGGGACCGGGCCCCACTGACCCTTAATGACGAGCCGCCCCTGATTATAATATTTGTTACGGGTTTTTGCAATTTTACAACACAGTAAGAAATCGAGTTACTTATATAATTTATTATTGACACATGTGTCTCTTCTACCTTCAACTTGTTCTCTATCAACTCTCTTTTTTTATTACATACTTTTTCCGTTATAGATTTCAAATTATTAGCAGGGCCGTGCGGTATATTTTCTCAGTATGATGCAAGTCTGCGAAATGCCGCCTCTTAAATGTTTTTTCCTTAAAATAACTTTCAATTGTAATTTTGATTCCGATGCTTATGCCGCCCCCTTCTTACCGCACCGCCTGATGCGGTCGCCTCTCTGTATCATAGCACGATACGGTCCTAGTTATTAGCTCTTTTGGTATTCTATATTTTTGTTATTCAAAGTAACTACTTTTTTTGTTATATGATTAATTCATCCTTTTTCCATTTACATTAGTTCAGGTTTCAAAAATTTAGTTTCTTTCCGTTTTCTGTTTTGATATTGTATAAATTATAATTCTGTATTCAAGTTTGGAACATCCAGCAATTCCAGTTGAGACTAAAAGAAAGATTATAAATGCAGGCTTCATACCAACACTGTGCTACCAGTGCCAAACATGAGCACTGACATAAGATCAAGAAAGGAAAATTACCACCTGTGAAATGAGATGCTTGAGGAAAGTAGTAAATAAAACAAGAAGAGACCGTATAAGAAATAGGAAATTAGAGAGCAGTCAAACAAACCTGCTGTTAGATTCATTGAAAACTTAAGACTTAATGGTCTGGCAACCTTGAATGAACCAGAATACACTGGCTGCAAGAGCGTACAACCTGAAAATGGAACAATCAAGAGAAATGGCAGATCAAGAAATAGATTGATTGTTGGAGTTACAGACATCTTAAAATTCCACAATACCACAGCATATCAAGCGACCGAGCGTGCATTATCTCGAAAACCGATCATCAGTTAAACTTACTACGACTAACGGCAAAAAGCAGAGAAGGACAAAAGAAGAATGACAGATTCAAGTTTGTGTGCTATTTGACAGTAAGTCAGTAATAGCGTTAAGCGGTGAATCCACAACACTAACCAGACTGCAAGAACTCAAAGTTATGTGGTGAGCTCGACAAGAACGCCATGCTGGCAGACAAAGAAGAATTGTAAACCAACAAAGAACCGATGTCGTTAGTCGCCACACGCTGATGGACATACTGAGGAGAGATCGGAGCACTTATGGACTAATTTGTTCGACGTGCAGTGATGGTGATCCGACGACTAAACTGACAGTAAGTTGAAAATGTAAGTCTATCACTGAACAATATTTTCTACATGTATGTTTTGACAACTCATAACAAAACATCTCGAAAACACTGATATGAATTAGTTCTTCCTCTACCCTTCGCCCCAAAGGAGGCATAGGTTCCCAACCAAAGCCTTGAAGCTCAGATCTTTTGCACTTGGTTGCGCTTTATAACTGAGTGTTTTTTACTAGAGGGGTTAGCTAATCCACAGCCTTGCTATAGCCCAGGCCGTACAACTCCCCATACCCGCCCCAGATAAGAAAAGGGGGCTGACTATATTCTTAAGATCTCTTTAAATCCCATTGCTACAGACATACATTTAATGACAAACATTGTAAATGGATTATAGATAATAATAAACTTGATATGGTCATAAAATGAATTTTATTTTAATCAAATGATCATGGTTTTATTATATTTGGTTTTATTCATATTTGGTTTTATTCATATTTAATACAGCTTAAGAAATTCAATGTAGAAGCTCAAAATGATTAATAAAGTATTGCAAAACAACAGTTATTAAATGTAATAATAGTGTATAATAAGGTACAATATACATTTCTAACAGACACAGAAGTTGTTTAATGTAGCAACTTTGTTGTTCTTTTATATATGTCCATCTTACTTAGATCATTGATATGTAATAATAAATATTGTAAACAATTGACTATAAACAATTACTTGCTAGTGAAGTTTGAAGTACCCTCCCAAGTTTATACATTTAGGGACTTTTGGGAAAATACAGCAAATTATATAAGATGAACTGAAAACAAAAACGTCAGTCATGCAAACATTGCAAATTAGCTTATACATATTGTTTCTAAAGTTTGTTTGAATTTTGATGTAAACTGAAGGTTGTGCAAAGTGTTAATTGATGAAACTTAATGTAAAATTTGGCCAATTTTCCTGTTAGAAGAACTGACTGTTTTATCATATGCATTTTCTGTAATTGTTTAATAATACATTAGACAGTGGGATAATGTTTTGAAATAATGCTTGCCTTGGACATCCATTAGCACAATACCACTAAATTCATCAACACAATGTTTCACAATACACATGTAACAATATGGATAAGGAGTTTTATGCTGTTTACATTTTGAAATTTTGCTTCTAATTCTGGTGATATGAGCCTCTGCATAGCAGCATATGACACAAATGTCAACAGTGTAATCAGTTTAGATGGGTATTTTAGCCCTCCTCTATCCAGTAATTGAATGTAGTCATTTGGGCAATCTTGGCTGAACATCAACTGTCAGTGTTTTCTCCATTTTAGCAAGGCCTTACATGAAATGCACTGAGTTTTCCTACTGATCTTACTGGAGACATATCCAGCAATATGTACAATGATTCTCTGTCCCTTTTCTACACAAAGCAACTCACAATCATTGGGATAAATGGGAAACACTTTGTCTACATCAGACGGGATACCATCTTCAAAAACACTAAATTCATCACCCTCATGACTCATAGCTTCAGCAAAGACGAATTGAAAAATGACCATAGACGATGATGTGAGACACAATGGGGAGTAAATCTTCAATTTCTTTTCTATTTCCAATATTTGTTTCACTGATACTAGATAATAGAACCAGAAAATGATGATATTCACCAAAGCGGTTGTTATCAGTTTGTAATTTAAATATGAATTCTACATTGAAAGTGAAAGGAATACTCAGCCAGTTTAATAAATAAAGTTACAGAATGAGTAAAAGAATATGTCTCTCTGGTTAGTTTCCCAATGGAAGTGGGAATTTGCCCATTCATCAACCACACAACAACATTTTTAAAATAAAGAAACAACCGCTTAAATGAAGTTAGTGGATTAAGAAAATTATTACAGCTATTCCTTCCTGGAATTTACTCTTAACATTCATAATGTCCACCATCTCCAAATGACCTCAATGAAATCTGCTGTTTTGATTTCCCTAGGAACCTCAAAACTGCAATTGTACTCACTGAAAATTGCAAGAGCTAGTGAAACTTTCTGCCTCTTCATACTTGAGGGCAAAGGGCTTTACTAGTTAAAGAGTCCAACTTCACAAACTTAGACGCTATTTTGATCAGTTTTTTCAAATGTGAAAAGAAGCACTTGCTACTTGGCTAGAATTAGTACAATTTGAGATTGATGTTTTATTCAGGAAGTAACCGGTTGTGGGGATATGATAATGTCTGCTCTGCATCTTTCTGGTTCAGCCAATTTCTCCACAGACATTTCAACAGATGCACTGAGTCATCAATAAAAAAATTTTTTACCAGCAATTCAGGGTTTTCTATATATTACTGTTGTTTTTAGAAGGTTATTATAAACTTTAGGTTAACTGAGTTGTTGTCTGCAAGTACTGCCAGAACTGTTAAACCGCACTTTTGTACACTGTTGATGATCTGAAGCAATTTTGTGTCAAGATCCTCTGATGTCATCCTGTACATAGGCGACAGCTCTACAACTTCTCGATAACTTCCAAACACTGAGAAATCGAAAAGCCTTACTGTTGTTGTGATTGCATAGAGTTTTAGCCCTACCAAGTAACCTACCACCTGAGTATGTTACAGCTGATTTGATATGAATTTCATCCATTTGTACTGCCACAATCTTTTCCAACTCAGAAAGTCTGCACTCTTTAAATTTCATGTATGTAGAAAAGCTGCCATCATCATTAGACAATGAATAAGGAGAAGTTAAATTTTTTTTAAAGTAGATGGATGTGGAGACATAATAAGAGAGATTTTCTGATAAATCTATAGCATGCAGGAATTTCAAGAAAAACCCTATAGGAAAAGCATAATGTACAACTACTGTAGGGCTTCTGTATTTGTCCTTTGACAAGTTGTACCTGCTCTAAGATAAATGTTAGTTGTTTTTCATGTATGTGTATTAGTATCTTCTGATGATAATATTAATTCTCTAACAATTTCTAAATTACTATATGCTTCTTCTAATAAATCATAATACTTTTATGTTTGGAGAAAGCAGGATCAGTATTCTTTAGTGGATCAGAAATTTTCCAGCTGTACCACCTTCAAGTTTACTGTTAATTAAAATCAATCAAGATATTTACCAGACACTTGTTTATTTTCTACATAAACTTGTACACTCATGTCTGTTAAAACATTTACACTTACAGAAATGGATGGTGCACTGTTTGCTTTCACATTCATAGTATACAAAACAAGACAAGTAAATATATCCTCTGTGACTATGCATTCTCCAGTTTTTATCTCAAGTCTTTAACTTTACTTTATCTCACACTGTAAAGTTGGAAAATCTTGTATAAAATTGCAGACACCACTCAGCTGTTCTATTGTCATGTTTGGACGATTTCTGCACTTTATTTCTGGATCTTTACGAGATTGTGGTTGTTGACTGGATAAATAAGATGGCAATTCAGGAAAAGAGAGGATACAGTTTTTTTAAACCAGGATGCTTCCGAGGAAGTTCATGTTTAATTCACATTTATCATAAATGTATCAGACAATATAATGTCACATGGATGAAAATGTTTACGACACACAACGCCGGGTTTAGCTGGTGACCAGTCTTTTGTGGAATGCATTTTTCCATCTGTCTCTCCTATCAGAATTTGATGGGAATTTAAAAACACTCACATATTCTTTAGTCGAGTCGTAGTTCGATTTACATCCAGAATACAGCACTTTTTGCCCATTTTAAGATGAAAACAATATGCACAAATTTAATTTAACACTTGCAATATCGAATCCAAATATTTGTTGTAGATAAATATACAAGGACTCAAAATCCAGTAAAATAACAAGACACGCTGACGTTCTATCGTTTACCGACACACACAAATTGTCAGACCACTTTAGGGAAAAGAGAAACCAGGTTGGCCCAGTAGTTTATAGTTGGCTCTGGCTAATCCACACCAAACCTCCACTTTTGCCGATATGCATTGGAAGATAATCAGTTCTAGTGGTAAATGCTTTTCATGAAAAAGCAAAAAAATATACCTTTTCCAATAACAATAGCAGCAAGCAAGACGTATGTAACAATGTACATCATCTTTGAAAGTTAGTTTCAAAATCTGTTAGTTGTAAAATGTAGATATCTGAGCAGTATACTTCTTTTAATTCACAGTGGTTTATATAAGGTACATTAATGACTGATGGATACGAGGATAGAAGTATACTTAGAGTAGGACACAATTGTTACTGTAAGATCTCAATAGTTGAGATTCAAATACTTCATTTAGAAGAGGTTGAAATATGGTACATGAAATTTATCAACAGAGAGAAAATAGAAAATGTGAACAGTTTTGAATATCTTTGTTCACTGCTAATAACAGATGAAAATGGATGAAGGGAAAATTAAAGAAGAGCAAACATGGCTTTACAAAAATTAAACAACTAAAAATAGCATGGAACAAAACTGATTAGAAAACAAAGGGTTTTAAAGGGTTTTTAAAAGAAACTGATTAGAAAATAAAGATCAGAATACTAAGAAGCAGTGCAACGTATGGGTGTGAAGCATGGACATTTAATAAGGAGGGAAAACAAATGTGCTTTTTAAAAATATATACAGAAGAGCTCCATATATCATGGACAGAGAAAGAGAACAAATAGATCTATAAATAAAGAACTCAAAATCAAAGAAAAAATGGCTGATGCTACAAATAAGAAGAGAAAATTTAGATATTTTGGACATATAAAAAGAAATTATGGGCTGGAGAAGACCATCATGGAAGAAGGCATCAACTGACAAAGAGAAGAAGAAGAAGACCATGGATGAGATTTATTTCATGATGTAACTGATGGTTTGAAGGGGAGAGACAGGACTGCAGAGACAGGACATCTAGTCTATGAGAGAGAGAGAAATTCCGAAGGACTGTTGGGGTGGCAAAGTTCTATTCAGGACAAGCTATTTGATGATGACCAAATTTCATCAGGTGATATATATTTGAGAAAATTATATTATTGTAACAATTTCCTTCATCCCATTTCCATCTGTTGTTAGCAGTGAACCAAGATATTCAAAACTGTTCACATTTTCTACTTTCTCTCCGTTGATAAATTTGGTAGCTAAAAATATTTTGCCTGTTCTAAATGAAGTACTCTTTTTTGTCAACCGACATCCAAAAGCCGATATATCGGTTTTGCAAGATCATGAACATTAGTTAAACTCTGAACGAGTCCAATTGCTTCACTCTCCCTTCCTCCCCCTTAACAATGAAAATGCCCCCGTGTGGGCGGGACCACTTTTTGGAAACACGGATTTAACATGTTGTTTGATTCCCGTGTTTCCTTTGATGTTCTTAGAACCCTTTTTTTACTAGTATAAGTAATATTAACATAACTGCTGTACTCTTTCTGTTCAATCTGTTTTAATTGTTGCTGAAAGTGCCTGTGTGTTACCTGGACCATTAAGTGGAGCAAAGAATAGTAAACTGCAAACCTACATTATAGGCGACTATGGTAGGAGCCTAGGGAATCTATCCTAGTAAATAAAAGCGATGCAGAAATCGGATGTTCTGACCTACTTGTAGGCGCATAACTGGCACAACACGCAATCGTTCTTAGGCTCAGATCACATATAACTCACAAAGAGTGGTTTAACAAGTGGTCGAAATAGAATGTTTGCAGAAGAAGAAAAAGAAGTTGCTTCAAAGAAGAACAATAATCTGTTTTTCTTGGTTTTGATACTGGGTTGGAAATAATTGAATTTTACACCGGTTATCAGCAAGTCCTTCTGTTTTTAAAAAAAGGGGTTTTAAATCCGAACTTTCGCCCGAGTGGTTACTGGGGCCCAAATTTGGGTGTAAAGAATAGAACCGCTGTTACCTGCCCCGCATGTCGTAAGAGGCGATTAAGAAGGTTAAGCGTGGGGCTAGCTACCCCACACTGTAAAAAAAACACTAGATGGCTAGCAGAACCCAGTAACCGCTGGCTGAAACCGGACACATCGCCGAAGCATAAGCACCAGAGCTCCAAATGGTGCCGAAGATGTGACGTAAAACCCACCAATGCGAGGGCTGCATGAACCTGATTTGCACATGAATAGAATTTATGGAGTAGTCTGGTACATCGGTCCGGGTGGTAATCGAGAGAAAGAAATCCGAACTTTAAACCTCCTTTTTAAAAACAGAAGGACTTGCTGATATTCGTTGTAAAATTTAATTATTTCAAACCTATCAAACCAACCTCGCCCCCTCTTCCTCAAATACAAACCAAATAAAACACAAACAGGTGTAATGTTATCTTCAAAGAATGATTTTTATTTCATGGTAGCTTCCTTGACCGTATTGTCGTGTGAAGAGTTGCTTGAATTCAATGATAGTGATCTGTTATGTTATGTTATGTTATGCGTGGAGAGTTGCTTGAATTCAGTGATAGTGAGCTGTTCTGCATGTTATGTTATGCGATAAACGTCATGGCACATTGGGCATTCCCATGCGTGCTCTGTCCTCCGCTGCAGCAGCCATACTAAAGTCAATTTGCTCACCATACCCAGGAGAAGTTGATTAGTACACCTTCTCTCTCTACGAAGACGACACTGTCTGGCATGATGTTCTGCACGTTGTTGCAGTGTTAAATTCTCGATACAATTAATTTTCTAGTCAAGAAACTGAAGATAGGTAGCCATACTTACTGCTGGGGATCTTCAGAATCGTTGCCGACGCTAGTGTGCTCTGACGCTGACACTATTAGCTAACTGAATGGGCCAAGCATTTTTGAAACGTTCTGAATACATAGACTGGAGTTTTTCTTCTTCTTCTGCGTTCTCACTAGATTGGGATTTCAGATTCTCTAATAAAAGCCGCAGTATGCTTCAGATTGTCTTGGATGCTGGTGTATGTGCCCTTTATTCTCAGGTCTGCATACTGGGGGGCCAGTGGCGGCTCGTGATCATTTTTGTTGGTGGGGGTCAGTCAAACATTTGCGGAAAAAACATGATTTTGGGTTAGGTTATATTTTAATTCATAAAATAAATACATGTTACACATTATTTTTGTTGGAACATGGCCCCACTTGCCCCTAATGACGAGCCGCCACTGCTGGGGGCACTTCTGTAGGAAATGCTCTGTTATCATACTTGCACAGCCACATGAGCACAGGTCGTTGGTGCCTATCTTGAATCTACTGTACAGGTGGCGTCTCATTCTGTTGTGATCCGTCCAGAGATGAAGTATGGCAGTCTGGTCCCTTCTGGACAGTTGGTAAAACTGCAATTCAAAGATGAATGTAGTTCTGAGAATTGTTGACGCGTTTTGTGATTCAGTCCACTGCCTACGCACCGAACCAGTCTCCACCTTCCGAATCAAACTCAATGAAGCACTCAGAATGCTTGCATGAGTGTAGTTTTGTGACTCAAGACAGAGTAGTAACTTGTCACTGTCAGTACTTCTATTGTCATGCTACTTGTTGTCATGCTAAATTCATTACCGGCTTTCTTGATCTTTCTTCGTTTTTGTTTGTTTGTTTCGTTCGTTCCTCTCAACCATTTTGATCATTCTTATTGTGATATATAAATAGTCTTTGCCAAGTACGAGTAAAACGTTGCGCCGCTTTAACCCCTACTAATGTAGGACGAGCGCATCTGAAACCGAAGTTTTTGGACTTGGAAATGTTCGAGTCTGTCTTGCTGACAGTCTTCTTCTTCTTCAGCGATCTCTGGTCATGCGCTTAATTTACTGTGGACCACAAACTGGGCAGTCAGCTTCAAGTCTGTCAGGTTTCCTCAAACTTAGTTTTCAGGTCGACTGGGTGTGGCCACATGCTGCTTCTTAGCTCTCCCAGGAGAGGACAGTCTTGTAGGATATGCTTTGGTGTCTGTTCCGCCTGCTGACACTGGCAGAGAGCTGTTTGACGTATTCACTGACAGTCAAACTCTTTCCTTCCCTTCGCTGTGCAGTTCTCTTTAATGATCCATTTATCGTCTATCTTTCTTCTATCTTTCTTCGTGATTTAATTGTCACATAAAACCACAATATTATAAATTGGTTGTTAATCTCTTCTCATCCTAAGTAGGGGTGGGACAAAACAGGTTGTTAATCTCTTCTCATCCTAAGTAGGGGTTGGGCAAAACTGGTTGTTAATCTCTTCTCATCCTAAGTAGGGGTGGGACAAAACAGGTTGTTAATCTCTTCTCATCCTAAGTAGGGGTGGGACAAAACAGGTTGTTAATTTCTCATCCTAAGAAGGGGTGGGACAAAACAGGTTGTTAATCTCTTCTCATCCTAAGTAGGTGACAAAACATGGCTTGTTATCTCTTCCTCCCTAAGCTAAAGTAAGTCAAACGGGAAAGTTGATTAGTTAACTCTTCTCTCCTACGAACGACACTGTTGGACATGATATTGCATTGTTGCAGTGTTAAATTTGATCTTATTTTCATCAAGAACTGAAGATAGGTAGCAACTTACTGCGGGATCTTAGAATCTCTCTCGACGCTAGTGTGCTGAGCTGACACTATTAGCTAACTGAATGGCCAAGCATTTGAAACGTTCGGGACATAGACTGGAGTTTTTCTTCTTCTCATCCTAAGATAGGGATTCAGACTAAAAAGCGCAGTATCTTCAGATTGTCTTGGATGTAGGGGTAGTGCCCTTATTCAGGTCTGTACTGGCCAGTGCCTCGTGATCATGTGGTGGTGGGCATCAAACATTGCGAACGATTTTGGTTAGTTATATTTTAATTCATAATAAATACATGTTACACATTTTTGTTGAACATGGCTCCATGCCTAATGACGAGGCACGTGGGCAAACATTGTGAAATGCTCTGTTATCATCCTGCAAGCCACTGAGACAAGGTCGTTGTTATCTTGTCTACTGTACAGGTGGCAGTCTCTTCTGTTTGATCCGTCCAGAGATGAAGTATGGCAGTCTGGTCCATTCTGACAGTTGGTAAAACTCCCAATCCAAGATGAATGTAGTTCTGAGAATTGTTGACGCGTTTGTGATTCAGTCCTGCCTCGCACCTAACCAGTTCCACCTCGAATCAAACTCAATGAAGCACTAGAATGCTTGCATGCGTGTAGTGTTGGACCAGACAGAGTAGTACTGTCACTGTCATACTTTTTTGTCATCTACCTGTGTCAGCTGACCTGTTGTCAGGTACCTGTTGTCATCTACCTGTTACCCAGTACCTGTTGTCAGCAAATTATTAATCTCTTGATCTTTTTTGTTTTGTTTGTTTGTTTGTTCGTTCCTCTAACCATTTTGATAATTCTTATGTGATCATAAATAGTCTTTGGTACTAGAACATGCGTCCGTTAAGCTCCTCACTAATGTAGGAAGGGACTAAACAGGTTTTGACTTGAAATGTCCGAGTGTCTTGTGACAGTCTGCTTCAGCGATCTCTGTCCTTCCTTAATTTACGTGGACAAAACTGGGCAGTCAGCTTCAGGTCTGTCAGGTGTCCTCAAACAGTTTCAGGTCGACGGGTTGCACATCTCTTCTTAGCTCTCCCAGAGAGGGCAGTTGCAGATATGCTTTGGTGTCTGTTCGCCTCTGACACTGGCAAGAGCTGTTTGACGTATCAGTTACAGTCAAACTCTTCCTTCCTGTAGTGCATCTCTTTAATGACCCATTTATCGTCATCTTTCTTCGTGATTTAATTGTCACATAAACCACAATATTATAAATTGTTGTTAATCTCTTCTCATCCTAAGTAGGGGTTGGACAAAACAGGTTGTTAATCTCTTCTCATCCTAAGTAGGGGTGGGACAAAATTGGTTGTTAATCTCTTCTCATCCTAAGTAGGGGTGGGACAAAACTGGTTGTTAATCTCTTCTCATCCTAAGTAGGGGTGGGACAAAATTGGTTGTTAATCTCTTCTCATCCTAAGTAGGGTGGCAAAACTGGTTGTTAATCTCTTCTCATCCTAAGTAGGGGTTGGGCAAAACTGGTTGTTAATCTCTTCTCATCCTAAGTAGGGGTGGGACAAAACAGGATTAGAGACAAGAATAAGAATGTGTTTGCAAATGTTTTATTTGATTGAAAACCTTAATTTATTGATTGATAGGAGCATTATCATTGCACTTCTTTGAATAACCATATGCGCTTTGATCTCTCTCTTACACAGAACGATTCCAGCGGCAGTGCACGAATTACGCAGCACCGGCGAAGTTCCCTGATGTCATTTAGAAGATTGTGAAATATTTTCAGTAATTAAATTCTTTCACTCTGTTTAATGAATGTTGTCCGGCCAGCGGCTTTCCAGCCTGCTATTCTCGATTTTGAACTGTCTTGTGTTATTTTACTTGCTCATCTTCAACACGGGACCTACCTAGGAACCAATGCTGCTACGGGTTTCAACTAGGGTACGTAATTGACTAGTCTTGCCCAGAATACGGACACGTCCAAGTTTGCTCTAAAAGATTGTTAGGCTACTTATTTTTCGGGTAATCCTAGGAGACAATGAATATGATAGCTAAATAGACAGAAAACAAATATTAAGACAGGATATGTTTAAATATACTACAGACGACGTTAGGTGACAAGAAGGCACCTTGATTGATTGATTGATTGATATGACAATCATCATTGCACTTCGGTGAGTAGCATTGCGTGCTCCTATCTCTTTCTTACACATGAAGATCTCAGTGACATTGCACGAACTCCATAGCACCGGTGAGGATTCCGTAAAAATTAGAAGATCGAAAAAAATATTTGTAGGAATTTTTAATTACTATTTTCAAAATTCTTTCTAATTAACTTTTCTCGGGTAGCGGCTTTCCATCTCGATCTTCCTGATTTTGAATCCGCACCGCGCCGTTCTGTTCACGGGTAGTTTTTTTTTTCAGAGACCTCTAGGATTGCTGCTGGAGCTATGAAGTTCGTGCTTTCTGCAATACTCTCGACGGCTTGCCATTTTGGGAGAGGGACCGAGCCATATAGAGTAAAACACGGTACAATGAAGTCAATCCTTCGGCTTTAAAACCCTTTTAAAAACCAGAACAGTGCAAGACAAAAACAGAAAACCACGACAATGGGCAACAACCCGGTAGCAGTATGAGGACAAAAGTAGAACGAACGAGAAGATTAAAGGAAAATTCGTTATTACTTCCCTCTAGCTTGGATTAGTTTTTAAAAAAAAACACACAAAAATCCCCTTATTTTCATCGCTTAAGCTCTTTAAATATTAATAGACTTTCTCAGCTTTTATGACATCATTTCGACAACATTTTATAGGTTTAAGCTTTAGCATCGACAGAACGAGGTTTCGAAAACCGGTAAGCAGGGACAAGGAGGAGGGTGGACACGAACTAGCGCCAAGATTTGCACTATTATAGAAGAAAACTAGTCACGCCAGAGAAGAAGTGTCTACGCAGAATGCTGGGAGTAACAAGAAGAGACCGGTTTAGAAATGAAGACATCAGGAGAAAAAAAGTGGGTACAACATCAGTACTGAACTTCATCAAGAAACAGCAAATTAAATGGTTCCGTCACATAAGTAGATTGATTACCAACAGACAGTGCACCTCAAAAAGCAATACTGCTCCGATAGAATGGACGAAATGAAAATCGTGGCATATCCCAAAGGACGTAGCCATCAAAGGACGTAGCCATCAACCACAGTAAACGAGTCGTTGATTTTTCTAGGCACCACTTATACGTTCAGTAGTTTGTCATTGCTTTCTGAACGGTGAGGTCTATTTTACCTTTGTAAAAATCCCACGGAAACGAATTTGCTTCCAAACTTGCTCACCATGGGGTTTGAACCAGGTACGTCTGGGTCTGTGATTGATGTCACTACCGCTTGAGCTACAGAATAGAAGCAAAAATGCCGGCCACGCAAAGGGTGGACTTCAGAGATAACAGAGGCGACGAAAGACACTATTTATAAAGCGCACACATGGGTTCGTTCTAGAAATCTCTTCTTATCCTGACGCTGGGAGGGATAAAAGAATTGGAGAAAAAAAAAAGAAAGAGAACAGGCAAGCAGAGAAGATAAATGGAACAAAACAAAACAAAAAACTAGATGGGAGTGAGCAGCTTCCACTTATGGTGCTGGACTCTGTCTTTGTCAGAAACACGTGTACTTAAGTGATGTTTCAGCTCTTGAAGTCGGTCGGGGAAAGGAATTATTATAGAAATGTGGTCGGGTCTGGATTGTTCTAGAAACCAATTTGAAACTCAGCGTATGCTAACTTTTTTTCTGTTCATTGAACAGTATTGGTATCACGTGGCAGCGGAAATCTGAGTCAGGGTAATAATATGTGTGTAATAGAGAGATAGATAGAGATAGATAGATAGATAATGAGATATATATATATAGATAGATAGATGATAGATAGATGATGATAGATATATAGATAGATAGATAGATGATAGATATATAGATAGATAGATGATAGATAGATAGATAGATAGATAGATAGATAGATAGATAGATAGATAGATAGATAGATATATAGATAGATAAATATATGTAGATAGAAATAGATACGAATAGATGTAGTGATGATAGTGATGTGAGGATTCAAGAGAGAAGGAAAGACATAGTAGAGAGAAAGAATAAGTTGTCTTGAAAAACAATGATAACAGTGTGTGACAGATAAATGAGAGAGAAGGAGAAGAGAGGAGGGAGAGAGAGAAAGATGTTAGAGAGGTGTAGAAGAAAGAATGTAGTGTGTGAGAGAGAGAGGGGACATTGAGAAAGAACGATGTGAGAGAGAAAACATATGTTTGAGAAAGAACGAATGTGAGAGAGAGAGAAATATGTTGAGAAAGAACGAATGTGAGAGAGAAGAAACATATGTTTGAGAAAGAACAAATGTGTGAGTGAATGTGGTTGAGAAAGAACGGACGAGTGTGTGTGTGTGTCAGAGATAAGTATGTTTGAGAAAGAACGAATATGTGTGTGTGAGAAAAGAGATTAGTTTGAGAAGGAAGAATGTGAGAGAGAAACTAATGTTTGAAAAGAACAAATGTGATAGATAGAGAATATACTATGACAAGATGTGTGTGTGACAGTGAGTGAGACAGAGAGAGAGAGTGTGAGAGAGAGAAAAACTATATGTTTGAGAAAGAACGAATGTAGATATAAAATCAATCTTTTAATAGATTAATTGCTATTTCCCTCCAATGTCCACAAAAGTATCTACACTGTATAGGCCAACCTATTAGCTAAGAAGCATTCATAAACTAGATTTGACCAGGTCCCCTGATTATTCTGAAAAACCAAAATCAGAAAATGACTCCGTAGATCCCATAATGGAAAGAACGATAATTGGTTTTCACGTTTAAGATGCCCTAATGGGCCCACGGACTGAGGTCATATGATTGACAGCATATGACACTATCAATGACCTTTGATCTGACACAACTTTTCTCCAAGGGAGATAAATTACTTGTACAATGTCGAGCTCTAAGGAAAATTCTGCTCAAGGGACTCCTGAATTGCCTCCACGTCGGAAATGAGTTCGCGGCATGCAGAACCCGGGGAACCTTATATGGTAGGAAAAGGTGAACACCGGAAACAGAGAATGGGTTGGCAGAAAATGTCGTCTAGTGACCCATATTTTTGACCTTGTCAAGATTTCTGCTTCTTCTTCTTTGCGAGAGGGATCATTTACTGTATGTGTTAGCGAATTTAAGGGCGATGTAAGATAGGGGATAGACATCTGGCGCAGTGGATTAGAGCGCAGCTCCCATGCGGAGGACCCGTGTTCAATTCACAGTATGATCAAAGATTTTGTTATGTTATGGGCATACATGAACAATCTTAACCTGAATAGTTTTGCGGTGAATGCACTAGCCATGTGGTCTTTTTTTTTCCCGATCCAGAAGCACTTGAGCTTTCAGCTCTTCGGCTCGGTGCCACGAACATCGTGAATCTGGGGAACCTGTGGCTTTTCTGCCAGTCCGCGGAATTGAACCCGCACACACAGAGGACTAGTCACCCGCAGTCCAACGCGCTACGAACACGCTGGGCAGGCGGGCCATGTGGTCTTTAAATTCCTTAGGCCTACGTCCCATCTGTTCTACACTGCCCTAAAAAGCGGTACTACATGAGGTAATAATAATATAATAATAATTCCTCTCGTACCGTTATAAGTTACATAGGGCCTGCAAACAATTTCTCAATACCGCTCTATCCTGGGCAACTCATTCAATCTCCTCCATGGAACTGAGACCGATATTCCTTGCCTCTCTCAGGAAAGTTCGCTTTCAGGGTCTACTTTTGTTGTTCTTTCTTTCTTGAACCCTTTGCATTCCACTTCAATGCTTGCTTTGATATTTGTTGATAATTTCTTCTCAAGGTGTGTCCAACATATTTCCATCTTCTCATTCTTATAACAATTGTTACTAGTGGTTTTCACGAAGGTGGAAATATTTAGGTCATGTTCTTAGATCAGACGAAAAGAGACGAAATCAACAAGTCCTTATGTGATCACCAGTTGGGAAAAGAAAACGTGGAAGACCTAAGACCACTCTTCGAAGAACAATCCTACAAGAAAGTAAACTATTGGGATGTAAACCATACGAGATCTCCAACTGCTGCAACGAACCGCATTACATGGAGATCTAAAACCTCATGGAGGAGGCTGATGATGGACTTAATGATCGCATGACTATGGCAGTCACGCCGAAACTGTTCAGTTTTTTTTCTGTATGCCATCCTTCCACTTCAGATAGAAAAAAAACTCTTTTCCCTTACCGGAGATTAACCCGGGTCTCCGAATGAAAGCCTGTGCTCTAATCCATTCGTCCGGACGCACCTCTAATTTACTAAGTGTAGACAATTTGTGTGTGTTCTTTCGGTCACTATGAATTCATGCGTAGTCATGGCCCCTAATATGACACATCTGCCTAATTTATATGCGAAGGATTGCTTCCCTTATCACCAGTGTTTCTCACCATTCAGGCGAGCCTCCCTCCGACTTCAGAAGTACTAGTAATTTAGATCAGGATTTCATGTAGTTCAATCGCAGCACTGTCTGTGCAGGGACATTTAACCTCAGAACCTCTACTAGATCAAGATTTCATGTAGTTCAATCGCAGCACTGTCTGTGCAGGGACATTTAACCTCAGAACCTCTACTAGATCAGGATTTCATGTAGTTCAATCGCAGCACTGTCTGTGCAGGGACATTTAACTCAGAACTCTCTAGATCAAGATTTCATGTAGTTCAATCGCAGCACTGTCTGTGCAGGGACATTTAAGCTAGCCTTAACCTCAGAACCTCTACTAGATCAGGATTTCATGTAGTTCAATCGCAGCACTGTCTGTGCAGGGACATTTAACCTCAGAACCTCTACTAGATCAGGATTTCATGTAGTTCAATCGCAGCACTGTCTGTGCAGGGACATTTAACCTCAGAACCTCTACTAGATCAGGATTTCATGTAGTTCAATCGCAGCACTGTCTGTGAAGGGACATTTTTAAACCCAAGCTGGCCTTTAACCTCAGAACCTCTACTAGATCAGCGTGTTTTCACCTTCGATAGTGGTAACCCAGATAAGATGGGTTACCTTTGTGAATCTGCATGTTAGCTGAGTTCCTCGAGTTCACCTTCAAGCGTATATGGATATACTGTCCTGATCATGCAGGTGTTTGCGGCAATGAGAGAGCGAACAGACTTGCATCAACAGCATTAGTTGTCGGAGATTTGAAGATGGATAAATGGGATTATCTTTGCTCTCTTCACAACTGCGTGATGGATGAAGACACTAAAATAGATGTTGAATCGATCCAGTGATTTGAGAAGTCTGGAGTTACTCGTTGTACAAGTAGAACTGGATGCCTGAGTGGCAGAGTTAGGAGTGTGTTTAACCAGCGAGCCACAGGAACCATCAGTTTGCATACCCTACGATATCTAAAGGGTTTAAAGGGTTTTTAAGCTGAAGGATTGACTTCCTTGTATCTGGTTTTATCCCATATGACTCGGTTGCTCTCCGCAGAAATGGCAAGCCACCTACCGAGAGTATTGCACAAAGCACGAATTCCGTAGCTCCGGCAACAATTCTAAGGGTCTCTGGAATCTATAATATCTATTGTTGAAGACTGAGCACCTATGGGTCTGCTCATAGTGAAATGACGTTGATTTTAATAACTAATAACCAATCATTATAACGTGTTCTGTGAACCTAATTTGTAAGGCTGTGATTTAAAACACGATCGAGTATCTTGAAAGGGCGATAACGTGCTGCCTTGCAGGTTGGCTGGGAACAGTCAAAGACTGACGGAGAGCGAACCCAGTAAACGCTGGTTGAAATCGAACACACCGCCGAAGGATAAGCATCAGATCTCCAAAATAGTACTGAAGATTGTGAACGTACACCCGTTCTTGGTGTTAGGCTGGTTATATATCACAATTAGAATGATAAAAACGGCCGTAAAAGAACGATCGAGAGAGAGAGAGAGAGAGAGAGAGAGAGAGAGAGAGAAAGGACGATAGCTAATGCAAACAACGTAAACAACGTAAACAGAGAAACTTTAACTCCTTGTGGACCAAACACAAACTACCTCTATTGGTCATTTACCAGAGCCACACTACCTGGCTTTGGGTTGGTCATCTTCTTCTTCTTCGATCGTTCTAGGCCTGTTTTAATCATTCTCATTGTGATATATAAACAGCCAAACATCAGAACGTGATGTACGTGCACCAGCCTTCAGCACCTATTTGAGCTCAGTTGCTTATCCTTCGGTGGGGTGTTCGTTTTCAGCCAGCTTTTGATTTACTAGGTGAGCTTTCCTAGGGTTCGATCAGCTTTGCCGTATTTTTGGGCTTTGTGATCTACGCCGGGACAGTGAGTTACGCTATTTATGCCCGTTCTGACTGAGAAATATTTCTCGGGGCTTGTAAGCTTATCCTCGGACGGCGTCTTACTCGTATAAAACACCGTGTAAAGTATCGGCCTTCGCCAATGTTTAGACCCGAACTTCCTGTCTGATCCGTACATTGTCGGCTTTGCTTTACCGTACATTTTGAGTATGATCCGGAGAAGGAACATTCTCGGCCTTTTCTAGACGCGCATTGGTACGTGGCAATTTGCAATTGACCTCGAAAGCACTGGCATGGGGCCGAGTACAAATAATGTAGAGGGTCGTTTCAATCGGCGCTATCAGCGTAACTGTGGATTTTGCGCTCGCCGCCATCACCCACCCCAGTTATTCCGGGGATGTTAGTTACGACTGCAATCAAACCTTGCCCGGTTGCCCCGCGGCTGGCAGTTCCGTTTGGCATCACCAACCTCAGTTCTTCCGGGGATGTTAATTTTTAGTCGCACAGTACCTTGCACGGTTTTCCTAGGGCGGGTAGTTTCGTTATGCACTAAACGCAACTTGTTCTTTTGCGCTCGGCAAACCTTGCCCAGTACATGTATCTGCACCAGGCTACCGATTCGGGGTCAGCTGCAATCTTCTCTCGCACCAACACGAGGGTAGACTTTTATTCGTTTCGGTCCTGTCTTATTTATTCTTGCCGACGGGCTAGCAATGTTTGCCCCCTCCTCAGGGCTTCGAGCTTCGCCCTATGTGGGCATACGTTTAGTCACTGGATGCACCTCTCATCCATGTCTGAGACGTTTCGTTGCTGTTTCTTTGCGTTCAGGGACTTTGGCAATATCTTGTTGGACATCGGTCAGAAGATTTGTGCGTTTTGCCTGTATGTATCTTTATTGTATTTCCGTACTTGCACTGCTACCACTACCAGTAGTTTTCTCTCCCCGATCCCTGCCCTCTTAGCCAGACCGGAACCAGAGTCTGTTTCCAGGGTCACTGCGTGGAGGTTGGGGGCAGGGTCTTGGTTAGCGCGCCCCCCCTCGCTAACCCTGGCTCATGTTACCACCATGACCTCATGAGCCTTTGACCCCGGTTGGTCATCTTTTACCAGGAGCCACCTAAGAATTTAATTGTAAACATGGCTTTTGTCTGGTCCACTAGTTATTACAACATATAAAACATGGCTTTTGTCCTGTCACTAGAGTTAAATATCCACATTAAACATGGCTTTGGTCCTGGTCCACTGAGAGTTTTATCAACATATAAAAACATGGCTTTGTCCTGGTCACTGATTTTATCAACATAGCAAACATGGCTTTGTCTGGTCCCCTGAGAGTTGTTATCACATAGAAAAACATGGCTTTGTCCTGGTCACTGAGAGTTGTTATCATATAAAAACATGGCTTTTGTCCTGGTCCACTAAGAGTTAAGTTATCAACATTCCGATATCATAAAACGATTGTGGCCAGATTTCATTAACATTCACGGTATAGAACGAATTAAAGATAAGATTGGTATCACATTTAATACTTTCATATGGCTGCCAACTTTGTCTCTAAGTGCCAAGGAAGTGGATCGTTGTGATATTTATTAAAAATTAAATGTTCATCAAAAACATGAAATAGATCTTCTCATATGGAGCAAATTTGACTGATATTGGTAAAAAATTACAATCAACGATTCACAAGTGAAATATTTGATCACGTTAGCTCCTGTTATTAAGGGGAGTGTCTGAATGAATGGGCATTGGGTAAAACAGGCAGAACCCGCTTTAAACCAGAGCCAACTAGAAACTTATGACTCAGGTAAGAATTATGGGAAATCAGACACCAATTACAACTACGTGACCTCGTATTCCAGTATTGATGTATATAGACGAATTCATTTTAAAATCAACACAAAATGCTAAACCGAAGTTATATTATGCAACAAGTTAAGTTTAACAATAAAGAATATCAATATTATGAATATTTTTCACCAATAAATAACCATAGACTCACAGAACTGAGTAAAATTGCAAAAAAACTTGCATTGTTCTATCAAACATCTATATTTTCCGGCCCTGTTTTCTGATTTAGGTCAGGGAACCTCCAATCAGTTGTCTGGCCTAGTTATCTAGAATTGGCTGTGTTTAAACACATGACCACTTCAAATCTAAAAGATGCAATAAATCATCTCATACGACAAGAGCAAGTTGTTTTTTCAGACTTAGGACACACGTGCCTCTGAATGTTCTCCTACATCGCAACGAACCAAAGATTGCCCCACAATGCCAAATGTGTAATTATATGGAAGAAATTGTTACAGACCACCTCTTCCAGTGCCCTGCACTCAGTGACCTACGCCACAAGTACCTACCCTCATATCCAGATGTTGAAAACACTCTCTATGCTAACACATCACAACTCAGACAGACCTGTAAATTCACTGTCATGGCCTCCAGTCGAGGTCAAAAGCTGAGATGAGTTCTGGATCGAAAAATAAAATAAATGTTTTTTTAATTTATATATTCTTCTTCTCTTCGAACGTTCCATATTGACCACTTCTTAACCCACTCTATGTGATCTGAGCCTAATAGCAATTTTACGTTGTGCCAGTTATGCGCCTAAAAGTAGGTTATCACATCCGATTTCTGCGATGTTTTTTATTGACTAGAGTAGCTTCCCTAGGCCCCTACCTCAGTTGCTTCTTACGACATGCATGGAAAGCTCACAGTGTTACTATTCTTTGCTCCCCTTGTGAGCCCAGGCAATACACGGGCGAGATTAAATATAATGTCTTTGTTTGCATGCTGCGTTTCGAAATTGTATAGCATCGTCTGACCGAATGGATTAGAGCGTGGCTTCTATGCGGGAGACCTGCGTTCAATTCACAGTAAAGCCCATTAATTATTTATGTCGGGGCATAATGAAAATCTCTGCATTTCAAAGCAGTCAATGCATTTTGATAACTTTTTTTTAAGACCGTGACGGATAACAGAAATTGACGGTTAACCGAGTGACGGTTAATGGAGCTTGTATTGTACTTAACAGCAAAAACTTTAAATAGACTTAGTTTATTCCTTTCGAGCCAAAGGCGGCACATAGGCAGAGGTTTTAGATCTCCATGTGATACGGTTCTTGCTAGCAGTTGCAGATCTTGTATGGTTTTACATCCCAATAGTTTACTTTCTGTTGGATGGTTCTTCGAAGAGTGGTCTTTGGTCTTCCACGTTTTCCCAACTGGTGACCACATAAGGACTTGTCGATTTAGTCTCTTTTCGTCTGATCTAAGAACATGACCTAAATATTTCCACCTTCGTTTCCTTATAATATTTGATACGGGTTGTTGGTGTGTTCTATCTCTCACTGTGTTGTTAGAAACGAAATCACTCCATTTTACTTTTAATAATTTTCGTAGACATTTATTCTCAAAGCTGTCCAGTTTCTTATCAATTTTCTTTGTTGATTTCAACTTTCACAACCGTAGGTCAGTACAGGAATCACACATGACCTAAATAATTTAACTTTTGTGCATATACTAAACATTAAATAGACTGATGCTAACTAAATATCACTTACTTTACAACCAACGTTCTTTTAAATAAGGTTAAACTCTTCCTATAAGGACTAAACACAGCAAAACTGGAACGTCGATTCTTTACACCGAACCAAATTATTTGATTACTTCGTCTAAATTGGATTTTGGAACTCCAGAAACCAAATTAATTTGAGTGATTCAATGATACGGAGAGCCAGCGACATATGACACAGTTGTACAAACCGAGGCTTAGAATCGAGTGTCGAATTAAGCTTTGAAACTGTACAGCTCACTAGAATTGGAAGGTGAATTCTGTTACAAAATTGAACATTTTAGTTAAATAAAAAGGCGAATTTTTTTTTTTAAACAAAATATAACTTCTGTTAATTAGTACGGCGAATTTTGTTACAAAATTGAACAATTCAATTATAGGATGGTGAATTTTACAAATTGCACAATCAGTTCATAGATGGTGAATTTTGTTACAAAATTGAAAATTCAGTTTATAAGATGGTGAATTTTGTTACAAAATTGAACAATTCGTTTAATTAGAACGGCGAATTATGTTACAAAATTTTCAGTACATATGGATGGTGAATTTTGTTACAAAAATGTAACAATTCAGTAAAAACTACTGTTAACATATTTTTAAAGAGATTTCTATAGGATCCTATAGCCTAACCATGAATACGGGCTTTTTCAGACCACATCCAGCTAACTCTACAAAGAAGCAGCTTCATTATGTCGTGTCTTTTAAACAGAGTCGTCTACGCAACATTGAAAATCAGGTCAGATTCGAACAGTGCTTGCACAAACACAGACTATTAGCTTTACGTTTGATATATGAGACGAAACAACCGCACGCATACACACAGTATACACATATAATTAGCCGTCCATCAACGATGATGACAACAACTCAGACTTTGTCTAAACTTACTTGCACTGATTTGGATTATAGTGAGGAAAGTGGCTATTCGTCAACCCACTTCTCGTCAGGACTATCTGTATCCAGGGCAAGAAATGTCAAGACGACTGGAGATAGTGCGATGCAGTGATGACCAGGCTTTCAAAGTGCCTGCCGTGCTCTATGCGGTCCACACCGCTTGCTGTGATCCGCCTTTTCAACCGTTGAGCCAACTAGTGGCCCATCGCGAAGTCAGCCGGATCCAGTCTTTGCATGCACAGGCAGACAGTGCTAGATTACCGATGCTGCTAGACCCATCGGTTTCTACCTGGTTTGACCACCGAATAGGCGATGTAACGTTGAGTCACGTCATAATACACATATAACATACACACACACACCTATACACATATAACATACATACACACACGTATACACGTATAACATACATACACACACGTATACAAATATAACGTACATGCAACATCATTCATAGTTAGCTTTCAAAACATTTGTCACCCGAGTGTTTGCAGGGGCCTTCATGAGGAGCAAAGAATAGTAACACTGTGACCTACAAGGCGACGAGGTAGGGCGTAGGAAGCTACCCTAGTAAATAAAAGCGCCGCAGAAATCGGACGTACTAGCTTACTTGTAGACGCATAACTGGTACAATGTATACTCTCTCTTAGGCTGAGATTACATACACATCACAAAGAGTGGCTAACAAGTGGTCGATATGGAGCGTTTGAAGAAGAAGTATATTTGTTACAAGTGAGTAAGGAGCTCTAGAGCCACAGTTGAAACACCATATCCAATGTATATTGTAAATAATTAAATGTTACTGCAGTCTTCACTTATGTCGAGAAATAAACAGATTGTACACGAGTATTTATAGACACAGAAGGAGGAACAAACAAAGATGTCAAGATAAGAATACAAAAACAAGTGGAAACTTAATTGCATTGAGTAAGATATGGAAGTCAAAGGAGATCAAAACAAACACAAAGCTGAGAATCTTTCAATCAAATGTGAAGTCAGTTTTGTTCTATGGCTGGGAAATATGAAAGACAACAAAAGAAACCATCAGTAAACTGCAGACCTTCGTAAATGGATGTTTACGTTGAATAGAGGGACTGAGGTGGTATGATAAGATTATAAACAAGGAACTCAGAGAAAGAACTAAGCAGGTACCAGTGGAGAAAGAGCTAAGGAAGAGACGATGGTGATTGATAAGGCATACATTGAGAAGACCGACCGGAAGCATTGCAAGACAGGCACTGTTTTGGAACCCCGCAGAGAAAGAGGAGAGGGGAAGGCCTAGACAGACCTGAAGAAGAGAGCTGGAGACTGATATAAAAAGGATAGGTAAACCATGGACAGAATTTAAAGGAATGGCAAGAGAGAGAAAGAGTTGACATTTTTATACAATCGTTGCGCCCACGTCGATGCTCAGTCCCTTTCATTCAGCGAAAAATGTCCGCTATAGAGCCATTACACAGTTAGTCTGAAAAATAAAGTCAAAATTTTCTCTTGACTCGGAAAGTCGCAGTGTCTATCTTCAGCTAGGTTATTTGGGAATCGACTGAACTTAATCATCTTGACCTGGTGTGCAAATCCAGCTGACAATAGCTTCCTAGCTACGTAAATTTTGCCATGTCAACGAGATTATTTAATTGGGCATTTTTCTAAAGCGTTCCCTATTCACCGCGAGCGTCTTTGCTACATCCCTTGCTTCACTGTGATATGATTCGTTCTCTATTAATAGCTGTCTATAGCAAGCGATGATGACAACAGTCTGAGACGTGTGCTGCCTGCACCTCTCTGGTGTGTGCCGAGGCAGAGCCAACTATAAACTACTGGGCCTTCGGGCTCAGGTAAGAATTGTGGGAAATCAGACCCCAACTACACCACGTGACCTCGCATTCCAGTATTGGTGTATATAGACGAATTCATTTTAAAATCAACACAAAATGCTAACTCGAAGTCATATTATGCAACAAGTTAAGTTTAACAATAAGGAATATCAATATTATGAATATTTTTCACCAATAAATAACCATAGACTCATAGAATTGAGTAAAATTGCAAAAAGCGTGCAGTGTTCTATCAAACATCTGTATTTTCCAGATCCCTTTTCTTATCTAGGTCAGGGAATACCCGGCCAGTTGTCTGGCCTGTGCTAGAGCCTGGCTGTGGCCGAGGTGACTGTAGAGTAGAATCCTAGAACACAATCCCCTACCACAAGTGGGACATACATGATCAAGGTTAGACATGTGCGTGGTGTGTGTTCTGTCTTTTCGCGCAGCTCGATGACTAGACACGATGATTCTCAGCTATGTAGGCTCCGCTTGTGTTGTTTTTTAAATCGATCCAGAAGTACTTGAGCTTTCAGCTCTTCGGCTCGGTGCCGTGGACATCGTAACCCTTCAGTTCGGTGCCACGAACACCGTAAATCTGGACAACCTGTGGCTTTTCTGCCACCCCGCGATATTGAATCGCACTCACAGGGGGCTTATCATCCGTCGTCCAATGCGCAAGGAACACGCTAGGCAGTCGGGCTACCTGTAACTTAAGATCATATACAGATAATACCAGATTCCAATCTTAGTGTAAATGTTGCGTGTCTGGACACAAATTTTATTTGAGCGAATTGAACAATCAGATTTCATTTGAGCGACAGGAACAATCAAATTTCATATGACCGACATGAACAATCACATTTAATTTGAGCTACTGAGCAATCAAATTTCAATTAACATGAACAATCAAATTTCATATGACCGACATTAACTATCAAATTTCATTTAAAGGACACGAATAATCACATTTCATTTGAGCGACATCAATAAACAAATTTCATTTGAGCGACATCAACAAACAAATTTCATTTAAGCGACGTGAACAAATTTCATTTGAGCGACGTGAACAAATTTCATTTGAGCGACACGAACAAACAAATTTCATTTGAGCGACATGAACAAATTTCATTTGAGCGACATCAAAAAACAAATTTCATTTGAACATAAACAAATTTCATTTGAGCGACATGAACAAACAAATTTCATTTGAGCGACATGAACAAACAAATTTCATTTGAGCGACATGAACAAACAAATTTTACGTCCGGCCTTAATTTCTCATCCTAACGTGTTACATTTTCATGGTTGTTATTACCACAAACACCGGTCTCCAATATTTCTCACTGCATGTCCACAAAAGTGGACTCACACTTTTTGGGGATCAATAATGATTTAAGGTTTTCATCACATTCCAATAAGTCACTTTAGAAGTCAATGACAGTCTTGACCTTTTCGTTGTTGTTTTGAAAACAACATTTCAATGTAGGGCCGTGCGGTATATTTTCTCAGTATGATGCAAGTCTTCGAAATGCTGCCCTTAAATATTTTTTCTTAACATAACCTTCAATTGTAATTTTGATTTTGCTGCTTATGCCATCTCCCTCCGCCCCCTTACGGGTCTGCCTGATGGGCCGCATCTCTGCATCATAGCACGGCACGGGACTGTCCGAAAAGCACCGTTCTGTTTTTGCGAATGCATTTTTTTTCCCCAGCAGACGCCTAGGATTATTGTCGGAGGTAAGGAGTTCCTGCCTTGTGCAATACTTGTCGTGTCGTTTCTGCGTGGAGGAACCGAGTCATATGTGATTAAACCCGGTGCAATTACATCAATTCTTCAACCTTATACCTTTCTTAATCCTTTTTGTTTTCTTCTTTTTTTTTTGGTGGAATTTATTCTAATTTCTCTGCAAAGAATTAATTGTTTATGTTTATATGGCTAATGTGAGCTAGTAGAATGACAATAAATCGCAGACTTAGTGTAAAACAGCGTGCCTTGTCTTTATGATCCTCGAATCCTTCTTTGTGTAAAATAGCGTGCTCTGTCTTAGTAATCCTCTAATCCTTAATAGAACCACGATTTATTACTTTTATATACCAATTTTTGCAGGTATTGTTTTTATTAGTTCTGGCCGCAGTTTCTCCCTCATTTTTTCATTTTCTGTCTTTATTGAGAAAAATTATGTCATATCCTTTACAGGACGTAGCCATCAATCACAGTAAACGAATGGTCGATTTTCTAGGCCCCACTTATACGTTCAGTAGTTTGCCATTGCTTTCTGAACGGTGAGGTCTATTTTACCTTTTGAAAAAATCTCACGAAAACGAATTTGTTTCAAACTTCGCCCGAGTAGTTATCGGGGCCAAAATTTGGGGTGTAAAGAATAGAACCACTGTTATCTGCCACGCATGTCGTAAGAGGCGACTAAGGAGGTTTGGATGAAATCGGATGCACATGTCCTAAACGTGTAGAAGTCTATGCGTTTAGGAGCCTACCAAACCAATGTGCAACGTATACACGTTCTTGGCAAAGATCAAACATATCACAAAGAGTGATTAAAATTGGTCGTAAAGAACGAACGCAAAGAAGAAGAAGAAGCTTCAAACTTGTCTACCATGGGGTTTGAACCAGGTACGCTTGGGTTTGTGATCGAGCTTACTACCGCTAGAACTGCAGACGGTGTCTTTATTGCATTAACATGAAAAAATTGTAGGACATTTTTTCCCCCCATACTAAACAAGCGTCTGTAGCTCAAGGCGTAGTGAGCTCGGTCACAAACCCAAGCGTGCCTGGTTCAAACCCCACGGTGGGCAAGTTTGGAAGCAAATTCGTTTCCTTGGGATTTTTATATAAGGTAAAAATAGACCTCACCGTTCAGAAAGCAATGACAAACTACTGAACGTATAGGTGGTGCCTAGAACATCAACGACTCGCTTAATGTGGTTGATGGCTACGTCCTGTAAAGGATATGCTACGATTTTCATTTTTCATACTAAACAAGGTAAGTTGAAGAATAAATTGTTAAGCCTTTATTTGTCACTGCCCATCTGTCAACGTTTGTTGATGTGGTCAACATCATGTAGACCACTTTTACTTTCCAGTGCTTTCCTAGTACACAATCGAGGATAGGTTGACCAGAGAGACGTAACGATCCGGAAAACAATTTCACGATCTCTGTATAATTAAACCCGTTCCGCCCGAATGGTTACCGGAGACAAATTGGGGTGTAAAGAATAGAATCACTGTTACCTGCCACGCATGTCGTAAGAGGCGACTAAGGACGTTGGCGGGGGTTAGCTACCCATACCGTATAAAAAGACTACTAGGCTACAGAACGGAGAGCGAACCGAGTAAACGCTGGCTGAAACTGGACACATCGCCGAAGGATAAGCACCAAAGCTCGTAATTGTGCTGAAGATGTGAATTAAAACACACCAATGCTAAGGCTGCATGAATCAGGTTTTCACATGAATAGAATTTATAGGGAGATCTGGTTCATCGGTCTGAGTGGTGATCGAAAGAGAGAGAGAGAGAACCCGTTCCACTTACCCGAGAAGCGAATGCATTAATAACTACGCTATCGTGCTATGCCACTACGCGCCATTCCGTTTGCTAATACAGTTTCCCAGACATATGCTGCTCGTCATTAAGGGCCAGTCGGGTCGGGCCCCACCAAAAATAATGTATAACTTGTATTTATTATTTTATCAATTAAAATATAGCAACGAAATATCATGATTTATCCATAAAAAATGTCTGGCCCCACCAACAAAAACGATCACGAGCCGCCACTGTTACCAGATATACCTAAGATTGTTGCCGGATCTACAGAGTTCGTGCTTTGTACAACGCGATCGGCAGGTTGTGTGCAATTACTGCAGAGAGGAACAGTGCTATATGAGGACATCCGGTGTAATGAAGTCAATCCTGCGTCTCTAGACACATTAAACCAAAACAAGACTTCAGGCAGTTTATAGAAAGCACGTAAACAGGACAAAAAGACGTCTCAACCAAAAAGCTATTGTCAAGCAACATATGAAAATCTTTTTATTTAAAACCAGCAGTTGTACCGGATCTTTGCATGTACATTTATACATGAGGTTGTAAAATATATTTAATGTCTAGTTGTAAGTAAGCAAATTCGTTTCCATGGAATTTATACAAAAGGTAAAAATAGACCTCACCTGTTCAGAAAGCAATGGCAAACTACTGAACGTGTAAGTGGTGCCTAGAAAAATCAACGACTCGTTTACTGTGGTGATGGCTATATCCTGTAAAGGATATGCCACGATTTTCATTTCATTCAGTTGTAAGTATATTTAACCCCTAGTTGTATGTATATTTAACCCCTAGTTGTATGTATATTTAACCCCTAGTTGTCTGTATATTTACCGTCTAGTTGTATCTATATTTACCGTCTAGTTGTATGTATATTTACCGTCTAGTTGTAAGTATATTTAACCCCTAGTTGTATGTATATTTAACTCCTAGTTGTATGTATATTTAACATCTAGTTGTAAGTGTATTTAACGTCTAGTTGTAAGTATATTTAACGTCTAGTTATAAGTGTATTTAACGTCTAGTTACAAGTGTATTTAACGTCTAGTTGTAAGTGTATTTAATATCTAGTTGTAAGTGTATTTAACGTCTAGTTGTAAGTATATTTAACGTCTAGTTGTATGTATATTTAACGTCTTGTTGTAAGTATATTTAATGAACAGACATAGATGATGATGTTCAACTCTTGTTTGAGTTACCTGAGAAGCAACATATGATATGGATGTGACCATGAGTCGTTTCTTATGGGAAATTGTGATTTGTCTCGACATGCCTTCATGAATAATGTTATAGTAATTGTAACGTATGGGAAGTCATGAAGAAATTTACTTATCCGACATGATATTCTAAACCAATGCCTCTTGTAAACCAATGCCTCTTTGTAAACCAATGCCTCTTTGTAAACCAATGCCTCTTTGTAAACCAATGCCTCTTTGTAAACCAATGCCTCTTTGTAAACCAATGCCTCTTTGTAAACCAATGCCTCTTTGTAAACCAATGCCTCTTTGTAAACCAATGCCTCTTTGTAAACCAATGCCTCTTGTAACCAATGCCTCTTTGTAAACCAATGCCTCTTTGTAAACCAATGCCTCTTTGTAAACCAATGCCTCTTTGTAAACCAATGCCTCTGTGTAAGCCAATGCCTCTTTGTAAACCAATGCCTCTTTGTAAACCAATGCCTCTTTGTAAACCAATGCCTCTTTGTAAACCAATGCCTCTTTGTAAACCAATGCCTCTTTGTAAACCAATGCCTCTTTGTAGGATGAGAACAATAAGTTTTATTTTTAAGAACCCAGGAAGCAACGAAGCAAGAATATGATCAATAAATAGACAGTGTACAAATACGAGGACGTGTCAATAAGTAAGTCACACAGTTCTGTGGGATGGCAAGTAAATGTAGTTGGTGTTTTCTAAAGGTATCATTAGGTGACAGCAACATCGAACTTTATATTTCCGTATTAAGAGCTTCCGAAAAAAAAACAAATTGACAAACACGAGATTCGAACCACATTCCCTTATTTCTTACGGCACCCATTGCCTAGCTCTTCGTAGACAATATTGCTAGTTTTTCCTATAGGAGTTGATATGAACAAATTGTCTTTGTTACTAACTATGAGCAAGGAACATAAAACTGACCATGAGAAAAGCATGAATTCCATCAATCGGTTTCAGCTACTTTGAAAGACATAGGAATGACATAGTTTATGGTTTGATGTCAAATTTCTTTAAGTAATTTGCTGCTTTAAAAACTCCTGTCTTGGAATTTCCTTACAGAATATACTTCTTAAAACTGTTCCGCCTGTGTGTTGCCGGGGATCTCAAGGGGAGCAAAGAATAGTTACACTCCGACCTTCAAGGCATGTCGTAAGAGGCTTCTGAGGTAGGGAATTAGGGAAGCTACTCTAGTAAATAAAAAGCTTCGCAGAAATCGGACGTGCTGGACTACTAGTACTCACATAACTATCACAACGTACACTCGCTCTTAGGTTCAGATCACATACAAATCACAAAGAGTGGTTAACAAGTGGTCGATATGAGCGTTCGAAGAAGAAGAAAAATCAAGCAGCTTGTTCAAATCAACAAGAGATACAAAACGGTGGTCGCTTATGTAAAAGAACATAGACGCAATGTGTTAATGGTTGGTTGTCTAACTTCTTTAAATAATTTGCTGCTTTAAGAACTACTGTTTTGTATTTTCCATCCAGCGTATACGCCTTAAAATTGTTCCATAACGGACTGATCGCACATGGCAGGAAGGAGCTTAAAAAATATCTAAATTTCTGACTCTGCCAGGACAAACCACATTATTTTCCAACTAGAAAAGATCTTTCAAGGGTCTTTTCCAGCACATGAGTTTCACAAGGCTGGATTTATCAACAGGGAACGACATTTGTAACGGGAAATGGAACGATTCAATCAGATTTATTTTAAGCAGGCCATGTGGCGTTGATCTCTCATTGTGTAATTTTCAGTTTAAGGAGAAGAAAAATCAATTCTCAAACTTCTTTTGCATTTTATATCGATATGGGGGAGGACTGCAGTAAAACTATGTAGCAATGACGAAACACGTAACAAAAAAGTATTGTAGTTTTACAAAATACAAAAACTAAAACAATACACAGCAACGTTTCGACTAAAGGCCTTTATCAATCAAACGATATAACAGGAGTGACAATTCAAGCACACTACATCTAGATACGACAGAGACATCTAACGGTCCCAATAAACACAATTATTTTATTTTATTTTTTTTTAAATTTGTTTTTATGACCGCTGGAATGTCTCTGTCTTAGTCTATATGTAGTGCGCTGTGAAATTCGTCACTCCTGTTATATCGTTTCCTTGATAAAGGCCTTCTGGTCGAAACATTGCTGTGTATTGTTATTTTTGTATTTTGTAAAACTACAGTACTTTGCTGTTACATGTTTCGCCATTTCCATTTTCTAGAAAAAAAAAACATCGTTAAAACGAAAGTAAAACTAGCTGATTTCTTCAATTAGCGGAAGTTAGAGTTGAAAGTAACGTAGTTGCGACAACTCATGTGGTTTAATTGGCAGAGTTAGTCCCCTAGGTTCTCATTAGTCACAGGGTGTCAACTGTGGCTATTCTCAATCATTCATTTAATTGATCGCTTCTCGGTACTTGAGAAGTCATCCGTCTCCTGCTCAGGACATAGTATACAGTCCCTGGTCTGGTCTTTGATACCGGTTCAATACTTTCTATCCAATTTCAGTTAGAAGATTCATTGTTCTATCTTAATCATTGTGGCCCTTTTCCAGCTCTGTCTTCTGGACCTCCTCTTTTGTTTAGCAATTGATTGCTCCCAGTAACAATAAGAACTAGTTTCTTGGCTCAATTATAGCTCTCTTTGGGTTGATAAAATTTCAGAAAAAAGTGCAATTACATTGGAAAAGATATTTCTTGCTTCTTCTATTTCTCTGTTGTTAGGTGGTAACGTTGACAATGATGATTTGTACATTTTAAATCCATCTATTCCCGAAATATAAATTATTGAATAATTGGTTAGTTATGTAAGCATATCTGATAGAGACAATTGATATATTTTGGACATATTAAAAGAAATGAAGGGTTTTGGAGAAGACCATCATGGAAGGTGGCATACCGACAAAGAGAAGAGGAAGACCACGGAGAAGATGGATTAGGATGTAACTGATGGTTTGAACATGACGGCTGCAGAGGGAGGACATCTGGCATATGAGAGAGAGAAATTCCGGAGCACTGTTGGGGTGGCAAAGTTCTGCTCAGGACAAGCTATTTGATGAGGATGATAGATATCTATCTACTCTATTTATCTATGCTATCTATCTGTCTACCTTTTTATCTTGCTATCTATCTGTCTATTCTTTTATCTTTGCTATCTATCTGTCTATTCTATTTATCTTTGCTATCTATATGTCTACTATATTTATCTTTGCTATCTACCTATCTTCTCCATGTATCTATTATCTATCTATCTACTCTATTTATCCATGCTATCTATCAATTTATAGATACAACTCTCTCTTTCTATTTGGTCTCAATGGCGAAGTGGTTATAACGTGTACCTGTCGTATTGAAAGTTGTGGGTCGAATCCTGACCGAGACATCTGTGTAATTTTTTTAATGAGATCTCTAGAATCTTGCCGGGGTTCTTGCCGGAGTTACGGAGTACGTTCTTTGTGCAACACTCTTGGAGATGGCGTGCCGTCTCTGCCGACAGGGACGGAGACATATGGGGAAACCCGGTGCAGTGAAGTCAATTCTTTTCCATTGGAAACTCTCTCTCTTTTGTATATCTGAGTGTCTGTTTGTCTGTCGACTGCCCTGTCAGTCATACTTTTCACCTGTTTTTCTGTCTTTCTGCCTTTCCGTTTTTCTGTACACGCACACACATATACATATATATTTAGGAGTGATGTGCGTATGTGCGTATGTGCGTATGTATGTGTGTGTGTGTGTATGTCCGTGAGTGTGTTGTCATGCTTGTATGTGCGTGTTATTTGTTGTTGTACACATGGATATTTACCATCTGATATTTCTCTCTTGAGGGTCTCTATGGCTGAGTGGTTAAACCCTTGCCTTGCGAGTCGAAGATTGTAGGTTTGAATCCAGACCGCGCAGTTCTGTTCATACGTGCATTTTTTTCCAGAGACCTCTAGGTTTGTTGCCGGTGCTACGGAGTTCGAGCTTTGGGCAATACTCTCCGCAGGTGACGTGCCATTTCTGCCGAGAGGGATCGAGACATATGGAGTAAAACTCGGTGCAATGATGTCTATTTTTCGGCTTTAAAACCCTTTTGAAATCTCTTCTCTTATTCTCAAGCTGCTAATGACTTTTGCTGATGCAGAGCATCTTGCATATAACAGAGAGTTTTGCAAGACTTCTGTCATGGGAGTCAAGTTTCTGAAGGGGCAAGCTACTTATTCATATATTAACATATACTATATCTCCCTCTCTCTCTCTCTATCGTTGTCTCTCTCTCTCTTTCTCAATCAATCACGTGCATCGCTGCCGGCGTAGATAATCATGTCTCTCCACAACTCTCTCTTCTTGGTGCGGTTAATCAGCTCTGACGTCGATCTTTTGTCGAACCATGATGCCAGACTATCTAACATCTTCTCCCTCTGTCTTCCTCGATCTTTCTTTCTCTCACTTTTATCTGTTGTCACCAAATGTTCTGAACTATCTCTTTGCATTATAAGCCCAAAGAGCCTTGATTGTCTGATTTTCTTTCTCTCCTTTATTTGTATATAATCTGTCTCTCCACCTCTCTCTCTCTCCTTCCTTTATTAAATATAATCTATCTCTCCACCTCTCTCTCCTTCCTTTATTAAATATAATCTATCTCTCTACCTCTCTCTCTCTCTCTCTCTCTTTCCTTTATTAAATATAATTTATCTCTCCCTCTCTCTCTCTCTCTTTCCTTCTTTTAGAGTAAAATATAATCTCTCTTTCTCTCTCTGCTCTTTATCCTTCCTTCATTAATATATAATCTCTTTTTCTTCTCTTCTCTCTTTCTATCCATCCTTTCTTTATTAGTATATAATCTCTCTTTCTCTCCCTCTCTCTCTCTCTCTCTCTCTCTCTATCCTTCCTTTATTAACATATAATCTCCCACCCCCCTTCCTTCTCTCTATCCTTTCTTTATTAACATATAATATAACTGCCAACATTTATTTGTTTTCTTGCTACAATTTATCCCTTGACATAATGTTCTTGTTATTTGTTCTGTCTTCTTTTTTTTTACTTCTGTCAATACTTCCGTAGAAGAAAACATGCACACAAATGCACTGCTTATCCATGTAACCTATTATATCCACTATCATACCGGATCATGGAGGTGCTATGAATATTTTGTGTACAATGCTTGAACTTATATTGTTTCTATTCCTGGTCAGATGAAACCATATCCTAAGATAAGCATAGAATCACTAAGATATTAGACGGGAACGTAGAAATAAAAGAAGCCCCTGGAGATTAGTTCACCCGGCTTAGTTGCATCAGCTTTATTTGCATTCTCTGAGCGCTGTTTACTGTCAGATCGATTCCAGTTGGGTAGGGTAGTAGTTCGTAGCCTTCGATAACATACGGTCGGCGGGCTCAGGTAAACATTATAGTAATGGCGAAACACGTAAAAATAAAGTACTGTAACTTTATAAAATACAAAAACAATAACAATACTTTCAGCGGCAGTGCACTAACTCCGTAGTACATGCGAATGTCCCAGACGTAATTTAAAAGACTGTTAAATATTGTATCTAAATGTTTCATTAAAAAAAATTTTCGACATAATTTTGCCCAGATTGTCTCTTTCCTGCCTGCTTTTCTCGATGTTTTGAATTGTCAATGGTTCTTTTACGTGCTCAAATTGCATAGGACCTAGATTGTATCGCCCATCTCCGATAGGACTAGGAACTCGAGTTCACCCACACTAAGATAATATCCTGATAGCTCCCCGATGGAGTGAGACGAATGCAAGAATTAGGAGCTAAGTTTGAACATGCCAGACAGTGTCATCTTCGTGGTAGAGGGAGAAAGTTTACTAATCAACTTCTCATAGGTACGGTGAGCAAATGGGGCTTGGAAGGACTGCTGCATCGGAGGACAGAGCACGAATAGGAATGTCCAATGTGCCATGACTTCGATCGCATAACATAACATAACATAACGTTTCTTTCGGAAACCAAATATTTATTATTTTCAAATTTCAACGATAATTGACACATTTTAAAGACAAGTCATTAACTTCATAACCAGCACGATAGAGAAGTGTTGACGTTTTTCCAGCAAAATGACGTGTAAACGATCTTTCATCTTCTGAATCATCTCAATCATTCTCTAGTGCCCTAGAGCGTTAATATTTTCAACATCTAAAGAAAAATGATGGCACATCTGTAATATTTTGTATGCTCTTTCTGTACTCTCAAACTAGGAAGTTGTTTGACAAGAGTGATATATAAAAATATTTTCCGTTCAGTAATTCTTAAAGAAATTTGAGAAAACTGACAAATGGTGGTGAAATTTCTCTTTAAGATACGAGGAGACTTTAGCCAGCTGCCAGTTTCTGAGGGTGTTCTTGACACTGCATTAATAGTTTATGATCCTTCTAGAACACTTCTTGACAGTTTCAATACGTTGATATTATTGTCTACAGCGGTAGAGACTTCTCACGCGTACCAGTCTGTAGTTTGTCCACATTATGTATTCTATGATCAAACCCAGTTTAGAAGACCATAAGGTACAAGCTCTTCTTAAAACACAGCGGTTCTAAAAATGATGATTTGTAGCTTTTATAAATTATTGAAGAGTTTCACAAGCCTACATTAAAAAACATTAAAAACGCCTTAAGTTCGTATTACGAGAACTGCTTCGCAAGGCTGGTGGTCTGGGTTCAGCTCCCGCAATGTGCGTGGAATTTTTTCCCGACCACGACGGCTTTCAGGTCGACCCAGCCTCAACTGGGTACCAGACATGCTCTGGGAAGTAAAGGCGGCCGGCGTGATGCTGACCACATCACCCATCGTGTGCCGACAGTCAATGAAAATACAGGCCTAACACTGTATTGACCCATATACCACGAGGTATGAAAGGGTTCCTTTACTTACTTACTTTTACTTTACATTAAAAAAACACATTAAAAACAGATAACCTTTATAGTTTCCAGTATTTACAGACAGAATGTACAGAAAGATAGAGGCTAGAGTGCAAGAAGCAAATACTGTAACCTACCAGCTAGCTCTATTGTTAAGTAACCCAAAATTCTCACTAACGGACTAAACAACAGATGATCAACAGCATTTTCATGCATACTCTGTGTTACCAGATCCAAACATGGACAATGAGCAAAGACAGTCGCAAAAATATAACTAAATCTGAAATGCAATGCTTACGACAAGTTACAAATAACATCAGAAAAAACAGTCACCAACATCAGTATTAGAAATAAAATTGGCACAGAACCTTGTTTGAATTACGTTGAGAAACAAAGAAAGAAGTGGTTTGGCCACTTAATTAGAATGCATCCAAGCTTCACAGTATACAGAGTATTCTATAGCAGAACATCAGGAAAGAAGGCGAGAGGAAGACCACGAAAAGATGATTAGGTGGCATTACAGAATCCTGTCAAAGTGCACAAATAACTATCACCCAAGCCACTAGAACAGCGCAAGAAAAAACCCCAGAAAACCACAACATTGGGCAACCACCCGGTAACAATGTGACGACAAGAAGACATTGTTACAGTAGTATTTAGTCGTTTCCAGTTTTAACTATTTTAAATGTCCAGTTTTAACTATTTTAAATGTCCAGTTTTAACTATTTTAATTGTCCAGTTTTAACTATTTTAATTGTCCAGTTTTAACTATTTTAAATGTCCAGTTTTAACTATTTTAATTGTCCAGTTTTAAATATTTTGAATGTCCAAATTTTAACTATTTTAAATGTCCAGTTTTAACTATTTTAAATGTCCAGTTTTAACTATTTTGAATGTCCAAGTTTTAACTATTTTAAATGTCTAGTTTCAACTATTTTAAATGTCCAGTTTCAACTATTTTAAATGTCCAAGTTTTAACTATTTTAAATGTCTAGTTTCAACTGTTTTAAATGTCCAAGTTTTAACTATTTTAAATGTCCAGTTTAAACTATTTTAATTGTCCAGTTTTAACTATTTTAAATGTCCAAGTTTTAACTATTTTAGATGTCTAGTTTCAACTGTTTTAAATGTCCAAGTTTTAACTATTTTAAATGTCCAGTTTTAACTATTTTAAATGTCCAGTTTTAACTATTTTAAATGTCCAGTTTTAACTATTTTAAATGTCCAGTTTTAACTATTTTAAATGTCCAGTTTTAACTATTTTAATTGTCCAGTTTTAACTATTTTAAATGTCCAAGTTTTAACTATTTTAAATGTCTAGATTCAACTATTTTAAATGTCCAGTTTCAACTATTTTAAATGTCCAAGTTTTAACTATTTTAAATGTCTAGTTTCAACTGTTTTAAATGTCCAAGTTTTAACTATTTTAAATGTCCAGTTTAAACTATTTTAATTGTCCAGTTTTAACTATTTTAAATGTCCAAGTTTTAACTATTTTAGATGTCAGTTTAACTGTTTTAATGTCCAGTTTTAACTATTTTAATGTCCAGTTTTAACTATTTTAAATGTCCAGTTTTAACTATTTTAAATGTCCAGTTTTAACTATTTTAAATGTCCAGTTTTAACTATTTTAAATGTCCAGTTTTAACTATTTTAATTGTCCAGTTTTAACTATTTTAATTGTCCAGTTTTAACTATTTTAAATGTCCAGTTTAATATTTTAATTGTCAGTTTAATATTTGAATGTCCAATTTTAACTATTTTAAATGTCCAGTTTTAACTATTTTAAATGTCCAGTTTTAACTATTTTAAATGTCCAGTTTTAACTATTTTAAATGTCCAGTTTTAACTATTTTAATTGTCCAGTTTTAACTATTTTAAATGTCCAAGTTTTAACTATTTTAGATGTCTAGTTTCAACTATTTTAAATGTCCAAGTTTTAACTATTTTAAATGTCCAGTTTTAACTATTTTAAATGTCCAGTTTTAACTATTTTAAATGTCCAGTTTTAACTATTTTAATTGTCCAGTTTTAACTATTTTAATTGTCCAGTTTTAACTATTTTAAATGTCCAGTTTTAACTATTTTAATTGTCCAGTTTTAACTATTTTGAATGTCCAAATTTTAACTATTTTAAATGTCCAGTTTTAACTATTTTAAATGTCCAGTTTTAACTATTTTGAATGTCCAAGTTTTAACTATTTTAAATGTCTAGTTTCAACTATTTTAAATGTCCAGTTTCAACTATTTTAAATGTCCAAGTTTTAACTATTTTAAATGTCTAGTTTCAACTGTTTTAAATGTCCAAGTTTTAACTATTTTAAATGTCCAGTTTTAACTATTTTAAATGTCCAGTTTTAACTATTTTAAATGTCCAAGTTTTAACTATTTTAAATATCCAAGTTTTAACTATTTTAAATGTCCAGTTTAAACTATTTTAATTGTCCAGTTTTAACTATTTTAAATGTTCAAGTTTTAACTATTTTAGATGTCTAGTTTCAACTGTTTTAAATGTCCAAGTTTTAACTATTTTAAATGTCCAGTTTTAACTATTTTAAATGTCCAGTTTTAACTATTTTAAATGTCCAGTTTTAACTATTTTAAATGTCCAGTTTTAACTATTTTAAATGTCCAGTTTTAACTATTTTAATTGTCCAGTTTTAACTATTTTAAATATCCAAGTTTTAACTATTTTAAATGTCCAGTTTAAACTATTTTAATTGTCCAGTTTTAACTATTTTAAATGTCCAAGTTTTAACTATTTTAGATGTCTAGTTTCAACTATTTTAAATGTCCAAGTAATAACTATTTTAAATGTCCAGTTTTAACTATTTTAAATGTCCAGTTTTTAACTATTTTAAATATCCAGTTTTATATATTTGAAATGTCCAATTTTAAGAGAAGGTTTCTGGTTACCAATAGCAAAGCCGTGCCACACGCTGTGCTAGTGACCTATCTCATCACCTTTCAACTCCCATCGGAGCACATGTCTTCAACAAACTTCTTCCATCTCTTCCTCTCTCTTGCCATCCCTTCGAATTCTTTCCATGTTTTGCCTATCCTCTTTATATCCGCCTCCAGCTCTCTTTTCCAGGTCTGCCTAGGCCTTCCCTACTCCTCTTTCCCTGCGGGTTCCAAAACAATGCCTGTCTTGCGATGCTTCCGGTCGGTCTTCTCAATGTATGTCCTATCCATCGCCAGCGTCTCTTCCTGAGCTCTTCTCCACTGGTATCTGCTTTGTTCTCTCCCTGAGTTCCTCGTTTGTAATCTTATCATACCATCTCAATCCCTCTATCCTACGTAAACATCCATTTACGAAGGTCTGCAGTTTTCTTATAGTTTCCTTTGTGGTCTTCCATGTTTCCGAGCCATAGAACAGCACTGACTTCACATTTGACTGGAAAATTCTCAGTTTTGTGTTTGTTTTGATCTCCTTGCCTTCCATATCTTACTCAATGCAATAAAGTTCCTTCTTGCTTTTTGTATTCTTATCTTAACATCTTTGTTTGTTCATCCTTCTGTGTCTATGTTGCTTCCAAGGTATGCTAGTGACCTATGCGCCGTGGAAATTACAGGTTTCGAGGTCAGTTCAAGTAAACAATTTTCGTTCTGCACCAGGTACGCGGTTAGATTATAAGAAACCTTGTTAAGAAAACAAGCCTGCATGCAAAAATAAGTTCAAACTCTCATTTTAGACGCAATGACTACACCTAACTTCGTAGCTGGTGAACACACAAAAAAACAGGCGATTTTTCTCCCTCTCTAGGCTTTATAATAGACTCTTTGAATGTCCAGTTGTAGCTAAGTAGTGAAGCTGTTTGCTTTACGTTTAGAAGATCGTAGGTTTGAATCCTGCCTGCGTTTTTCTGTTCATGTGTGCATTTTTTCCATACTCCTAGGATTATTACCTTAGATAGGCAGTTCATGCTTTGTGCAATTATCTCTGCAGATGTCGAGGCATTACTTCTGCCTTTCTTTTCTTCTTTTGTCTGTTTTGGGCATTTCTGCGGAGGGAAACCGAGCTATATAGAGGACACCGGTGCACTACAGTCAGTCCTTCGTCCTTAGACCCTCTTTCGACAGAAAGTTTTCCAAATTGCAAGTTTTTCTGCACTCAATTTCCATCTCTAATTATTTTTCGTAAACACAAGGGCTGCAAAAGACAACAGATGAGTGAGGAGTCTCCGGCAAAGAGGACAAGAGGAAGTCAACGGTGAAGATGAGCCTAAGATGTGATAGATGAATTGAATATTATAACAGCGAAGGATGGACATCTGTCATATCTCTCTCTCTCTCCCTCTCTCTCTGTAACTTGTTAAACCCGGATAGAGGCTAGGCCCTCAACCAACTTATGCCATGTCTTCCTATCTCTAGCTATCTCCTGCAGCTCCCTCCAGTTCTTCTTTATAGTCTTGATCTCTGCATCCAAATCCCGTCGCCATGTATTTCCAGCCTCCTCCTTTTGCTGTTCCTGCGGGTTCCAGGAAAGGACCCTTACTGTTATATTCAGCTCAGGTTTTAGCAAAAGTGCTTGTCCTATCCATCGCTAGCGTCTTTTTTTAACCTCTTGGTTCAATTAAATCTGTCTTGTTCACTCCATAAGTTTCTCATTTTTGACCCTACTATACTATCCCAGTCCCTCTATTCTGTGCAGACATCCAGTTAATGAATGTTTGCAATTGATGCGTTAGTAGAAAGAAATTCTGAAGCAGTGTTGGAGTGGACAAACTCTGCCAAGGACAAGCTATTAAATGATGATATCATTTCTGTCATCAAGAATCTAGGAGATCTCTGTGGTGTAGAGCTTAGGTACTGGCTCCTAGTTCCAAAGGCACACGGTTCGCTCACTTGTGGAGCCAGCGAGATATTTTTCCAGAGATCCCTGATCTCAGTGTAGGTGAGATCGAGTTCCTAGTCCTATCGGAGACGGATGATAAAACGTAGGTACCGTGTTCAATTTGAGGACGTAAAATAACCCTTGGCAGTTCAAAATCAAGAAGAGCAAGCTTTCTAAGCCGTTGCCTTTAAAAAAAATCATTAGAAAGAATTTAAAAACCAAAATTATTTTAAAATATCTTCACCATCTTCAAAATTACATCGGGAACCCTCGCCGGTGCTATGGAGATCATACACTGCCGTTGAGATTTCCCTGTGTAAGAAAGAGATTGGAGCACACATGGTTACTCACCAAAGTGCTATGATGATGGTCCTATCAATCAACCATTCAATCGTGTCATTTCTGTGTACAAGTTTTATCCAAGGGGATTTCATAGGCGAATAGCGTTGTTCAGTTTAAGAACCGCTGATCAAAGAGGGAGAATTTGGTTTCCTGATTTGACGAAATTGCATCCAATGTTCTGAAACCTACTATCTTTTCTAGCTTTTATTTTAATTTTATTCTTGTCCACCAGGGAGACTGAAACGTTATTTATCTCCTGTTTTAGTGGCGGCCATGAAAACTTAAATGTTATTTACATTTTTAGGAGATGTTCATTTCTAGGTCAAAGTTGTGCTATTGCGGACAATTGTACCTCTAGGAGATAACTAACTCCCGTCTGAACTAGTCTGACTGACAGAAAGGGCTGAGGTTTTAACCCTTTATAGTGACGGTGACTTTTTAGCGGAAGCAAAAAGTGCCTCGCAATCATTCAAGATGGCAGACTGTCTATCGATCTTCTCTTGTCACTGGTAATTTTGCAAATTCTGTTGAAGTAGCCTCCCCTAGGACTCGTCCACTGAACTTCGAACTAGTCAGTAGACACCGCAGGAAGGCAAATTTCAGACAAGAAACTTTCTAGTGAAATGGAAATGGAATACGACTTCTGGAAGTCTGAGATGACCAATATCATTTATTCTGTAATAAAAGCTGAACTTCACTCAGGATTTGGTAGCAGGACATATTAGTAGGGGCCGCAGGCGCGGTAATATAAAGATATAAAGTGGAGCCAGTGTCAGTGAGCTGGCACTGATCAAGATTCTACCACACCTCTAAGATGTGGCCATGGTAACAGACTAATGTTTGGTTAAGTGGGTAGGGATCTTCTTCTACTTTGCGTTCGTTCTTTACGACCAATTTTAATCACTCTTTTGATATGTTTGATCTTTGCCAAGAACGTGTATACGTTGCACATTGGTTTTAGACCCCTAAACGCATAGACTTGTACATGTTTAGGACACGTGCTTCCGATTTCAACCAAACTTCCTTAGTCGCCTCTTACGACATGCGTGGCAGGTAACAGTGGTTCTATTCTTTACACCCCAAATTTGGGCTCTGGTAACCACTCGGACGTGTGTAGGAATCGAAAGAGAGGTACTTGGAATTGGTAGAAGGGTAGATGCATACATGTCTGATATGAGATCTGATCGCAACATAGTCGATGAGAATCTCAGTGAATGCACGTATACTTCTCTCTTGTCCGATAAAGAGTCAAAGACGTTGCATTACACAAATCAGACGCCCGTGTGGTTACAGGGTCCCAAATTCGGGATACGAAATAGGACCACTATTACCTACCACATATACGGAGAAAGTGGAGATTTGGCGTGGGATTAGCTACCCAATCCTGTAAAAAACACTCAGGCTATAAAACTGCAAGCAAGTGCACGAGAGCTTGCAAGGCTTTGGTTGGGGATCTATGCCTCCTTTGGGGCGAAGGTTGAAAAGAAGAAGAAGACATTAGTAACTATTTCGTTATCTGTTTTTTGATCCAGCATTGAACAATCTACGAGTACTTTGTTCTGTATTTACACTTTCCAGTTCCCGGGCGGTGAAAATGGTAATTTATACGGTCATAAATATTTGATACGTCTAGCGTCTTTACTCCCCTCAACCCCCTTCTCCTCTATGTCTTGCAATGTTGCAATATTGTTGTGTTTATTGCATTCAATTTCGCGTTTAATGTTGCAGTTAAGGAGATCATATCGCCAATTTTCAAATATGTCTGTGTATTTTTATAATAAAATATGGAGCTGCAAGTTATATAGTATTAAAACTAAATTTCGAATTTTCAATTTAAATGTTGTATCAATCCTAACATATGCTAGCGAGAGTTAAGAGAGAATAATGACTAAATATATAGAAAGAAGTTGAATGCATTTGAAAATAGATGTCTGCGAAAAATAATGAACATAAAATGGAATGAAGTCAGGAGAAGTAATGAAATCAGAAAGATGTCTGGTCCACCACTAGTAGCAACTGTTATAATACGGAGAAGATGGAAATATGTTGGACACACCTTGAGAAGAAATGATCAAAGACTATCAAAGCAGGCATTGTAGTGGGAGGCAAAGGGTTCAAGAAAGAGAGAACTACATAGTGAAACCCTGAAACGAACTTTGCTGAGAGAGGCAAGAAATATCCGCCTCAATTCCATGGATGAGATCGAGCGAGTTGCCCAGAATAGAGCGATATGGAGAAATTGCTTGCAGCCCATATGTAATGTATAACAAGCAAGAAAGGAATTTTGATTATATTATTTATATCATACTAGCTTTTCAGTTTTTTAGATAATTTTGGAGGGAATTGTGCCTGGAAGAAGAATGAGAGGAAGACCTAGAAGACGATGTGTGCAAGATGTCATTGACGATATGAGAATGACTACTGCTGGCGCCGGTCATCTTGCACGGAAAAGATAATTTTTCAGGACCGCTGTCATGGAAGCCAAGTTCCGGAAGCGACAAACTACTTGATGATGTGCTGTGCAGTTCTAGCAGAAAACTGATTTTATACAACAGTACCGCCCGTCTGCCCAGCGTGTTCGTAGCGCGTTGGACTTCGGGTGACTAGTCCTCTGTGTGTGCGGGTTCAATTCCGCGGACTGGCAGAAAAGCCACAGGTTCCCCAGATTCACGGTGTTCGTGGCACCGAACCGAAGGGTTACGATGTCCATGGCACGAGCCGAAGAGCTGAAAGCTCAAGTGCTTCTGGATCGGAAAAAAATTAAAAAAATACAACAGTACCCATCACAATGTGGCGTCGCTGTGGGTCTGTGGGGTGTGTGGGCGTTTGTGGACGTCTGTGGCGTTTATGGGCGTTTGCGATTAAGTGATGATGAGCACGATCTCAACCCAAGAGAACCTGGTTCAAACACCGCGGTCGGCAATTTGGAAGCAAAATTGTTCCCATGAATTATTACGAACAGTAAAAGTAGACCTCACAATTCTGAAAGCAATAGCAAGCTACTGAACGTATAAATAGTGCATAGAAAATCAACGACTAGTTTACTGTTGTTGATAGCAATGTCCTGTAAAGGATTTACCACGATTTTTATTTCATCCATGACAAGTCTTCTTGATTTACTCGCGTCATTTTTTCTTGACTATTTAATTTGTTAGCTATTTAAAATCTTTCTGGTGATAATTTTTCCTATTTTCTAAAATCACACTCTACTAAATCTAATTTAGTATATGCATGCTACTTTTCCATGAGACGATGACGATGGATTATACATGTTCTCAGGACATGGTCGTTCCACTTCTGACACCATTGTTGTGGCATGTGGTCTTATAGATGGACCGGAGTGGTGACACTTGCACAATATAAGGAACAACATGGTCTTGTTGAATTCATATATATATTTATTGATGTTATGGTATATATGTAGACAATATACAAAACACGTCCATCCGTGCCCAATGTTTATGTTCGTCTCTCCTATGTTGTCCTTACGTTTCTAAGCAGTACTAACAAATCTACGTCAACTAGTTTCACTACGTCAATGTCTCGTTCTAGTGTTTGCTAGCTGCTCGTAGTGAGCAGATTTGGTGTGCAAACACTACAGTCTCTACTTATGCATTTCTACAAACTTATCTATCTAAACTACCTGTCTAGTCTGCTAGCTACTACCTGGGGTTGGGGAACGGTTGTACCTGGTCCTGGCATACTACTACAATACGTTAAAGCAAGAAGCGACAAGTGCTACCCCCTGGAAAATAGCTTTTTATTTGTAATGCATTTTTATGCGAATCTTGTCTTCTTCATTTCCGCCTATCCAGATAAAACTCAAAATCAAAGAAAACTGGCTGATGCTACAAATAAGAATGGGGAAAATTGAAGTATTTTGGACATTTAAAGCGACGCGATTGACTGAAGAAGAACATCATGGAAGGGAGCATACCGGCAAAGAGGGGAAGAGGCAGACTGCAGAGAAGATGTATTCAGGATGTAAGTAATGATTTGAACGTCAATTACCCGTCTGCAGAGGCGGGACATCTGGCTAACGAGAGAGAGAGAGAATCCGTAAGACTGTTAATGTGGCAAAGTTCTGCTCCAGGACAAGCTACTTGATGATGATGAAACTACCAACAAATATTTTTAAATTAGTTTTCAACCCAAACTCCCGCCCTGGTAAAAGCTATGTGGTCTCCCATAACTGGGTCGACCAAGACATGCAATGTGGACTCCCATACTGGGCTCAGACAAGACATGCAATATGGACTCCTATAACTGGGTCGACCAGACATGCAACTATGGACTCCATAACTGAGTCGACCAAGACATGCAATTGGACTCCCATAACTGGGTCGACCAAGACATGCAATGTGGACTCCCATAACTGGGTCGACCAAGACATGCAATATGGACTCCTATAACTGAGTCGACACGACATGCAATTGGACTCCATAACTGGTCGACCAAGACATGCAATGTGGACTCCCATAACTGGGTCGACCAAGACATGCAATGTGGACTCCCATAACTGGGTCGACCAAGACATGCAATATGGACTCCTATAACTGGGTCGACCAAGACATGCAATGTGGACTCCCATAACTGGGTCGACCAAGACATGCAATATGGACTCCCATAACTGGGTCGACCAAGACATGCAATGCAGTTTATACCTTGGTTGTAAAGGAATAATTGTTACATAGAAACACATGGAGATGAATGTCTGAGTCAGAGCTCAAAGACATACATAGGACTAGGTTTGAAAGTAAGGCACAAAATAGAACTGAGTAGACATTTTGGTTTCTGCGTTATGTTCCAATGGTGGCGATGAGGACTGATAATGATGATGATGATGAAGGTAATGATGACTATGATGATGATGATGATAATGATAATAATGATGATGATGATGCTGATGAAGAAGATGATGATGACATTGATGAGGATGATGATGATGATGGTGATGGTGATGATGAGGATGATGATGATGATGATGGTGATGATGATGGTAATGTTGATGGTAATGAAGACGGTGATGACGATATTTAGGATGGTGATGATGATGGCGATGGTAATGATGATGGTAATGAAGACGGTGATGAGGATGATGATGATGATGATGATGAAGATGATGATGATGATGATGTTGATGATGAGGATGATGATGATGGTGATGATGATGGTGATGATGATGGTGATAATGATGGTAATGATGATGGTAATGAAGACGGTGATGACGATGATGAGGATGGTGATGAGGATGGTGGTGATGATGATTATGAAGAAATAACTACATGTGAAATGCGTTGCCTGCGAAAAGTTACCAACAACACCAGATAAGACAAAGTCACCAACATCAGCATAAGAAAGAAAGTTGGCACAGAACCTTGCTTGAATTACATTGAAAAACAAAGAATGAAGTGGTTTAGCACTTAATAAGAATGCAACGAAACTCCACAGTATACAAGAGTATTCTACAACAGAACATCAGAAAAGAAGGCGAGAGGAATACCACGAAAAAGATGGTTAGATGGCATAGCAGAATCCTGTCAAACAGCAAAAATAACAATCACTCAAGCCACCAGAACAGCCCAAGAATAGAACTGAAAGCCATGAGACTGATCATCAACCCGGTAGTAGTGTGACGACCAAAGAGCACATAAGTGAAATGAAAATCACCAAAGTCACCAGAATAGCGCAAGACAACAACAGAAAACCACGACACTAGACAACACCCCGGTAGCAGTGTGACAACCGAAGAGCAAAAATAAAAAATCGCACAGGCCACCAGAACCCCCCCAAGACAAAAATAAAAACCACGACACTGAGCACCCACCCGGTAACAGTATAACGACAAAAGAAAGAAGAAGAAGATAAGGTACTTATATTAAGTTGTCATCAAACGGACATTTAAAACAAAAATAGTATCATTCAATTTCAAGGACACTGAACCAAAAAAAAATGGCTTCTGAGGTGACAGATCATGGAGATGCTGTCACAGAGGACGCTACTGCTTTCAAAGCTAATAAAACTCTAAATTTCACGTAAGGTTTCCCATCACGCTCAAACGTTTCCTGTAAAATGAGAAGGTCTAGAATTACTGGGCAGTGGGGAAAATCTGTTTGATAAAAAGTGACAAGTAGATCAAGGTTACTGGTTGGTGAACGGAATTTTTTTTAAAAAAAGGACGGAGAAACATGTTGGTTATAATTAAAAAAACAAATTGGGTGGTAATAATTTTTTGGATTGAAGACTTCTTTTTCTTCTCCTCTTCCACCATTTACTTCTTTATCAATGACGAAGTGGTTGGATCGTTTGCTTGTCTTACTGACGGTTCTGGGCTCGAATCCGGACCGAGACACATTGTGCAAATTTTTTCAAAAGATCCATAGGATTGTCTCTGTGGATAAGTGGTTAAGCCCTTTACCTTGCGAGTCGAAGGTCGTGGGTTCGAATCCGGACCGCGTCGTTCTGTTCACGAGTGCAATTTTTCCCAGAGACACCTAGGATTGTTGCTGGAGATACGGAGTTCGTGCTTTGTGCAATACTCTCGGCAGGTGGCGTGCCATTTCTGCGGAGTGGGACCGGGCCATATGGGGTAAGACCCGGTGCAATGAAGTCAATCCTTCGGCTTTAAACTCTTCTTTTTTTTAAACCCTAGGATTATTGCCGGAGCTTCGAAGTTAGATCGTTGTACAATGCTCTCGGCAGGTGGCATGACATCTCTGCTGAAAGGGACGGAGTTATATGGGGAAACCCGGTGTAATTAAGTCAATCCTGTGACTTTGGACCCTTTAGAAGTGTTGGTGTGGGGCGGGGGAAGGATGTAGTGATCTAGTGTGTGCTAATTCTAATGCACTATGTAAGCTGATATTCATTTTCTTAAGTCAGTTCTTGATGCCCTCTCTCCATCTTTTGCGTGATCTTCCTCTTGCTATGTACTCGTTATACGTTGTCAGTGTGTCTCTCTGTGATAGTCGATACCAGGACATTCTGGTCAGATACAGACAAAGATAGAAAATCACACTCTATTTAATTGTGAAAACAAATTTTATTATTTTGTGAAATTCCGATTATTTTTCCAAGTCTTATATTCTGATCTTAACCACATTTGCCGTGAAGCGTCGTGGGGAGAGTTAGTTTTTCTATCTTGTGCCAGGCATGTTGCGTTTGACGTTGTCAGTCCATGCTTTCGCAGGGACTCTGAGATGTCATCTATCCATGGTGTTCTTGGCCGGCCTCGTGCTCTGCGCCCTGAGTGTCGATTTTTCCAAGTGAAATGGTTAAAATACCTTTTCCTACTTTCTTTATGAAATAACGATAACTTAAGCTTCTCACTCCTCTTCTCTGCAGGAATTACTGGGCAAGAAAAAGACAACTATAAACAAAAGGGGAATGGAGAAGACGTTCCAGGATGTTGGATAACGATTCCAAGAAACTAAAGGAGGGCAAGAAAACATGAATAAATTACTGATGATGTAAACAGATCAAATATGAACTGGACAAATATTACTTTCCTGATCAAATATTCATAAACGAATTTATGGAATAAAAACCAAGAATAATGGGCAGATCAGAACATTAGCAAGCGGTACATAAATAAAATGGAGGAAAAATAAATGAGTAATGGGCGTATTATTGTATGTATCTATGTTTTTTTTATTGCTGCGTGCATCTACCGTTATTTATCAATTTTGTTATTGACTTTGTCATCTATAGACTATTCGGTATATTATATGTTTTGAGTACTCTCATCATCAACATCAGGTGCCGTGCCGGCTGGCGTAGGCGATCATGGATCTCCACAAATCTCTGTCTAGTGTTTGCTATCATCTCAAATGTTGACTCCTTCCGTGCCATGAAGTCAGGCTATCCAAATTTGTTTCTCTCTGTCTTCCTCTGTCTCGTCTACCCTCGATTTTACTGGTTGTCACAATGTATTTTAAATCTTCAATTCTCATCACATATTCGAAAAATGATAACTGCCTCTTTCTTATATTGATGATAAGCTTTCTCTGTGTCTTGACCTCATTCAACACCACACCATTAGTGATTTTAGCAGTGCATGGGATTCTCGCCATTCTTCTGCAAAACCACATCTCTGTGGTCCTCAGAGATTTTTCGATATGTGTGTTCATTGCCCATGACTCGCATCTGTATGTCAGTATTGGTTCTATGTAGCACTGAATAACTCGCATTATGATCGCAATTGACAAGGACTTGTTGCAGATAATGCTTCTCATTTTCAAGAACGATGTTTTGGCTTGCCCTATTCTGCTCTTTATTACTTAAGTCTATTTAAATACTCAACAATGATTTTTTGTGATTTTTCAAAATAAGAGGTTAACGCAAAGAAAAAATACGAATGGGTATAATATTGAATACTCATCATCATCACAGTCCTAAGCAGATATTTGCCACCCCAACAGTCCTTCGGAATTTCTCTCGCTAATAGGCGAGATGTTCCGCCTCTGTAGTAGTTCATGCAAACCATCAGTTACGTCATGAATCCGTCTTCTCCGTTTGAAGATTAAGTCATTATTTATGACCTTTTTTCTTATTTACAGAAGGTCATTTGGCAAGTGTTTTACTGTGACATCTTCTGAGTTTCCGCTTGTCTCTCTTGCCTTTCAGCTCATCACTAAGTCTCTCGTGACTGTTGCTTTCCCTGATGTTTCCAAGCTGAAAGCATGGATGAAGTGTCCCTCCATTTATATATATATTCTTGCCAGCTGTAGGGAATGTACCTTGCCAATTTGGCACAAACTCCCTCTGTACCTTATTGTTTCATAAAAAAAAGATGATTATTGGTCTTGAGTAACTCAATAAAGGGTTCATATGCTGTTTTCATCTGGAGTCAAGTCTGAAGATAAGCTCTCTATCTCATTTAACTCTTACTATAAGGTCAAAGATGGTACACTTTTCAGGAAACCACTTGTCAACGGGTAAGCTGGCAACCTGGTTAATCCGCCTCTGCTGATCGCCGAAAGTCAACTTGATAACACACTGCGCTAGTGACCACGTGACGTGGACATTTCAAATTCCAAGTCAGCTTAACCCTTTTGCCTCTCTGATCCGATATACTGACTCTCGTTGTTTTGTTATTTATCGCGAGGCCAGTACATTAGCTAGTTCGTGCAATATAAATGTGGGGCCGGTATACTAGCTAGTTCGTGCAATATAAATGTGAGGTCGGTATACTAGCTAGTCCATACAATATAAATGTGAGGTCGGTATACTATCTAGACCATGCAATATAAATATGAGGTCGGTATACTAGCTAGTCCATACAATATAAATGTGAGGTGGGTATACTATCTAGTCCATGCAATATAAATGTGAGGTCGGTATACTAGCTAGTCCATGCAATATAAATGTGAGGTGGGTGTACTATCTAGTCCATGCAATATAAATGTAAGGTCGGTTTTTCTAGTTAGTCCATGCAATATAAATGTGAGGTCGTTATACTAGCTAGTCCATGGAATATAAACGTGAGGTCGGTATACTAGCTAGTCCATGGAATATAAATGTGAGGTCGTTATACTATCTAGTCCATGCAATATAAATGTGAGGCCGGTATTCTATCTAGTCCATGCAAAATAAATGTGAGGCCGGTATTCTATCTAGTCCATGCAAAATAAATGTGAGGTCGGTATTCTACCTAGTCCATGCAAAATAAATGCGCCGGAATGTAAATAAAATTACGGAGTCATAGAGTTAACCTAAAGTTCCCAGTTCCTACACAGTACAAGGTAGTACTATAGAAGTCATTGATCCGTCATGTCGTCTTCGATATTACATTTACATCTGAAGTCGAAGTAAGAGTCGCCTGAATAGCGAGGGACACTTGTGATAAATAAATCAAGCTTTCAATCAAAAACCACTCAGATGCACAATGTTAGGCGCCATGAATTCATAGCAGACGGGCACATAAAAAAGCAAGATCAGATGGATCGGGGTAAGAGAGAGATATAGACAGATCAATACAAAATAAATTATTCTGGCGACATATGCATACAGGAGTACTCGGTATAATATTAGCAGCACAAACAGATAAGCGTTTAAATACGTTCTGAACGGTTTCAGATCAAGAGTTAATTGTAAAGCTGCACTGGAGACTACTAAACATTGACTATATAAGGATACAGGAACTAGTCACAGACAGCACCGAGAATACATCAATACGTTCTATAGTGGAACTTGAAATGGTTTTTGTCCCAGTGGTAAAAGTCTGGCGACAACTATCGTGCTGGGAGATCTTCATGCAAATGTTGGTTAGGAAAAGGTTAGTGATACTACTGGATGACACGTACTGTGGAGGGGGCAAGAAACGGGTCCTTCTTTACTTTTTTCGTGACCTTAATATATTCTATATGTATTCAATGTTGAAAATAGATATCTGCGAAAAATAATGAACATAAAATGGGACGAATTCAGGAAAAGTGATGAAATCAGAGAAATGTTTGGTCAACCTTGTAATAACCAATGTTATAGGAGGGAGAAGATGGAGATATGTTGAATATAACTTGAGAAGAAATGATCAAAGAATACCGAAAGCAGGCATTGAAATTGGAGACAAAGGGTTCAAGAACGAGAGGACGACCTAGGGAAACCGAGAAGCGAACTATGCCTAGAGAGACAAGAAATATAGATCTCAATTCAATGGAAGAGATTGTGTGAGTTGCCTAGAACAGAGCGGTGTGAAGAAATTACTTGCAGACCCTATGCAACGTACAACGGTACGAGAGGAATTATTATTATTATACAATGTTGTCAATGTTTGTGGAGCGAATTACCGTAATGTATAAGTGTTAGCTTATCGACTTGAACACAAGAGGATTGTAAGTTCAATTCCACACTTGACGTTCCACACGCAAGGAAAGGAATTTGCCCTCCTACCTCATACACCCTAGGGGCTAGAAATGTGAAGTGACAGTCACTTCATTACCCAAGGTCTGCAAAGGCTACGGTGAATTATATTTCTTCTTCTTCTACTTCTTTGCGTTCGTTCTTTACGACCAATTTTAATCAATCGTTGTGATATGTCTGATCTTTGTCAAGAACGTCTATACGTTGCACATTGGTTTGGTAGGCCCCTAAACGCATAGATTTCTACAAGTTTAGGACACATGCATCCGATTTCAGCCAAACCTCCTTAGTCGCCTCTTACGACATGCATGGCAGGTAACAGTGGTTCTATTCTTTACACCCCAAATTTGGGCCCCGGTAACCGCTCGGGCGCATCAATCGTTGTGATATGTCTGATCTTTGCCAAGAACGTCTATACGTTGATATTTATTATTCAATGTTGTATCCTGTATAAATTTCCCTGTCATTCTTAGCTTACACAGAGGTCCGTGTAGTTTTTTCTTTCCAAGTGGTGTTTCACTAGGACAATGAGTATGATTCAGTATATCATTTTCGGGGAAGTCTTATGGTATGGACTCTGCAGTGGGGGGTGCCTGTACACATATACAACACGTGGCTGAATTGTCAATCTTGAATGTTGTATACCGCCCCTGTGATGTCAGGGCTCGCAGGGGGAGTAAAGAATAGTAACACTGCGATCTAAAAGGAATATCGCAAGAAGCGACTGAGGTAGGGGTCTAAGGAAGCTATCGTAGTAAATAAAAAGAGTAGCAGAAATTGGATGTGCTGTCCCTACTTGTAGGCGCATAGCTGACACAAAGTACTATCTCTCTTAGGCTCAGATTACATACAAATCACAAAGTGTGGTTTAAGAAGTTGTTGATATGGAGCGCTCGAAGAAGAAGAAGAAGAATTGTGTATACATATTGCTGCAGAGTCGATTGTGTTCTGTTCTGATGTGTATAATTTCGAACTAATATGTTCATGTTTTGGTAGTCGTCTTGTGTTAGCATTAGTGGTTTTCTCTAAGTTAGCAAACTTTATAGTGGTTGGAAGTTTTGTGTGTCTTGATGACCCTTCAAACTACACTGACGAGAGACTAACTCCTGCAAGTATAACCAAGTCAGACAGGCTATAGGTGAAAGGCTGAAGGTGACAGGGAGCAGAGTGAGGCCATATAAGGTGACAGTGCAGAACCCAAAAGCAAGTGGTAAATGCTATGGCTCAGTGCTATTCAATTTTATACTTTGTTCATATTTTGAGGTTTATCTGATTGATGGTTGAGGAGGCGAGGGCGCCATATGATGACTGAAATACTATTAAAAAATTAATTGTATATCCTTTACAGGACTTTGCGAATAAACCCCAGCTGTTTGTGATTTTTCTAGGCATTATTACGTTCAGTAGTTTGCCATTGCTTTCTGAATGGTGGTGCCATCGTCCTTTTGTAAAAATCCACGAGAAACAATTTGCAACCAAATTGTCCGCAGCGTGATTCGAACTCAGAACGTCGAGGTTAATAGACCGAGCCACTAACCCCTAGGCCACAGACGCCACCGCAATACTATTACTACTACTAATAATAAAAGTGATGTTAATATAGTTAAGATGTGAACTCTTTCTCCAGTGGAAAAGCAAATGATGAGGTTAGAGGGCAGTAGAATGGCTACAAAATAAATCAAGCAGTGGCGGCTGGTGATCATTTTTCTTGGTGGGGCCAGACACAAATTTTCGGAAAAATTATGGTTTATTTTTATCCCTTATTATTCCGGGAAGTTATTCTCCTTCTTGATTATTGGTGGGGCCGGGCCCCACTGGCCCTTAATGACGAGCTGCCCCTGAAATCAAGATTGCACACAGGGAGAAGTTCGTATTCATGGAAGCGCTAAACAAACAACAACAAAATAATTTGCTGTCTTGAAATTTTCTTCTTCTTCTCTAGTACGCCCGCTGTTAATTCAGGCGGAAAGTCATGACGCCTGGTATTGCGCTTTTGACTGATTTTTTCGTGGACCTATATTACCCTTTTACAGGCATCCCTCAACCATATGGACAGCCTCGTCGACTTCAGAGATACTAAGTTCGCTCCCTCGTTAAGCCTTCTGGAAGTTTATTCACAATTCCCTGATCGCAGTTTAGGCGAAATCAAGTTCCTAATCCTATTGGAAACGGAAGATCAAACGTAGATCCCATGTTCAATTTGTGCACATAAAAGAACCATCGGCAGTTCAAAATCGAGAAGGGCAGGCTGGAAAACCGCTGCCCGGGCAAAATTCATTAGAAAAAATTAAATATAAAATTCTTACAAAAATGTCTTCACCTTCAAAATTACAACGATAACCCTCGTCGGTGCTACTGAGTTCATGCACTGCAGCTGAGGTCTTCCTGTGTACGAATGAGAGCGGAGCACACATGGTTACTCACCGAAGTGCAATGATGATGGTCCTATCAATCAATCAATCAATCAATCAGCTCTAGAAATTAAGAATAGTGAAGCTGGAGGCAGTCCGCAGCGAGAAGCCCCCTAACAATCAGATTGACGAGCAGTAACGCAAAATAGATATACAGTGGTAATTATCATCAGTTGTAGTCTCGACATCGAAGCCTGACTGAAATGAACCTCCAACATCCTACGTCTCTTGTCTTGATGTTGCACTTTGCCAGGCTGTAATTTGCTCTTTCTTGATGTTTATCTCCCACTTGTGTCACCGTCTTCCTCTTAAACGCCCGTCCTTCATCTTTGCCCTCCATTATTGTTTTCATCAATGTGTCATGTCGTTTTATGTTTCCAAAATATTTATTTCTTTGGTTTTTATTGCCCACAGTAGCTTCTTCTTTATTCCTATTTTCTTTCTAGAAATTATTTATTTGTTTGTTTTTATCTCTCATGAAATACGATCTATTCTTATGTATACGCATATCTGATTTGCATTTATTCTGTCTTCTAAATGTTTGTTTATTGTCCTTGTTTCTGAACCATACAAAAATGTTGAGTAAATATAGTTGATAATATTCATCCATAGCTCATTTATTTGGATGTTAGTAACATGATCGTGTCATTGCAAGGTGTAACACACCGATAGAGTGGACAATAGCGCACATTCTGCTTGCTTGCTTACTGCTCTCCGTTCCTTGTGGAGCATAGGACCTGAACAGTTGTCCTCCACTCTTTCCGGTCTCTTGTCGTTTCTTATGACTTTTCAGGCTTTCGGTTCCTCAAGAAAACACAGTCTCAATTATGTGACATGGGCAAGTCTTAGACGCTGGAACGAGTTCAAGAATTAGGCGTTAAGTTTGGACATGCGAGACAGTGTCGTCTTCTTGGTAGAGAGAGAAGATATAGTAATCAACTTCTCGTGGGTAAGGTGGGCAGATGGACTTTGGGATGGTTGCTGCAGCTGAGGACAGAGCACGAATGGGAATGCCCAATGTGCCATGACGTCGATCGTATAACATAACATAACATAACAGTCTCTAGATCTGTTTAGGAGGTCCCCTTTTTCGTCTCCCTTGAGAGTTCCACTCAAGTGCTTTTCTAGCGATATTTGACTGTGTTTTCGCAGCATATGTCCTACCCACCGCTATTTTCTCCATCTGACTTGTGTCATCGTGGGTTTATGTCCTTTTCCTATCCACTTATCTAACTTATGTCATCATGGGTCCCTATTATGTACTTATCCACTGATCTGACTTCTGTCATCATGGGTCACTGTTCTTGCTTATCCACTGATCTGACTTCTGTCATCATCGGTCCCTGTTCTGTGCTTATCCACTGATCTGACTTCTGTCATCATGGGTCACTGTTCTTGCTTATCCACTGATCTGACTTCTGTCATCATCGGTCCCTGTTCTGTGCTTATCCACTTATCTGACTTCTGTCATCATCGGTCCCTGTTCTGTGCTTATCCACTGATCTGACTTCTGTCATCATGGGTTCCTGTTCTGTGCTTATCCACTGATCTGACTTCTGTCATCATGGGTTCCTGTTCTGTGCTTATCCACTTATCTGTAACAATAGAGGAAGAAGACGAATGTAGGTATGTACTGTAGAAACCGATTGAGATAATGAGAAGAAATTATGGGAAAGAGAGATAGACAGAATGAGAAAAATTATAGGAGAGAGAGATAAACACAATGAGAAAAATTATAGGAGAGAGAGAGATAGACACAATGAGAAAAAATATAGGAGAGAGAGATAGACAAAATGAGAAAAATTATAGGAGAGAGAGATAAACAAAATGAGAAACATTATAGGAGAGAGAGAGAGATAATGACATTGTAAAAAAATCAGAACAATTATGGAACAAAGAAACGAAGGACAACAAAAATAGAAAATACTTAAGAATATAACATTATATCATCGTAGAGTATACAGAGCAAGGTTGATCATCAAATCTGGCTACAGTGAGTTGTGGAGATACTTGATCACCAACGCCAGCAGTCATGACATTTTCAAATAATGACGATGAAAACTAATATCTGTGGCATATTCTAATCACTAGCGTTAGCTTATTGATTTCAACATTACGTATCCATGTCACAGGACGACCTCTGTGATTCCTTCCTGTGTTCCTTAATTTCTCGCTATTGTTGACAGTGATTGGTGACACAGGACATTCGTTATACGTTTTAATGAGTGCCGTGATAGTGTACAAAAAAGTAACAAAAAGTAAAGGAACCCTTTCATACCTCGGGGTATATAAGTCAATACAGTGTTAGGCCTGTATCGTTCATTGACCGTCGGCACACGTCGATTGACGCCGGCCGCCTTTACTTTCCCAGAGCATGTCCGGTACCCAGTTGAGGCTGGGTCGACCTGAGAGCCGTCGCGGTCGGGAAAAGTTCTACGTCCACTGCGGGAGTTGAACCAGGACCACCAGTCTTGAGAAGCGAGTTCACTAACAACTACGCTACTGCGACTCTCCGTGAAAGTGTAGTAGTTAATAAATCTTACGCCCGCCTACCCAGCTTGTTCGTAGCGCGTTGGACTACGGGTGACAAGCCCTCTGAGAGTGCGGGTTCAATTCCGTGCGCTAACAGAAAAGCCACAGGTTCTCCAGATTCACGGTATTCGTGGCACCGAATCGAAGGGTTACGATGTCCATGGCTCCCAGCCGAAGAGCTGAAAGCTCAAGTGCTTCTGGATCGGGAAAAACAAATTTTAAAATCTTACATCGTATGTAAACTGAATGAAAAATACATATGATTGAAGGACACATATGCAAAATGAATGAAAATCGTGGCATATCCTTAACAGGACTTAGCCATCACACACAGTAAACGAATCGTCGATTTTCTAGACACCACTTATACGTTCAGTAGTTGTCATTTCTTTCTGAACGATGAGGTCTAGTTTTATCTTTTGAAAAATCTCACAGGAACGAATTTCTCTCAAAATGCCCGCCGCGGTGTTTGAACAAGCTACGATTGAGTTGAGATCGACTTTACTAATGCTTAAGCTACAGAAGCCCATATATATATATATATATATATATATATATATATATATATATATATATATATATATATATATATATATATATATATATACAGTGGCGGCTCGTGATCATTTTTGTTGGTGGGCCAGACATTTTTTCCGGATAAATCATGGTTTTGGTTGCTATATTTTAATGTATAAATGAATAAATACACGTTATACATTATTTTTGGTGGGGCCGGTCCCACGGGCCTTAATGACGAGCCGCTACTGTATATATATATATATATATATATATATATATATATATATATATATATATATATATCTTCGTCTTGTACCGTTATACATGACATAAGCCCTGCAAGTAATTTCTCCATACTGCTATGTCCCGGGCATCTCGTTTGATCTCTTCCAAGGAATTGAGTCTGATATTGCTTGCCTCTTTCAGCACTGTTCGTTCAGGATTTCCCAAGGTGGCTCTAACTTTCTGGAACCTTTTGCTTTCCGCCTCAGTGCCTGCTTGGGTATTCTTTGATCATTTCTTCTAAAGGTGTGCCCAACCGTATCTTACGGCAACATACGTTCGACTAGCTCAGATGGAAAATCGAAATGTCCTGTTTAATGGGGGCTGGTTTTTTGTATATGTTTGATAGAACACTGTACGGTTTTTTTTTGTGCTGAAATTTTGCTCAGTTCTATGTGTCCATGGTTATTTATTGGTGAAAAATGTTAATAATACTGATATACCTTAGCTTGTAACAATATAAACTAAACTTGTAACATAATATAAACTAAACTTGTTACATAATATAAACTAAACTTGTAACATAATATAAACTTTGATTTACCTACTTACTTACGTATTCCTCTCCTCGTGGAGCATAGTGCCTCAACAGTTGTTCGCCACTCTTCTGTGTCTCTGGCTGTCCTATTTATGGTCTCCAAGGACAATTCAGCACTCTTCACTTCCTCAAGACGACTTCGCTTCCAGGTCTGTTTAGGGCGCCATCTTTTTCGTTTTCCTTGCGGGTCCTACTCAAGTGCTTGTCTAGTGACACTCGATTGTGTCTTCCGTAGGGTATACCTAATCCATCGCCATGTTCTCCTCTTGACCTGAGTCATCAAGCGTTCTGTCCGGCTCTTATCCACAGATCTGTGTTTGTAACTCTATCATACCATCTCAGTCTGAGAATCCGTCAAAGACATCCATTGATAAAGGTCTGAATCTTATTTCTCTTTAACTTGTTGAATCGCCACATCGGAGCCATACAACAACACAGATTTCACATTTGAGATGATTACCTTGAGGTTTGTTTTCGTGGAGATGACAGTGAACTTCCACACTGTGTGCAAGACAGCAAAGACTTGAAGGGTTTTTCTAATCCTGGCATTAATGTCCTCATCTGTACCTCCTGATTTGCTGAACTTGCTTAGAAAATTGTAGACAAATTCACCAACATCTTCTATACTCCTTCCCTCAATCAATATTGGGTCTTGCTGTATGTTATTGCTTTGCAGTGTTTTTTATCTTCTCTTGACTGATTTTAGCATGTTTGATTTATCATGTTTGATTTTATCATGTTTGATTTAGCATGTTTGATTTAGCATGTTTGATTTATCATGTTTGATTTAGCATGTTTGATTTATCATGTTTGATTTATCATGTTTGATTTATCATGTTTGATTTATCATGTTTGATTTATCATGTTTGATTTAACATGTTTGATTTAGCATGTTTGATTTATCATGTTTGATTTAACATGTTTGATTTAGCATGTTTGATTTAGCATGTTTGATTTAGCATGTTTGATTTATCATGTTTGATTTATCATGTTTGATTTATCATGTTTGATTTATCATGTTTGATTTATCATGTTTGATTTATCATGTTTGATTTATCATGTTTGATTTAACATGTTTGATTTAGCATGTTTGATTTATCATGTTTGATTTATCATGTTTGATTTAACATGTTTGATTTAGCATGTTTGATTTAGCATGTTTGATTTAGCATGTTTGATTTAGCATGTTTGATTTAGCATGTTTGATTTAGCATGTTTGATTTATCATGTTTGATTTTAGCATGTTTGATTTAGCATGTTTGATTTAGCATGTTTGATTTTAGCATGTTTGATTTAGCATGTTTGATTTTAGCATGTTTGATTTAGCATGTTTGATTTAGCATGTTTGATTTAGCATGTTTGATTTATCATGTTTGATTTAGCATGTTTGATTTTAGCATGTTTGATTTAGCATGTTTGATTTAGCATGTTTGATTTAGCATGTTTGATTTAGCATGTTTGATTTTAGCATGTTTGATTTAGCATGTTTGATTTAGCATGTTTGATTTAGCATGTTGTATCGTGTTTAAAAGGAATTAGTCTATATACAATAACACTGAAGTGCAAGGATCACGCGACAGTTGTATTATTTCTTAGAAATTTTACTTGAGCCCACCGACCTTATATTATCGGAGGCCAAGGCCCAACATATCTCCATCTTCTGCTACTTATAACATTTGTTACTAGTAGTTGACCAGACATTTCTCTGATTTCATTACTTTCCCATGCAGAAATCGTCCCATTTTATGTTCATTATCTTTAGCAGACATCTACTTTCAAATGCATTCAACTAACTTTCTATATCATTAGTCATGCATTCAACTTACTTTCTATATCATTAGTCATGCATTCAACTTACTTTCTATATCATTAGTCATGCATTCAACTTACTTTCTATATCATTAGTTATGCATTCAACTTACTCTCTATATCATTAGTCATGCATTCAACTTACTTTCTATATCATTAGTCATGCATTCAACTTACTTTCTATATCATTAGTCATGCATTCAACTTACTTCCTATATCATTAGTCATGCATTCAACGTACTCTCTATATCATTAGTCATGCATTCAACTTACTTTCTATATCATTAGTCATGCATTCAACTTACTTTCTATATCATTAGTCATGCATTCAACTTACTTTCTATATCATTAGTTATGCATTCAACTTACTCTCTATATCATTAGTCATGCATTCAACTTACTCTCTATATCATTAGTCATGCATTCAACTTACTCTCTATATCTTTAGTCATGCATTCAACTTACTTTCTATATCATTAGTCATGCATTCAACTTACTTTCTATATCATTAGTCATGCATTCAACTTACTTTCTATATCATTAGATACAGGATTCAGGTTAAAGTCTACAGTGGGAGTAGAATGTTTCACACTGTAAAGTATCTTCGATCGACCCAGACTCAATTTGCTACCATAGAAGTGCTGGAAAGTAAACGGTCTATAGATGGAAAACTATAGATCTGAAGTGGTCAGATCGGATCAGATCAGATCTGGAGAAAACTGTGGGGAGGTTGCAGTAATACTGAATAGATGAATCTGGAAAGTAAACGCGGATGGCGTAATATTGACCACATCCTTCATCGTTTATTGTGGTCTCTGGGGTTGAGTTGTCAAGCATTTGTCTTGCGTTTCGGTGGTCATGGATTCAAATCCTGACCGTGTCGTTCAGTTTACGAGTGCCGTTTTTTTCCAGATACCTCTAGGATTTTTTCTGGAGCTACGGAATTCGTGCTATTGTAAGCAATACTCTCGACAGATGGCATGTCACTTTTGTAGAGAACGACCGAGCCCTATGGGGTAAAACACAGTCAATAAAGCACGAGAGAAATACTATCCAAATATATATATATATAAGTAGGACCGTGCTGTAAATATTCTCAGTATGATGCTAGTCTTCGAAATGCCGCTCCTTAAATATTTTTTATTTAAAATAACGTTTCGATTTTGCTGCATATGCCACCCCCCTTACGGCGCCGCCTGATGCGGCCGCCTCTCTGCATCATAGCACGGCACGGTCCTGTATATAAGGAAGACCACGTAAAAGATGCATCAACATCAAGACCAACGCAAGGAAAACAAACATCAGCTTACAGGTCACATTAGATAAGGTACACACACGTTTCTTAAATATTTATCCCGCCTGTCTGCCCAGAGTGTTCGTAGCGCGTTGGACTACGGGTGACTATCCCTCTGTGTGTGCGGGTTCAATTCCGCGGGATGGTAGAAACAGCCACAAGATTCCCCAGATTTACGGTGTTCGTGGCACCGAACCGAAGGGTTACGATGTCCATGGCACCGAGCCGAAGAGCTGAAAAGCTCAAGTGCTTCTCGATCGGGAAAAAAAATAAAACATATTTATCCCTGACACTACTACACGCCAAGCAAACAGTGGAAGAGAAGGCGAATTAATTTTATTTTTTAAATCTGTAATATACAAGTAGAGAGCAATGAGTTTTTTTTTTTATATAAGAACCCTAGAGGAAGCAACGGAAGCCAATGAATATGAACAATAATAGAGTGTACAGTATCAGGAGCTTCCGAAAAAACAAATTGACAAACACAGATTCGAACCACTTATCCTTATTTTGCGACACATTGCCTAGCCTAGCAATACGAGCGCCCTTACGAGGCTGTGTTCGTAAGAATGCCCGTATTACTAGGCTAGGCCATGGGTGACGTAAGATATAAGATTAAGTGGTTCGAATCCTTTGTCAATTTGTTTTTTCGGAAGCTCTTAACACTTGTACACTGTCTATTTGATATATAAGTAACATTTGTTAATACCCGCTTCTTTTTGCTTCCAACTACTACCGCCATTTCTACCGTCTGCCACAATCAATCAAGTGCCCTGCCTGTAGGCGTAGGCGACCATGTCTTTCCACAACCCTCTCTCTCCTTGGTGCAATTTATCAATTCTGACGCCGATCTTTTGTCGAACCACGATATCAGCCAGCACAACATCTTCTCTCTCTGTCTTCCACGATCTCTCCTTCCTTAATTTTACCTGTTGTCACCAAATGTTCTAAACCATCTCTTCGCATTATATACCCGAAGAACATTGATTGTCTGCTTCTTATTCTTTTGATAAGGTTTCTTTGTGGTTTCTGTTACAACATTAATCTGCTACAAGTAAGTACATGTAAATAGGGCAAGAGAGAAAATTAGAAATGAAGAAATCAGAAGTAGGCTGGATGTGAAATCTATCATGCAATTCATAAAAGAACAACATAATACATGGTTTGGACACCTGAGAAGAATGTCCTGGTATCGCCTATCACAGAGAGCTACACATAAATTGTATAACGAATACAGAGCAAGAGGAAGACCACGAAAAAGATGGAGTTACAGCATCAAGAAGAGTCTTGCGAAAATGAATTACAGCTTACAAAGTACATTAGGACAAGCAGACACAAGGTACGCACTCAATTATGTGACATGGACAAGTCTCAGATACTGGAACGAGTTCGAGAATTAGGTGTTAAGTTTGGATATGTCAGACAGTGTCGTCTTCGTGGTAGAGAGAAGATATAGTAATCATTTTCTCATGGGTACAGTGGGCAAATGGATTTTGGGATGGCTGCTGCAGCGGAGAACAGAGCACGAATGGGAATGCCCAATGTACCATGACGTCGATTGCATAACATAACATAACACACAAGATCACCCCCCCAACACTTCTATAAAGAAGTAAATGATGGAAGAGAAGAAGAAGAAATGTAAAAAAACGACATTTACAAACCCATAAATGTTCAGGTCAACACGACATATTCTATGTTAGATAACAAACATCATCATTCTAAAAAAGAAACAAATAACTATGCTGTCGCTTTGATTAGTCTAGCGGCACTGAACATGCTTGTTTACTCTCAAGCTAATTTCATTCAAATATAACTGCAAAATCATATTTCTGACATTTCCATACAGATCGCCTTCGTCTGTGAGTGCTGGATAGCGTGCTAGCACGGGTATTAATGTCCCTGTGTAGGCACAGCAGAAGAAATCTCTTATATTATTCACAATCCCCCTTTCCCTTTTCCCCCCAACCTCCATACACTCTCTTGATTTTTGTATTCAAACAACAATTCTTGGAAGCAATGTTCAGGAATCTCAAATTCTGAAAAACGTGTTGATCAAGGGCGCTACATCTCAACTAATTTAAAAAAAAACATAATACATTTCAGAAATGTTTTAAATAAATTTGATCAATCTGAATAGAAGAATGCTAAATGTGGTCAATCTGAATAAAAGAATGCTAAATGTGGTCAACGTGACATCCCAGTTTTTTTTGTCTTCAGAAAAGAAAACCAAAAGAAATTTGTTGAAGAAATAAGAACTGAATAAAGGGTATCTGTTTCTATACAAACGATTTTGACATCCAATCGATAAACAGCCAGTTGCTTTGCTAACTTTCTAGTGGAAAAATGTTCTAGATTGACAACAACATACAGATAACAAGCAGTATGGAACACTCTTTACTGATGTCAAGAGTGGCAATCTGATTTGTATGCAACGTATGTCCCCGCCAGGATTTGTCGTCACATGACTTGTGTGTTTACAATTGCAGGTTACAAGTTCGGGATCTATATTGTTCTTAAAGATAGAGATAGATGGGAGAGGACGATACAGTGTGAGTGTGTTAGTGACAGAGTATGAGTTATGAGAGATCATGAGAGAACATGTTTTTCGAGAGCTCAAGAGATTGAATTTATGAGAGTTCGAGAGTATTATTCTGACAGTAAGATTGTATGTGTGTGTGTGTGTGTGTGCGAGAGAGAGAGAGATAAAAGGCATAGATAAAGACTTGCTTATATAAAGATATTAATTCTTGGTTATTGGTAACTAATCTGACGTCATTAACCCATAGGTGCTCAGTCTCCCAGAACATATATCGAAGAGTATGCATACTGATGGTTCCCGTGGCTCGCTGATTAAACACACTCCTCACTCTGCTCCACGTGCATCCAATTCTACCTGTACAGCGGGTAACTCCCAACTGCTTAAATTGCTGGATCGATTCAACATCTATTTTAGTGTCTTCATCCAACAGACAGTCGTGAAGAGACCGAAGAACATCCCCCTTATCCATATTCATCTCCCCAACAATCGATGTTGTTGGTGCAAGCCTGGCCGCTCTCTCATTACCGCCAACTTCTACATGCCCAGGACAGTAAATCCACGTAAGTCTAGGGTTTAGAAACTTCTATAGACGATATCCACTCATACCTAAACCTGCCCTTTTAGATAAGAGGCGACTAAGGAGGTTTGGATGAAATCGGATGCACGTGTCCTAAACATGTAGAAGTCTATGCGTTTAGGGGCCTACCAAACCAATGTGCAACGTATACACGTTCTTGGCAAAGATCAAACTTATCACAAAGAGTGATTAAAATTGGTCGTAAAGAACGAACGCAAAGAAGAAGAAGAAGAAGATCTTGTGAAACATCGACTGAGATTCAGATACAACAAGGCCCCAGTAAACGGAGTCTAAGAGACCCAGTGGAGGGCAGCAGTAACCTCCATCCTGATACTAGAAGTAGTTGACCTGTACGCTCAACTTCGCTGTTCGTCAACCCTACCAGATAAAGGTACATATATAGATATATATAAGTATCTACATGGGTGTACATACATTAAGACAAGTACCTCCCACCCCCCATGGAGAATGGTATTACAACAGTTTTATTCGAATCTCATCATCATCAGGTGCCGTCTCCACATTGAAGGTTGGCTGCAATGAATCTCCAGCATCCTCTGTCTTTCGCCTTGGTGTTGCACACTGCCAGACTGTAACCTGTCCATTTCTTAAAGTTTCCTCCCACTTATCTCTCGGTCTTCCTCTTGCTCTTCCCCTCAACTTTCCCCTCTAGTAAATGCTTTATCATAGTGTCATGTCTTTTTATGTGCCCAAAATACTTTACTTGTCTAAATTTTATTTCTCTTAATAATTGTTTCTTCATGCCTAGTTTTTCTAAAACTTGTTTATTTGTCTGTTTTTCTGTCCATGAAACTCTGCCTATTCTTCTATATATCCACATCTCAAATGCATCAATTCTGTCTTCTAACTGCTTGTTCATTGTCCATGTTTCCGAGCCATACATTAATATAGGATATATATAGCCTTTGATCATTCTCATTTTTAGCCTGTTTGTGATTTGTTTGGATGTCAGTAACTTTCTCATACTATTGAAATTATCCTTGGCCATTCCTATTTTCTTTTTAATTTCTGTTATACATCTGCCATCATCTGTTATCATCTGACCAAGATATAAGAAACTTTTTACTTGATGTAGTAATTCTCCATGTATTTTTATATTCATTTTAGGTTTCGAATCTGTTCTTCTCATTTCCGTGTAGTAACCTATCAGCTACATTTTTAGATACTCGTTCTTCTTAAATATATAGATAGATAGATAGTTAGGTAGGTAGGTAGGTAGGTAGGTAGAGATAGGTAGGTAGGTAGGTAGATAGGTAGGTAGGTAGGTAGGTAGGTAGGTAGGTAGGTAGATAGAGATAGTATTTGATTGATTGATTGATAGGACCATCATCATTGCACTTCGATGAGTAACAATGCTTGTTCCGATCTCTTTCTTACATAGTAAGATCTCAACTGCAGTGCACCAACTCCGTAGCACTGACGAGTGTCCCCGATGTAATTTTAAGATAGTGAAAATATTTTGTCGAATTTTGTCTAATGAATTTTCCCCGTGAAGAGGTTTTCCTGATGTTCTTCTCGATTTTGAAATGCCAATGGTTGTTGTTTAACGTGCTCAAATTGAATACGGAACCAATGTTTTATCGTCCGTCTCCGATAGGAAAAGGAACTCGATCTCGCCTACAATGAGATCAGGGATATCTGGAAAAATATCCACATTGCTCCACGATCGAACGAACCTGGTATCTTTTCCACGAGAGACAAGCACGTAATATCTGCGCCGCAGATACCCCCTGAGACAGACAGAAGAGTCGTAAATGTCAGAACGAACATAAAAGCAGAAAGCACTAAACAGAGTCAAAAAAAAATTAACATACAAAAATAAAGAAGAAAAATCAAGTATAAAATAAAGCAAGAAGGAAAGAAAGACAAGAGGTATTCGAGCAGTGTGGTAAAGATGTGTCCGTCACATTTCCAAAACATCTTCATCATCCTGAAAATTGCCGCTATGACTCTCAAGATCTTTCATGAATTGCCAAAACGATTTTTAGATGTTCCAAGAAGGTTTTTAAGATTACAAAATATTAAACAACTTTAACAAGGCTTTTTTTGTTTCTTTTTCTTGACTTTATCTTTATTTCCGATGTTGTTTTTATTCTTTTTGGCAGTTCACAATTTTCAATGCTGCTTCCAAAGGAAACCTTTTTTTTTTTTTTTACTTTCTCTATTAACTGCCTCGCTCCATTATTTTCCTCGTATTATTTTTTTTTAATCATTCACCTTCCATGTTGTCCATAAATTTAGCTCCCAGTTCGTTCTCAAGTTGTTCATGCATTTTCTTTTTGTTCTGTTTGTTGTTCTGTTCAGGGTATACGCTGCGATGGAAATAAATGGATAAATTATTCTTGGAAAATTCCAAAAATAAATAGAACAAATATATAAATTGATTGATTGATAGAACCACCAGGATTGCATTTCTTCTTCTTCAAACGCTCCATATCGACCACTTGTTAACCACTCTGTGTGATTTGTATGTGATCCGAGCCTAATAGCGATTGCACGATGTGCCAGTTTTGCGCCTACTACAAGTAGGCCAGCACAACCGATTTCTGAGACGCATTTTTTTATTAGGGTAGTTTCCTTAGGTTCCTACCTCATTCGTCTCTTACGACATGCCTTGTAGGTCGCAGTGGTACTATTCTTTGCTTCCCTAGCTTCCTACATCAATCGTCTCTTACGACATGCCTTGTAGGTCGCAGTGGTACTATTCTTTGCTTCCATTGAGAGCCCCGGCAAACACACAGGCGAGAACAAATTTATAAATTGATAGATTGATTGGTAGAAACACCTGGATTGAACTTCGATTTATTGCTACGTGTGTTTCAATTTCTTTCTTATACAGAAAGATTTTAGAAACAGTGCATGACCTCCGCAGCACCGGCGAGTGTCCGTGATATAATTTTATAGACGGTGATAGATTTCGTGGTTTGTGCAATTCTCTCGGTAGGTGGAGTGACATTTCTGTAGACAGGGACCAAGTCACACGAGATTAAACCGGCTGCAATTAAGGCAATCCTTCGTCTTTAGACCCATTAAAAGTTCATTATAAAAAATGTTGTATCATCATCATCAAATAGATTATCCTGAGCAGAACTTTGACACCTTAACATCATCATTAATCCTCTCCGCTCCTCGTGGAGCATAGGGCCTCAAAAGTTGTTCGCCACTCTTCTCGCTCTCTGGCTGTTCTCTTTATGGTCTCCCAGGTCAATTGAGCACTCTTCAGCTCCTCAATAAGACCTCGTCTTCAAGTCTACCTAGGGCGTCCTCTTTTTCGTTTTCCCTGCGGGTTCCACTAGAGCACCTGTCTAGTGACACTCGACTGTCTTCCACAAGGTATAGCCTATCGATCGCCATCTTCTCCTCTTGACCTGTGTCATCATAGGTTCCTGCCCTGTTCTTATCCACAGATCCGTGTTTGTAACTCTATCATACCATCTCAGTCTGAGAATCCGCCGCAAACATCCGTTGACACAGATCTGGATCTTATTTGCCCTATTTTTTGCCCTTATTTGATCTGTATTTGCCCTAGTGACTCGCCAAGTTTCCGAGCCATACAGCAACACCGACTTCACATTTGAGCTGAAAATCTTGAGCTTTGTTTTCGTGGAGATGGCAGCGGACTTCCACACCATGGGCAGGATCACAAAGGCCTGTCGGGCCTTCCTAATCCTAGCATTAATGTCCTCATCTGTACCTCCTGATCTGCTGATTTTACTTCCAAGGTAGACAAATTCATCCACATCTTCTATATCCCTTCCCTCAATCAGAATTGGATCTTGCTGTATGTTGTTGCTACGCATTACTTTAGTCTTCTCTTGACTGATTTTAAGACCGACTCGTTGTGCCGTTTGTGTCAGAGCATCCACTTTTTCCTGCATGTCTTGTAGTCTATGCAAAAGCAAGGCGAGATCGTCCGCAAAGTCCAGGTCTTCTAGCTTTGACATAAGTGTCCACTGTATGCCTTGTCCAGACCTGGCGTAGACTGTGCGTGTGACCCAATCAAGTAGTACCAAGAAGAGGAGGGGGGACAGCAGGCATCTCTGTCTAACACCAGTGGTGACCTGGAACTCCTCTGTCTTCCATCATGAATAACCTGGCAGGCAAACCCCTCATACAGCTGCCTGATGATGTCGACAGTCTTCTCCGGCACCCCATAGTTTCTTAGGATCCGCCACATTGATTTCCTGTCTATGCTGTCAAATGCCTTCTCGAAATCAACAAAGCACACGTAGAGCGGAGCCTGCCACTCCATTGTTTGTTCCACTATGATTCTTAAGGTGGCTATCTGGTCATTGCAAGATCTATCTTTATGGAATCCAGCCTGTTCGTCCCTAAGCCTCTGGTCTATAGCGTCTTTCATCCTGTCGAGAATAACCCTAGTGAGGACTTTGCTGGGAATGGAGAGCAGCATGATCCTTCTCCACTTGTCACAATTTGACAAATTGCCATTCTTTGGCAGTTTCACGAGGAGGCCTTTCTTCCAATCTGATGGTATCTCCTCCCTATTCCACACCAAGTTGAACAATATGTGGAGTTGGTTTACTATCTCTTCTCCTCCCTCCCTCAGAGCTTCCGCTGGGATATTATCAACTCCTGCCGCCTTGCCCTTTTCAAGTTTTTCAAGGCATTTTCGGATTTCCTGCTTTGTGATCTCCCCTACGTTTATGTCCAGCGGGTCTTCTTGCCCTAAGTCTAGTGGGTTTAGTGGGGGAGGTCTATTTAACACTTCCTGGAAATGCTCTTTCCAGCGCCCCAGTTGTTTGTCAATTTTAGTCAAAAGTTTTCCAGTCATATCTCTCACTGGCCTGCTCTGATTATTTTTCCTCCCACTCAACAATCTGGTTGTCTCATAGAGATCCTTGATGTCACCTTTGCTGGCTGCTGTCTCTGCCTCTTCTGCTATCTCATTTATGAATGCTCTTTTGTCGTTTCTCAGCTGTCTTTTTACCTCCCTAGCCATATCGTTATATCTAGTTGCTGCCGCCTGTTTTTGCTGTCTTGTTCGTGACTGGTTTACTTCTTGTTTCAGCTTCTTCCTCTCCTCCACCCTCTGCCATGTTTCGTCCGTGATCCAGGGCTTCCTGATTGATGATGGTCTCCCAAGTATTTCTTCGCAGGCTCCAACCGTCGCCTGCTTTAAGGTGTTCCACCTACTCTCCACTGTGCCTTCCTCTTCTGGACACCTTAACAGTCTTTCAGAATTTATATCTCCCATAGGTCAGAGACATATGCAGCGTTCATGCTCAAACCATCAGTTACATCCTGAATCAATCTTCTCCGTTGTCTTCCTCTCCTCCTTTTTGCTGGGGTTCCTCCCTCCATAATATTCTTCTCCAGCCCTTTGTGTCTCTTTTTATGTCCAAAATAATTCAATTTAGGCATTCTTATTTGTAACATCAGCCAGTTTTCTTTAAATTTTGAGTTCTTTCTGGATAGATCTATTTGTTCTCTTCTCTGTCCATGACATGTGGATGACTCTTCTGCAACACTTATGTTCAAAAGCAGATATATGTTTTTGATATATCATATTGAGTATTAATGTGAATAAAATATTTTTTGTTGCAATATTTAATGAATTTGTCACCAACAATGAATTACTACTTTGTGTTACCAGATCCAAACATGGACAAAGAGAAACGCGCAGTCAAAAACAATAACTACATGTGAAATGCGCTGCCTGCGAAAAGTTACCAACAACATCAGAAAAGACAGGGTGACCAACATCAGCATAAGAAAGAAAGTTGGCACAGAACCTTGCTTGAATTACATAGAGAAACAAAGAATGAAGTCGTTTGGCTACTTAATAAGAATGCATCCAAACTCCACAGTATACAGAGTCTTCTATAACAGAATATCAGGAAAGAAGGAGAGGAAAACAACGAACAAGACGGCTAGATGGCTTAGCAGAATCCTATCCAAGAGCAAAAATAACAATCATCCAAGCCACCAGAACAGCGCAAGACAAAACAGAAAACCATGACACTGGGCAACCACCCGGTAGCAGTGTGACGAAAATAAGATGCCACCAGAACAGCGGAAGAAAAGAAAACCATGACACTGGGCAACAACCCTGGTAGCAGTGTGACGACAAAAATGCCACCAGAACAGCGGAGGAAACAAAAAGAAAACCACGACACTGGGCAACAACCTGGTAGAAGTGTGACGACACTGGGCAACAACCCTGGTAAAAGTGTGACGACACTGGGCAACAACCTGGTAGAAGTGTGACGACAATGGGCAACAACCCTGGTAGCAGTGTGACGACACTGGGCAACAACCCTGGTAAAAGTGTGACGACACTGGGCAACAACCTGGTAGAAGTGTGACGACAATGGGCAACAACCTGGTAGAAGTGTGACGACAATGGGCAACAACCCTGGTAGCAGTGTGACGACAATGGGCAACAACCCTGGTAGAAGTGTGACGACACTGGGCAACAACCTGGTAGAAGTGTGACGACAATGGGCAACAACCCTGGTAGCAGTGTGACGACACTGGGTAACAACCCTGGTAAAAGTGTGACGACAATGGGCAACAACCCTGGTAGCAGTGTGACGACAATGGGCAATAACCCTGGTAAAAGTGTGACGACACTGGGCAACAACCTGGTAGAAGTGTGACGACAATGGGCAACAACCCTGGTAGCAGTGTGACGACACTGGGCAACAACCCTGGTAAAAGTGTGACGACAATGGGCAACAACCCTGGTAGCAGTGTGACGACAATGGGCAACAACCCTGGTAGCAGTGTGACGACAATGGGCAACAACCCTGGTAGCAGTGTGACGACAATGGGCAACAACCCTGGTAGCAGTGTGACGACACTGGGCAACAACCCTGGTAGCAGTGTGATGACAATGGGCAACAACCCTGGTAGCAGTGTGACGACAATGGGCAACAACCCTGGTAGCAGTGTGACGACAATGGGCAACAACCCTGGTAGCAGTGTGACGACAATGGGCAACAACCCTGGTAGCAGTGTGACGACAATGGGCAACAACCTGGTAGAAGTGTGACGACACTGGGCAACAACCCTGGTAGCAGTGTGACGACACTGGGCAACAACCCTGGTAGCAGTGTGACGACAAAAGAAGAAGAAGAATAACTTACTAACAGTTCTCGTTTCACGTTGTTGGTCAAAGAACTACAAGAACTTCACACTGTTTTCTCCGGTCAACATTTGTTGAGGAGATGCCACTTGATCTTCTTCTTCGTCTGCGTTTGCCAGCTATGAATAAGCTAACAGTTCTCGTTTCACGTTGTTGGTCAAAGAACTATAAGAACTTCACACTGTTTTCTCCTGTCAACCATATTGTATGAAAACCTCTACTTGATGTTGTATTTTAGTGAGAAACAATACAAGAATAGTATGATTCATTATAATTAACATTTGTTGAGGAGATGCCACTTGATCTTCTTCTTCGTCTGCGTTTGCCCGCTATGAATAAGCTAACAGTTCTCGTTTCACGTTGTTGGTCAAAGAACTTTAAGAACTTCACACTGTTTTCTCCTGTCAACCATATTGTATGAAAACCTCTACTTGATGTTGTATTTTAGTGAGAAACAATACAAGAATAGTATGATTCATTATAATTAACATTTGTTGAGGAGATGCCACTTGATCTTCTTCTTCGTCTGCGTTTGCCCGCTATGAATAAGCTAACAGTTCTCGTTTCACGTTGTTGGTCAAAGAACTTTAAGAACTTCACACTGTTTTCTCCTGTCAACCATATTGTATGAAAACCTCTACTTGATGTTGTATTTTAGTGAGAAATAATACAAGAATAGTATGATTCATTATAATTAACATTTGTTGAGGAGATGCCACTTGATCTTCTTCTTCGTCTGCGTATGCCCGCTATGAATAAGCTAACAGTTCTCATTTCACGTTGTTGGTCAAAGAACTTTAAGAACTTCACACTGTTTTCTCCTGTCAACCATATTGTATGAAAACCTCTACTTGATGTTGTATTTTAGTGAGAAATAATACAAGAATAGTATGATTCATTATAATTAACATTTGTTGAGGAGATGCCACTTGATCTTCTTCTTCGTCTGCGTTTGCCAGCTATGAATAAGCTAACAGTTCTCGTTTCACGTTGTTGGTCAAAGAACTACAAGAACTTCACACTGTTTTCTCCTGTCAACCATATTGTATGAAAACCTCTACTTGATGTTGTATTTTAGTGAGAAATAATACAAGAATAGTATGATTCATTATAATTAACATTTGTTGAGGAGATGCCACTTGATCTTCTTCTTCGTCTGCGTTTGCCCGCTATGAATAAGCTAACAGTTCTCGTTTCACGTTGTTGGTCAAAGAACTACAAGAACTTCACACTGTTTTCTCCTGTCAACCATATTGTATGAAAACCTCTACTTGATGTTGTATTTTAGTGAGAAATAATACAAGAATAGTATGATTCATTATAATTAACATTTGTTGAGGAGATGCCACTTGATCTTCTTCTTCGTCTGCGTTTGCCCGCTATGAATAAGCTAACAGTTCTCGTTTCACGTTGTTGGTCAAAGAACTTTAAGAACTTCACACTGTTTTCTCCTGTCAACCATATTGTATGAAAACCTCTACTTGATGTTGTATTTTAGTGAGAAATAATACAAGAATAGTATGATTCATTATAATTAACATTTGTTGAGGAGATGCCACTTGATCTTCTTCTTCGTCTGCGTTTGCCCGCTATGAATAAGCTAACAGTTCTCGTTTCACGTTGTTGGTCAAAGAACTTTAAGAACTTCACACTGTTTTCTCCTGTCAACCATATTGTATGAAAACCTCTACTTGATGTTGTATTTTAGTGAGAAATAATACAAGAATAGTATGATTCATTATAATTAACATTTGTTGAGGTGATGCCACTTGATCTTCTTCTTCGTCTGCGTTTGCCCGCTATGAATTCAGGCGTAGCCATGGCACTGGTATGGCGCTTCTTGCTGATTTTTGCGTGAATGCCTGCTTACCGTTTTATTGTGCTCCTCGCCATGCAAGCGGGTCTTCTCCGACTTCAGAGGCGTCACTTGATCTATTAATATAACGATTTCATCACCATCATGTGCCGTGTCGGCTTGCGTAGACGATGATGGATCTCATCAAAATCTCTGTCCCTGGTGTTTGCTAATCATCTCAGATGTTGACACCCTTCTATTCCATGAAGTAAACTGTTCTAAATTTTCTTTCTGTCTTCCTTTGTCTCGTTTCCTCTCGATTTTACCGGTTGTCACAATGTATTCTAAGCCACCACTTCTCATTACATTCCGAAAAATGATGACTGTACCTTTCTTATATTAACAATAAACTTTCTCTGTGTTTGGCCACTTATAACTAACTAACTAAATAACTAACTAAATAACTAACTAACAAACTAACTAACTAACTAAATAACTAACTAACTAACTAAATAACTAACTAACTAATTAACTAAATAACTAACTAACTAACTAACTAACTAACTAACTAACTAACTAACTAACTAACTAACTAACTAACTAACTAACTAACTAACTAACTAACTAACTAACTAACTAACTAAATAACTAACTAACTAACTAACTAACTAAATAACTAACTAACTAACTAATTAACTAACTAACTAACTAACTAACTAACTAAATAACTAACTAACTAACTAACTAACTAACTAACTAACTAACTAAATAACTAAATAACTAACTAACTAACTAACTAAAAACTAACTAACCATTTACAATGTTAAAAATAAGCAAGATTTTCAATTTCTTGTTCTCTTCCACCATTTACATCATTAAAGAAGTGGGGGAGTAGTGATCTTGTGTGTGTTTATTATAACGCACTTTGTAAATTGTTATTTATTTTATTATGGATGTTCTTGATGCCGTCGTTCCATTTTTTGCGTGGTCTTCCTCTTGCTATGTTCAGTGCAGAATAAGATTTCATTAATATTGTTTAAATCTTCCTCCTGTGTGTTGCCGAGGCCAGCAAGGGTAGCAAAGCATAGTAACACTGCGACTTACAAGACTGATAGGCGACTGAGGTAGAGGCCAAGGAAAGCTACCCTTGTAAATAAAATCACGCCCGAGTGGTTACCGGGGTCCAAATTTGGGGTGTAAAGAATAGAACCATTGTTACCTGTCACGCATGTCGTAAGAGGCGACTACGGAGATTTGCCTGAAAACGGATGCACGTTTCCTAAACGTGTAGAAGTATATGCATTTAAGGGCCTACCAAACCAATGTGCATCGTATACACGTTCTTGGTAAAGATCAAACATATCAAAAAGAGTGATTAAAGTTGGTCGTAAAGAACGAACGCAAAGAAGAAGAAGAAATAAAAAATGTCGAAGAAATCGGATGTGCAAGTCTACTTGTAGGCGCATAACTTTCACAACGTAAATTGCTCTTAGACGCAGATCACATACAAATCACAGAGAAGTGTTTAGCAAGTGGTCGATATGGAGTGTTCAAAGAAAAAGAAGTTTAAATCTTGATTTTCAGAAAATGAAACTGATGATTAAAAAAAATGTTGATTAAATCATGTTTTTTAAAGAAATATCATCAGTATTATTACACACACATTGAGTGCCGCTTCTGCTTGAGCTGTGTATCAATTTCATCCATGCCCATCTGTCTTTGAATCAGTCGAATGTTCCATCTGCTTCCATCCATCTTCTCCTGCTATGATAGATCTTTCCCTTCTCTCTGTCTGTGATGTCCATCCTTCCCTCTCAATCTTCCACGACATCATACATTTTTTTTCATATTTTTGTTCTTCAAAATACAAAGCCCAATTAAGTGTGCATTCATTTTGTTTTGTTTTAAGCCCACAATTTCCGATGCGCCTCTCTTACGCGTATTGGAGCATATGGACCGAGGCGCAACGTTTAGTTATTCTTGACAAAAACCGAAAAATCACAATGAGTGACTAAACTGGTTGATAGGAACGAACGAACGAACGAAAACAAACACATATTTCTTTTGTATTTTACTTTGCATTGATTATGCCGTTGTTTCATCTTTTGCATGGTCTTCCTCTTGAATACAAAGCAAGGAGAAGACCATGCAAAGATGGAGCGATGGCATCAAGAACAACCTTGTAAAACGAATATCAGCTTACAAAGTGCCACAAAGTACAACAAGCACACACAAGATCACTACGCCCCCCCTCACCACTTCTATAAAGAAGTAAATGGTGGAAGAGAAGAAGAATTGATTAACAATCTTTGTATTTTGTTGGCCAATTTGTTTGCAGCCTCATTCCTTTCGTTTGCTTGAAATATTGACTTAATATTCAACGTTGTCTCTTATATAAACTTCTTGCAGCTTACTCCAACTTTATTCTTACCATCAATGATTGATTGATTGATTGATGCTCGTCCATCACGGGTGATGATGACCACACAAATTGTCATACAAGGGAATGTAGTTGCGCTATGTTTGTCTGTGTGTGCTTAGGTGACTAGTGAGTCCGATCATGACATACGGGCTTGAAATGTTCTTGTACAGTGTGGGCAAAGTATACTTGCACTTCATCAATATTATTACCATCAGATATATTACCATCAGATATATTACCATCAGATATATTACCATCAGATATATTACCATCAGATATATTACCATCATATATATTACCATCAGATATATTATCATCAGATATATTACCATCAGATATATTACCATCAGATATATTACCATCAGATATATTACCATCAGATATATTACCATCAGATATATTACCATCATATATATTACCATCAGATATATTACCATCAGATATATTACCATCAGATATATTACCATCAGATATATTACCATCAGATATATTACCATCAGATATATTACCATCAGATATATTACCATCATATATATTACCATCAGATATATTACCATCAGATATATTACCATCAGATATATTACCATCAGATATATTACCATCAGATATGTTACCATCAGATATATTACCATCAGATATATTACCATCAGATATATTACCATCAGATATATTACCATCAGATATATTACCATCAGATATATTACCATCAATAAGGATACAGTTAAATTGGTTATTGGTTATTGGTTACTAAACTGACGTCATTGCACTCCGGACAGACCCATAGGTGCTCAGTCTCCCCAACAGATATCGAAGAGTATGCATACTGATGGTTCCTGTGGCTCGCTGATTAAGACACCTCTCACTCTTAAAACAGTGTTTTAATCAGGATCTCTGTGGGTAAATTGATAAACCTTTGCGTTACGTTCTGGAGGTCGTAGGTTCGAATCCGGACAGCGTGTTCTATTCACGAGTGCATGTTTAATACAGTCCCCTAGGAATATTGCTGGAGCTACGGAGTTCGTGCTTTGTGCAATACTCTCGGCAGATGGCGTGCGATTTCTGCAGAAAGGGTCCGAGCCATATGGGGTAAATCCCGATGCAATGAAGTTAATTCTTCGGCTTTAGCCTCTTTAATGTTTTAGTGGGCGTCTGTAGCTTAAGTTGTAGTGAGCTCGATCAGAACCCAAGTGTACCTGTCTCAAACTCTGCGACGGGAAGCTTGGAAGCAAATTTGTTCGAGTCAAATATTAAAAACGGTAAAACACAGACCTCATCGTTCAGTAAGCAATGACAGACTACCACCTCTAAAGTTGTATAACAGGGACATTATTAATAAGGAAAGCATACCTTCACGCAAAAATCAGCCAGAAGCGCAATACCATGCGCCCTAACTACGCATGAATTTATAGCAGGCGAAGGCAGAAAATGAATAGAAAGACAAACTACTGAGCGTATAAGTGGTGCCTAGAAAATCGACGACTCGTTTGGTGTTGTTGATGGCGCCGTACTGTAAAGGATATGTCACGATTTGTCAATGTTCCAGTCACTTTCTTAGTAAACATATACAGACCAAAACATTACAGTAAATGGTTAGAGACTGAGCTCAAGATGTTTAGTCCTTTCGCTGCTACATACGTTCAGAAGGCTGAGCTAACAATAGCTACTCTTTGTTTCTAGGTGACAAACGTGAATGTACGCCTATAGCAGTGACAGTAGCAATGTATAACGTGTTAACACGTCTTTAGCCCACAAAGGAGATATAATAACAGACGTGTTAATGCGTCTTTAGGAGTGAATGGGAAAAACGTATATATACGTCCTTAGCAGCTAAAGGGTTAAAAATCTTAGTAGCACAGTGTTTCAAAATGTTTCCATTGATGATGAAATGAGCGAAAACAGCCAGCGTGTTCGTTGGACGACGACAAGCTCCTTGTGAGTGCGGATTCAATTCCGCGGACTGGCAGAAAAGCCACAGGTTCTCCAGATTTACGGTGTTTGTGGCACCGAAACGAAGGGTTACGATGTCCATGGCACCGAGTCGAAGATCTGAAAGTTCAAGTGCTTCTGGATCAGGAAAAAAAAGCCCTTGCCTTGCTATGTGAAGATCGTGTGTTCGAATCCAGATCGCGTAATTCTGTTTAAGACTGCATTTTTTTCAAGAGACTCCTATGATTGTTTCCGTAGCTACAGAGCTCGCACTTTATGCAATACTCTCAGCAGGTGGTGTGTCATTTTTTGGCGGAGAGGGGCCGAGCCATATGTGGATAAACCGGGCGCAATAAAGCCAATACTTCGTTTTTAAAAGCCCTTTAAATCTGGCAAATAAGAGGAATTCGTTTTCAGACAGAGTTGAAGGGATAGATAACTAACTAACTAACTAACTAACTGACTGATTGACTAACTAACTAACTAACTGACTGATTAACTAACTAACTAACTAACTAACTAACTAACTAACTAACTGACTGACTGACTGACTGATTAACTAACTAACTAACTAACAAAATAACTAACTGACTGATTAACTAACTAACTAACTAACAAACTAACTAACTGACTGATTAACTAACTAACTAACTAGCAAACTAACTAACTGACTGATTAACTAACTAACTAACTAACAAACTAACTAACTGACTGATTAACTAACTAACTAGCTAACTAACTAACTAACACACTGGCTGCACGGCTGCTGATTGACTGACCGACCGATCGACCGACTGACTGACTAACTAACTAACTAGCTATCTAGCTAACTAACTAATTAAATAACTAACCAACCAACCAATCAGTCAATTAAAAAGTCAAATAGTCAATCAGCCTACCAACCAACCATTGAGCCTACCAACCAACCAACCAACCAGTCAATTAGCCAACCAAACACTCAACCAACAAACCAGTCAATCAATCAATCAAACAGTTAACCAGCCAACCAATAAACCAACAAACCAACCAACCAGTCAGCCAACCAACCAACCAACGAACCAACCAACCTACGAACCATCTGATAAACTTACAATAGTTCAACACACTATATTTGTAAAATTCATCACATACCAACTATACCATGCTTTCGTTCGCCTGGAAGTCCATGACCTTCCATATTGAGATCACTTATATTGAATCTGTTATCGACATTATACTCTTCGCAGAAAAATGACAGCTTCTGCAATGTCTAAGATGATAGAACAACGTTTTTGTCAAACAAAGAATGAAATTACGCATGTCAACATCCAAATTGTGTGGTGTGGAATTGAAACAGCCGATCTATAGATAATTACAGTGTGTGAAACTAGAAAATTGTGGTCACAATTGACAGTTAATTTCGATTACAGATAAGTTCTGGTGGTGTTGAAATTCATGGCGGTTAGTAATATGTTTAGAATTGCTCCATCTTGGTGCAAGATGTGGCTACGTATTGTTGAAATGGATGGTGTTTAGTCTAATGTTTAGATTTTGTTTCATCTTGGTGCAAGATGTGGCTACGTACTGTTGAAATGGATGGTGTTTAGTATAATGTTTAGAATTGTTCCAGCTTTCAGATTCTCACTCAGCAAAGTTTATTTTAAGGTCTCCCTCGGTGTCTTCTTTCTTGAAACTTTGCCTCCCACTTCATTGCCTGCTTTGGTATTCTCTGATCCTTTCTTCTCAAGGTGTGTCCAACATATCTTCATCTTCTGCCTCGTATAACAGTTGTTACTAGTGGTTGACCATACATTTCTCTGATTTCATAACTTTTCATGAATTCGTCCCATTTTCTGTTCATCATTTTTCGAAGACATCTATTTTCAAATGCATCCAACTTGCTTTTTATATCTTTAGTCATTTTCCTTCTCTCGCTGACATATGTTAGGATTGAAAAAACATTTGAATTAAAGATTTGTAATTTTGTTTTAAAACTATATAACTTGCAGTTCCATATTTTATTTAGACTTTTAAAACTGATGTTGCTTTGCCAATTCGTATCATAATTTCTTTTTAACATTTCCTGTGCAATCAAAATTGCTACCTAAATAGGTGAACTTCTGTTATTTTTATCATTTTAAATTTTATTGTGATATCTACATTTCTTGTCATAGGTGTTATATTTGTCTTTTTTATCGTTTATCTACAGCCCACCTTACGTTGCTATATCATTCATTGGCCTCTTTGTCTCAGGAGACAATAGGTCTTGCGTAACGTAGTATGTTATGCGCTGAATCACTACGCTTATTGTGGCTGTAATTGCCTATTCTGGAGTGGCACTCCTTGCCACAGTTGCTGCAGGTGAAACTGGACACTGGGGCTGATACATAAGATGTTCTCTCTGCACTCTCCGCTCTCTTTTGCCTCTACATGTGATGGTGTTTTTCTTCTTTTTTTTAAAGCCGCCCCTCACTGTCGTTCGCTATGCTTGCCTGTCTTTGCCCAGCCACTAACAATGTTCTTTGTATAGATGCTGTATATATTATAGATATTTCCTATTTATAGCTCCGATAAATGAGTACAAAGTGCAACACAAAAGAAAGGAATGTATGTGAAAAGACAATATAAAAACTGCATAATTATTCTATATTTGTATGCCACTATAGTGGTTAACAATGGGGATTCCTTTTAAAACTCCCTTCATCAACAAGCTACTCTTAGATGATACACGCCTTTGAATGTTATTTAGACAGCGTCGGCAAACTCGCAATAACAATATATATTCAAGTACAAATTAATATCAATAAAATCTTCACAAGATTATACACCAGTGGTTCTCTTTTTGAAGTAGTGGCACACTTGAAGTTGTGGCAACACTTGAAGTTGTGGTACACTTGAAGTTGTGGCACACATGAAGTTGTGGCACACTTGAAGTTGTGGCACACTTGAAGTTGTGGTACACTTGAAGTTGTGGCACACTTGAAGTTGTGGTACACTTGAAGTTGTGGCACACATGAAGTTGTGGCACACTTGAAGTTGTGGCACACTTGAAGTTGTGGAACACTTGAAGTTGTGGTACACTTGAAGTTGCGGCACACCTTAAGTTGTGGCACACTTGAAGTTGTGGCAACACTTGAAGTTGTGGAACACTTGAAGTTGTGGAACACTTGAAGTTGTGGCAACACTTGAAGTTGTGGTACACATGAAGTTGTGGCACACTTGAAGTTGTGGAACACTTGAAGTTGTGGTACACTTGAAGTTGCGGCACATCTTAAGTTGTGGCACACTTAAAGTTGTGGCAACACTTGAAGTTGTGGAACACTTGAAGTTGTGGAACACTTGAAGTTGTGGCAACACTTGAAGTTGTGGTACACATGAAGTTGTGGCACACTTGAAGTTGTGGAACACTTGAAGTTGTGGTACACTTGAAGTTGCGGCACATCTTAAGTTGTGGCACACTTGAAGTTGTGGCAACACTTGAAGTTGTGACACACTTGAAGTTGTGGTACACTTGAAATTGTGGCACACTTGAAGTTGTGGCACACTTGAAGTTGTGGCAACACTTGAAGTTGTGGTACACTTGAAGTTGTGGTACACTTGAAGTTGTGGTAACACTTGAAGTTGTGGAACACTTGAAGTTGTGGCACACTTGAAGTTGTGACACACTTGAAGTTGTGGTACACTTGAAGTTGTGGTACACTTGAAGTTGTGGTACACTTGAAGTTGTGGTACACTTGAAGTTGTGGTACACTTGAAGTTGTGGCACACTTGAAGTTGTGGTACACTTGAAGTTGTGGTACACTTGAAGTTGTGGCACACTTGAAGTTGTGACACACTTGAAGTTGTGGTACACTTGAAGTTGTGGTACACTTGAAGTTGTGGTACACTTGAAGTTGTGGTACACTTGAAGTTGTGGCACACTTGAAGTTGGGGCACACTTGAAGTTGTGGTACACTTGAAGTTGTGGTACACTTGAAGTTGTGGCACACTTGAAGTTGTGGCACACTTGAAGTTGTGGCAACACTTGAAGTTGTGACACACTTGAAGTTGTGGCACACTTGAAGTTGTGGCAACACTTGAAGTTGTGGCACACTTGAAGTTGTGGCACACTTGAAGTTGTGGCACACTTGAAGTTGTGGCAACACCTGAGTTTTGGCGATTACATTTTTTCCAGATCCAGAAGCACCTGAGCTTTCAGCTCTTCGGCTCGCCTGAGTGGTTACCGGGGCCCAAATCTGGGGTGTAAAGAATAGAACCATTGTTACCTGCAATGTATGTCGTAAGAGGCGACTTAGGAGGTTTGGCTGAAATCGGATGCACATGTCCTAAACATATAGAAATTTATGCGTTTAGGAGCCTACCAAACCAATGTGCAAAGTATGTTGGCAAAGATCAAACATATCCCAAAGAGTGATTAAAATTGGTCGTAAAGAACGAACGCAAAGAAGAAGAAGAAGAAACTCTTCGGCTCGGTGCCATCGACATCGTAACCCTTCGATTCGGTGCAACGAAGCTGTAAATCTGGAGAACCTGTGGCTTTTCTGCCAGCCCAGGGAATTGAACCCGCACTCGCAGGCAGCTTGTCATCCGTCGTCCAACGTGCTACGAACACGCTGGACAGGCGGGCAAGACGATTTTTTTTTACCATGGTGCCCGCTGGCTCTGCGTTGACGACCCCTAATCTGGGATTTCTAAGGCACACCTTGGATGGAATGTCACAGGGCACATTGGTGCGCCTGTGCACATCCTTTGAGAACCACTCTTCCTCACAAACAATATCAATATAGACATTGTATTTCTCTTCGGCTATCAAGTCAAATTACAGACAGGACTAAATTAAATTCCCTATTTTGGGAAATTCCCTAGACAAGTGACATAGTTTCACAATCCTGCAATTGTTTGTTTACAATCCATTGGTCTAGTTAAGATAAAAGCCTGAGAATTGCTTCCCTTGTTGTTAGTTTAGTAGTTTGAGTTAAATAACAAAAGAAAGCTTGGATCCAACGTCCATCCAGGACAGAGGTTCCAAAACTTTGAATTACCACCGACCCAATTTTTAATACATTTTCCAGCGGCGGACACCAACAGTTTATATGTATGAAAATTTTCTAGTGATGGAGTTATTATTACTTCACATCATCAATTCCCACTACTATAACATATGCACACACAAAACCAACTTCTATCATCTACAATGGATAAAATAAGTGATCATCAACACCAATGGCGGCTCCTCATTAAGGTCCAGTGGGGCCGGGTCCAACCAAAAATAAGGTGTAACGTGTATTTATTATTTTATACATTAAAATATATCCTAACCCCCGGGCGTCGTCAATGCGGAAATTCTTGCACTCTTGGATCAGCACTCCCACCCAGGTGATATCATTATCTACACCGATGGCTCTGTCAAGCGTGGCACCAGATCATCGTGGGCTTACTCAGCACAACGAAACGGTCGCACACTTCATGAGGACTGCGGGGCTTTTGAGACAACGACATCGAGCATGACTATGGAGATCACCGCTGCCTCCAGGGCTCTGTGATGGGTGACTGAGCAACAGGTTACCCATACGATCATCATATCAGACTCGATGAATATGCTTCAACTGATTGAATCTGGAAGTATGTGTGTGGAATGGGTGGACATCATTCGGAGATCACATCTCAAGAAAATGACTTGGCTGTACACGCCTGGACATGCTGGAGTGCAGGGTAACGAGCGTGCTGACTCTCTTGCAAACAGTGCCCGACTCAAGTGGGCAGAAGCATGAACAGAGCCAATATCATCAATGCGGTTCGCACTAAATTGTGTGACATGGGCGTGTCTAAGACACTGGAACGAGTTCGAGAATTAGGCGTTAAGTTTGGACATGCCAGACAGTGTCGTCTTCGTGGTAGAGAGAAGTTATAGTAATCAACTTCTCATGGGTACTGTGAGCAAATGGACGTTGGGATGGCTGCTGCAACGGAGGACAGAGCACGAATGGGAATGCCCAATGTGCCATGACGTCGATCGCATAACATAACATAACATAACATATCCTAACCAAAATCATGATTTTTGCGAAAATGTCTGTTTGGCCCCACCAACAACAATTATCACAAGCCGCCACTGATCAAGACTCATGATGGACGGACAACAAAACCAACGCAGACAATGAAGACTGGCTCAACTAGTTACAAACAAATGTGACATGTAGACTTTGTTACTGGAGAGCAACAGTAGCATAGTTGATAGTCTTCTTCTTCTTCTTCTTCTTCTTCTTCTTCGAACGCGCCATATCGACCACCTGTTAACAACTCTGTGTGATTTCTATGTGATTTGAGCCTAAGAGTAACTGTACGTTGTGCCAATTATGCGTCTACATGTAGGTCAGCAAACATTCGATTCCTGCGACGATTTTTATTGACTAGGTTAGCTTACCTAAGCCCCTACATTAGTCGTCTCTTACGACATGCCTTGTAGGTCGCAGTGGTACTACTCTTTGCTCCCTTGGAGCCCCCGGCACCACACGGCGTAGTTGATAGTGAACTCACTTCTAAGATTTTGGTCCGGTTTCAATTCCCCAGTGGGCGTATAATTTTTTCCGACCGTAACGGCTCTAAGGTCGACCAATAATTTATTGATTACCAGGAAAAACACTGGGAATTAAAGGCGGCCGGTGTGATGTTGACCACATCACTCATCGTGTGCCGACGGTCAATGAAAAATACGGACCTAATGTAATAGTGTTATTGCTAGGCCAGTTCTCTCATCTCCTCCATCGGGGAGTAATCGTAACTTATTTCGACAATGTTTCCCAGTAATGGCGGGCGTTGACAGCTGCGCAGAAATATTGTTGTAGTGCGGCAATTGTTTCTTGATCTCAATTCAAAAACAGGAAGTTGTCAGCGTACATACACAGAGACTGTCAAATCGTGTTGTATTTTTGGCTTATGAGGTATGAGTGAGTGTTGAAAATGTAACTGAAGTCCAAACTATTTGGCGACAATCTGGGTGACATCTGAAAATTCATTGATGTCTTTGATTTCGTGAATCAAAGGAAACGGGACTATATATATATACCAGGGTCTAGCACAGGCAGGAGAGGAGGGAAAAACTGAGAAGACAGAGAGGTACTCAGGAACAGGCAGTGTAGGTAGTCCTGAGACAGACTTCAACAGTAAATATTGGCCAGTTAGAAAGAGTGAAGACACATCTTCACACACACTTAGCAGAGGGACAGTTGGCAGAGACACTTTTAGAAAGTAGAATTGAACTGAGTTGCAGACAGAGAGAGAACCCAACTAAGAAGTAGATTGTAGACCTCCACGGAGATTTTTGTCCAAATCAGAGAGAGTTCCTGTTCAGTGTTGGTGAACCGGTTACATTAGAACCGGAGGACTAGTTGTCAGAGTTGGAAAACTAGGCGGCAGAGCTAAACTAAAGGGGTAGGGCCAGACCCGACAGAGAGGCTATAACAGTATATGAGAGAGGGAGAGGTCAGCCATTTTGTTTTCAGGATGCATTATTTTAACCAGTAGCAGAGACATTTCGTATATACTATTAGGACAGCAACTCTAGCTAGAAGCGGTATAACATTGTGACTGAACAAGTATTTATTTCTAAGGACATCGCAACAAGGTAAACAGTGAACAGTGAACATTTTTAGAGATAGGATTTTAGAGATTAGATATCCCTTAGGGAAAACAATCAATATTAGTTAGTAGGGATATTTTTTCAGCTATGTGCATTGGTATGTTGTTTTGAATTGTTGATTTTTTTTTCAGGATTTTCTTTATTATTTTGATAATTTGATGTATGTGCTATTATTTTGAAATCAAGATGAGATATTTAATTAAGTAAATATAAAGAAATAAAAGTTGAGAATCGGGTTTGATTCTCACATAGATGTACGATGTACTTGACGGCCATTTCTTTTATTTGTAGTCTATGTACGCAGTTGTGGATGGTGTTGATAGAGTTGTAAATACGTGTAGAAATATTAATAGCTTATCAGGAGGTTACACTGATACATTTATTGGTGCAGTGACCAAGGATAGAACACAGGATTTCAGTAATAAGGCCCACACGGCTACATTTATTATGGTTTCCGTGACACAGGATTCGAACCCCCTGGATTGACTATACTACCACTATACCACGACGAATAGAACACAATACTGACTCACAGATTCGACAAATAGGATAAGGTAGCTTTTGTATATTTTAATACGGATAGGAGGTAATTAATTAATTTTTGAAGATTAGCTGTGGAAAGTGAGAGAGAGTAATAAGATGGAACAGAAGAATGAACAGCAAGATGTGGCTGACTTAGTCAAGATGGTAGGTAAGACAGTGGAGCAGATGGATGCAGTGATGCGACAGCAGAGCATAACAGCTAGTGTGACACCTTTTCGGGAAGTCAGGTGAGTGTAGACAGTGGTTGGCACAGATAGATAAATATGCATTTATAACAGAAATTAACGAATTTGAAAAAAAGAAAATCGCATTCCAGACATGCGTGGGATTGACAGGAGACTATATCAGAGGAAATTGGGAAAGAAACCCAATGGAATCCTGGACTGATTTTAGGAAGGATTTAATTAATAGATATGGGGAAATTGCTGACGCCCAACATGCCTTTTCAGCCTTGAGGAGATTGAGACAGGAATCTACAGAAACAGTACAGTGCTATAGTGATAGGCTGATAAATCTTGGAGAAGAAGCATTCGAGGGACAGGATATGCAAGAAGAGGGCATAGATAGACAGCTGTTAACCATATTTATAGATGGATTAGCGTCGGACAGATTAAAGATACATCTGCTGCGGCAAAACCCCCGAAAATTAAATGTAGCAATTAAAATAGCAGTAGATGAAGATAATTTGGCTAGAGATTTAATTTGAGGCTGGGGAACGCTGAAACCAGATATAATCAGGACGAGCGATGCTACAGAAAAGATCCACCCATACAAATAGATCAGACTAGGGATAGGGGTAGGAATCAAGGAAGAGAAACATATAGGGAAGTTCATGCGGTACACAATAAACAGACATATCAGGAAAGTGACCAATACGTAGGGAGAAGAGCTGCAGGTTTGATGAATGAAGGAAACGTTCGAATGGAGAGAAGATGCTATGGTTGTGGGAATACCAGACATCTTATTAAGAACTGTCCTGTCGTACAATCACAACAGAAGAGAAGACGGGAGGAATTTCAACCAGTAGATAATAGACAAGAAGGAAGAAACATAAATGATAGGAGGCAGGGAAACGGGAATCTCGCCTGGACAAGAAGGCCGACCCAAGCGAGACAATAGGCCAGAGAGACCAAAGGAAAGACAGGAACAAGATGTATCCGGGTGATCCAAGTTCATGTTTAATAAAAATAGGACGAAAAAGAATACGAGCTCTAATTGATTCAGGGGCCAGTGTCTGCTTAATAAGGAAAAGGACATGGGAAACTTTAAGGATTAGATCACGAATGATAACCAGAGGAATAAATTTGGAGGCCGTAACAGGAGACCCGTTGGAGGTAATTGGATATATTTTCTTAAAATTTCAGATGGGACATATGAAATTGGAACATAAGTTTTTTGTGGTGGAAAATATGAATAGAGAGATGATAATAGGACGGGATTTCCTGGTGAAACACAAGGTTGTGGTAAATTTTGAAATTGGGAAGATTAGAGTAGGACAAGAATATGTTACGATGGAAGAAGATATCCAGACGGTAAATGTAATTAAGGTAGATGAAACATGGGTATTAAAGCCACATTCGGTCAATTTGATACGGGCGAGGATGGACGGAGGAAAATACCTTCATCCTGGACAAGTGGTGAAGACCAAGAAGTTGAAGGAAGAAGTTATAATGGAAGAACCAGGGTTATGTATAATAGAGGGAATCACGGAAGTAGGTGGAGGAATGAAGTTTCCAGTCATGATTTTAAATACGACTGGAAGGACTGTAAAAATGAGAGAAGGTAGGCGAATAGGGGAAGCTGAGGTTGTGACTAATGAAGACTATATAGAGGAAAGTGAGACAAAGGAGAGTCTTCACACTCACCATGGAAGAAATTATTTTGCCATAAATGCCTATTCAGGGGAGGAGGTCAGTTGGAGAAGAGGTGACTGGCAAAGGAACGAGTATGGAAGAGCCAAAATGGAGGTGGACCTCCAAACCTAAGGGAATTGGAGAAACAAAAGTGTTGGAGGACAAGAAAGGAACCAAACAGACAGGGCTAAACCTGTTGCAAACTTGAAAGAAAGGACGACTGACATTTGAGAAAACGGCCTATATGAATTCTCAGGACCCTCAGTGTGGTTGTAGCGTAGAAAAAGTATAAATAACAAGGAAACTCCGGACCTTGGATGAGGAAAGAAGAAAGAATTGTTGAAACAATTAGAGATGAATCTATGCATAGATTTCCTTGGAGAAATTGGTTGTAGAGAATCATGATGTCTTTGCCTTGACTGATTTGGAGTTAGGACGCACCAGTACTGTTCAAATGGAGATAGATACGGGTGATGCGTCTCCCATTCGATTGAGGCCATATCGTACTCCACTGAAGAATAGGGAGATAGTGGAGCAAGCTATTGAGAAAATGTTGGAGGAAGGGGTTATCGAGAGATCAAGAGCTGAATGGGCAGCACCAATTGTTATAGTTACCAAGAAAGACGGTACGCACCGTTTTTGTTGTGATTTTCGTGCCTTGAATAAGATAACTAAAAGTATCTCGTACCCATTGCCGGTGATTGAAGATATCCTGGGGACATTAAATGGATCAAGATATTTTACTACTCTAGATGCTAGAGCTGGATTTTGGTGTATACCCATGTCTGCGGATGCCAAAAGGAAAAGTACTTTCTGTACTCATGTGGGCAGCTTCGCTTGGAATGTTATGCCATTTGGGTTGAAATCGGCACCTGCCACTTATATGAGTCTTATGGATGAAGTACTCAAGGGCCTGCATAAGTTTGCAGTGGCCTATATTGATGATATACTGATACATACTGCCGGTTCGTTGGAGGAACATTTGGGACATATAGAGCAAGTATTTCAAAGACTTCGGGAACATTCTGTTAAATTGAAACTGGAAAATGTAGATTTTAAAAGAGGAAACGACTTATCTGGGATACGTGATAAATCAACAGGGAATTAAGCCTGATGGAGATAATGTTAGGAAGATAAGAGAGTTACCAGTGCCAACAACAGTCAGAGGAGTGAGAGGATTTCTGGGAATGTGCGGATATTATAGACGTTTTGTTCCAAATTTTTCCCAGATAGCTGAACCTTTGATTGCGCTGACTAGAAAATTTGCTAGATTTAGATGGACAGAGGGATGCCAGGAGGCATATGATTGTCTAAAGGAAAGTCTTACCGTTGTACCTTTGTTGTCTCACCCAGATATTGAGCGTGAGCTGATTCTATATACAGATGCTTCAGATCACGCTGTGGGTGCTTGTTTGGTACAACCCTTAATGGAGGAGAAGGAAATATTGCCAGGTGTCCGTAATGAGAGACCTATATATTTCTTATCGCACAAGCTTAGCAAATCGCAGAGAAACTGGTCTACTGTGGAAAAGGAGGCATATGCTATACACTATGCTTTGCAGAAACTGAACTTTTATTTGCATAATGCCAAGTTTACAATACGCACAGATCATAAACCTCTGAAGCCGATGTTGGAGGCGCCTATGCAAAATAGAAAAATACAGACGTGGGCTTTTAATTTACAAGGTTACAATGCTCACATTGAGTATGTTCCAGGGACAGAAAACACTTGCGCCGATTTGCTATCGAGAATATCACACAAGGAAGAGGTCAGTTCGGACCATGATGAAAGTGAGAATACTGAGCCCGAGATAGATGATCATCATTGGCAGGTTGATGTAATAAACACTAACCGACAAACTCACTGTGAGATAGACGAAGGCGAGAGTTAGAGAAAGTGAGACAACGCAGGATGATGAACAGATAAATAGGATAGACTTAAAGTCTAAACAAGAAAAGGAGCCAGAGTTGGCAATGAAACGGGATGCATTGAAACGGGAATGGAGGGAAGGATCTGGACAATTTTATGTTGGACGAGGATGATTTGTTGTGTTACATTTCAAATAAGGATGGAGATCCCGCTCTAAGAATATGCATTCCAAAGGAAATAGTTGGTGCAGTTTTAAAACAGTATCATGACCAAAATGGACATATGGGAAGAGATAAATGTGTGGATGCCATCAAGAGAAAATATTTTTGGTCCAGTCTGTATAAGGATGTAAATAACTATGTGGCTAGATGTGAGATATGTCGACTCCGGAATATGAAGCAGACAAGAACCCCGTTACAAGAGATGGATAAGCAACATTTTGCCATGCAGAAAGTGAGCATAGACATAGCAGGACCTTACCCAAGAACCAGGTCAGGAAATAAATATATTCTTCAATTTACTGACAGCTATAGTAGATGGCCGGAGTGTTTCCCAACAGCCGACAAAACTAGTGATACTGTATTAGATCTGTTGTTGACAGAGTTTATTCCTCGAGTACAGTTGTCTCAGATTATCCTAACGGATAACGGAGGAGAGTTTACGAGCCTGAAGTTTAAACAAATACTAAGAGAATTGAACATACAACATGTGACTACCTCGTACTACCATCCTCAGGCGAATGGTATTAATGAAAGACAGCATAGGACATTGAATGATATCATAGCTAAAATGGTAGAAGGGAATACTGAAAATTGGGATATACATTTAAATCAGGCAGTGGCAGCTATTAGAATAAATTCAAATGACTCTACGATTCTCACCTTTATTTGTTATATGGGAGAGAACCATTGCTTCCATGGATAATTTACTGAAGCCTAGGAGGAAATATTTGGGAGAGGATCCTCATGAGATAATACTACAAGAAATGCATAAAGCGCATGGAGAAGTGGTAGAAATGTACTGGAAAGCTACGGATAGGAGGAACAAAAATGTGGATAAGAATTCCGAATTACAAGAATTCAGAATTGGTGAGAGGGTTTATTACAAGAACCACCTCAGAAAGTCCAAATTAGATAATAAATGGCTAGAGGGCTTCAAGGTTTTTCGAAGAACTGGACCAGTGACATATGAAATAAAGCATCAGATGGAGGGTCGAGTCATAAAAACGCATGTGCAACACTTAAGGAGGGATGACTCTGAATGGAAGGAACCGAATCAGGGAGCAAGAGAAGAGGCTAGACCACAGAGGAGAGCCACGCTGGTGATGACACCTGACGTTGAGATACGATCACCAAGTTTAATAGAGGAAGAATTTTTCACGCCTAGAGTTGAGATGCGTGAGACAGATGAAGAAGCAGTAGAATTACCAATGGAGAGGGAAGAGGAATCAGAACCCCATGAATCAAAAGGGACCACTGAATTAGGCGCACCTATGTTGGAGAACGAGCGACTTATCCCAGAAGACTCGAACCAGGAGGAAAGATTAACCGACATTACGGATGGTCCATATAGGAATACGAGATGCACCACCAGGAAGAGAAGGGAAAGGGAAGTTGCTAGACCGAGAAGGAGACTACAACGAGAGAGGGAAAATTCCTCTAGTGAGGAAGATATGCCTTTGCCGGAGAGATGTGGGCGGCTGGAGGAGCAGCGAAGGAAACTAATTCAGGAAAGAAGGGCAGCGAAAGGGAGAGACGAGTCAGAGGAATCCCCCGACTCAGAGGAAACTATGTCGGATAGAAGGCGACTTAGAGAAAAAGATAGAGATTCATCTGCGGAGGCTGTTCCTATTTCAGGAGTAAGGAAAATGAGTGGATCCGAAGTAAGTTGTAGTAAAAGTCGAACAGATCGACGGAAGCATCGACGAGGGATTCAGGAAATCGAGAATATAGAAGAAAAGAAGAATAAGCGAAGTCCTAGAGAATGTAAGAGAGAGGATTTAGGAGAAACCGCAAGAGAAAGGCTTTGCAGAGAGCTCATGGTAACACTTTTTGATGGGCTTCGGTAGAACAGTTTCTACTGTGTTACGCAAATTACTTGTTGTGTGATATTGAACGTCTATTAAAAACAGATATATCCCGTAGTACTGTTAGAATATTAGCTAGATGGTATAATGTTAACAGAGTTAGGTGTTAATGTTAACCTTTCCGTAGTAATGCTATGACAAGGTAAGTCATGTGATGAGAACGTGATAGTGTGCGAGAAACTATTAGGAAATGGAGAGAGAGATTGAAAGACAGAAGGACCATTGCTTGCATTTTTGGGAAAGATGCTATACAATAGTGCAAAACTCGAGAGGTCCGTGTTTTGCTCTGACTATCGAAACACATTTTTGGGGGTGAGGAATGGAGCACACAGTTAACTAGAATGTAACTAGTTGTCACCGCTTAACATTTGTTATGACACATGGTAATATGTAATGATCGGAACTTGGCTTTGATATGGTTTTTTTGTTAGTAATGAAACATGTTCATTTTGGTTTGTAAAAGGATTAGTTATGTGAAATAATTTCAATGTTGACAAATATGTATTATGTTATGATGATGTTAGTTTAATTTTTTCGTTATATATGAAACAAAGAAAAATAATTGTAATGTGGAAGATGCTTGAGAAATGTCAATAACATGCGGTATATAATACAGTTTTGTGTGGAAATGTTGATGTACTTTTGTATTGCAGGAATATTTTTCCTCAGGAAGCTTATGTTGTCTGGTTGAAGTGAAATAAAATAGAGGAATAAATTAGGAAGGAATGGCATAATTAATACTCCGGAGAAGTAACCCTCGAGTGATAGCGACAAGTTTGATGACAGCGAAAATGTTTTGGCGGTCGAACATTTGTCAAAAACAGACTCACCTAAACTTTTGACGAAGTGACAATTAACGAGCGTCAACCTGAATTTCGTGTGCACTCATCGAGAAGTAGTGTTTGTTTGGACAAGATCAAAGAGAAAATTGGTGCGAAGTGTTACCATTTATTTTATTTGGAGTGAAGTACTTCAATTGTTGAATTTGATTTTTTTGATGTCAACACATTTGTTATGTTTAATATATGTTAATGTGTAATGATGACCCGTCTTTGAGAATAAAGGCCTTAGATTTGAATTTATTGCAAGGATTCTAAAACTGTATGGAACATTTAATTTTGTTGTTTTTTTGGAAATCACATGCAAGGGTTCTAAAACTGTATGAAAATATGCTTTGTGGTTGCAAGGGATTCTAAAACTGTAATATTGTTGTTGCTATGTGACTTAGCATTTATATTTTGTTTATAATTGATTTATTTTATTGGTTGTATGATTGAAATGTGTATATTATATTTGGGAGAGATCAAAGGGAGGTACAGCGATAAGCTTGGGTACTAACCAGGAGCAGTAATCACTATCTGTGGGAACCCAGAGTAAAGTTGAAGCACAAGAGGAGAAGCCTGAAAACACTTAGTTCCCATTTATGTGTGGACCTTGCATAACCTGCGTTGCCAAGATGTTTCGAGGGAGAGCAAAGGTGTTCGATAACCTTTCTGATATTTTTTTAAGAGGAAGACTTTGAATATTTTTTTTGGTTGAAATTTTTTAAAATTTGGTTTGAATTATATGAATGTTTATTGATGTGGTTGTTTGATATATTGTTATTGTTTATGATGTATATTGATTTGAGATGCACTGTATGTTATCTAGATGATACTTGAAAAAATATTGGATTAGTAACCCAATATCTTTTTTATAGGTGGGTAAGGAATGTAATAGTGTTATTGCTAGGCCAGTTCTCTCATCTCCTCCATCGGGGAGTAATCGTAACTTATTTCGACAATGTTTCCCAGTAATGGCGGGCGTTGACAGCTGCGCAGAAATATTGTTGTAGTGCGGCAATTGTTTCTTGATCTCAATTCAAAAACAGGAAGTTGTCAGCGTACATACACAGAGACTGTCAAATCGTGTTGTATTTTTGGCTTATGAGGGTATGAGTGAGTGTTGAAAATGTAACTGAAGTCCAAACTATTTGGCGACAATCTGGGTGACATCTGAAAATTCATTGATGTCTTTGATTTCGTGAATCAAAGGAAACGGGACTATATATATATACCAGGGTCTAGCACAGGCAGGAGAGGAGGGAAAAACTGAGAAGACAGAGAGGTACTCAGGAACAGGCAGTGTAGGTAGTCCAGAGACAGACTTCAACAGTAAATATTGGCCAGTTAGAAAGAGTGAAGACACATCTTCACACACACTTAGCAGAGGGACAGTTGGCAGAGACACCCTTAGAAAGTAGAATTGAACTGAGTTGCAGACAGAGAGAGAACCCAACTAAGAAGTAGATTGTAGACCTCCACGGAGATTTTTGTCCAAATCAGAGAGAGTTCCTGTTCAGTGTTGGTGAACCGTTACATTAGAACCGGAGGACTAGTTGTCAGAGTTGGAAAACTAGGCGGCAGAGCTAAACTAAAGGGTAGGCCAGACCCGACAGAGAGGCTATAACAGTATATGAGAGAGGGAGAGGTCAGCCATTTTGTTTTCAGGATGCATTATTTTAACCAGTAGCAGAGACATTTCGTATATACTATTAGGACAGCAACTCTAGCTAGAAGCGGTATAACATTGTGACTGAACAAGTATTTATTTCTAAGGACATCGCAACAAGGTAAACAGTGAACAGTGAACATTTTTAGAGATAGGATTTTAGAGATTAGATATCCCTTAGGGAAAACAATCAATATTAGTTAGTAGGTATATTTTTTCAGCTATGTGCATTGGTATGTTGTTTTGAATTGTTGATTTTTTTTTTCTTTTCAGGATTTTCTTTATTATTTTGATAATTTGATGTATGTGCTATTATTTTGAAATCAAGATGAGATATTTAATTAAGTAAATATAAAGAAATAAAAGTTGAGAATCGGGTTTGATTCTCACATAGATGTACGATGTACTTGACGGCCATTTCTTTTATTTGTAGTCTATGTACGCAGTTGTGGATGGTGTTGATAGAGTTGTAAATACGTGTAGAAATATTAATAGCTTATCAGGAGGTTACACTGATACATTTATTGGTGCAGTGACCAAGGATAGAACACAGGATTTCAGTAATAAGGCCCACAGCTACACTAACACTAATATTTACCCAATATACCTCGAAGAATGAAAAGGTTTCTCACTCTTTCACTTTGTCACTAGCATCTTCTGTAATACATTTGGAAGGGCTCATTGACTCTTCTATTTGCCTCCACATTTTACGCCTTAGGATAAAACATTGAGGATAATTTTAGGAAGTGTCAATTTTTGCACACATAAGAAAAGATTCACATTCGAACAATCACGTGCAAAAATAAACTTGAAAACAACGGAAGCTATGCACTAAGTAAAGAAAGGAACAAAATATAATTTAAGTTCACGCGACAATATTAAATGATTCTCAGAATAGGAAGTCAAGTTTTCAAAAGTTTATTTTCCTGAAATTATAAATTATTTTGTTATTTGAATGTTTAGTTTAAACAAAATTTTTTTTTTCATTTCCATTTTATCACAGTTACTATCAATATAAGAAAAGACTGCAGTAAAACTATGTAGCAATGGCGAAACATGTAAAAACAAAGTACTGTATTTTTACAAATTACAAAAACAATAACGATACATAGCAGCGTTTCGACAAAAGGCATTTATCAGCAAAGGATACAGCAGAAGTGAAGAATTCACTTACACGGCACATAGCCGAGTGGTTACCGGGGCCCAAATTTGGGGTGTAAAGAATAGAACCACTGTTACCTGCAATGTATGTCGTAATAGGCGAATGAGGAGGTTTGGCTGAAATCGAATGCACGTGTCCTAAACGTGTAGAAGTCTATGCGTTTAGAGGCCTACAAACCAATGTGCAACGTATCACGTTCGTGGCAAGATCAAACATATCACAAAGAATGATTATAATTGGTCGTGAAGAACGAACGCAAAGAAGAAGAAGAAGACAGGGCACAGAACTTATAGAATCCATAGAATAGTGTGAGACCTGAATTCTTCACTTCTGTTGTATCCTTTGCTTGATAAAGGCCTTTTGGTCGACACGTTGCTATGTATCTTTATTGTTTTTATATTTAGTAAAACTACAGTACTTTGACTTTACGGGTTTTATCCTAGTTCGACGTCACTAGGGACTCCTGCCTATTTTTGTGTGTCTAAAGTCTAAAGTATCTAAAGTCTAAAGTGTCTAAAGTCTAAAGTATATAAAGTCTAAAGTGTCTAAAGTCTAAAGTGTATAAAATCTAAAGTATCTACAATCTAAAGTATCTAAAGTCTAAAGTATCTAAACTTTAAAGTGTCTAAAGTGTCTAAAGTATCTAAAGTCTAAAGTGTCTAAAGTCTAAAGTGTCTAAAGACAATGAATTGACTACACTCCACCGGGATTTGCCCCATATGACTCGGTCCCTCTCTAGAGAATAGCACGCCATCTGTCAAAAGTATTGCAAACAGCACGAGCTCTGTAGCTACGGCAACAATCCTAGGGGTTTCTAGAGAAATACATGTGTTATCAGAACGAAGTCTGGATTCGAACCCACGATCTTCTGGACGCAAGGCAAGGGCTTAACCACTTAGCTACATAGACCCCTTAGTTTGTGTGTGTATGTGTTTTGAACGTGAAGTAGCTCACTTTATCTTTAACTTCTGGTTGTCTTGTTCCTTTATCTTTAACTTCTGGTTGTCTTGTTCCTTATCTTTAACTTCTGGTTGTCTTGTTCCTTTATCTTTAACTTCTGGTTGTCTTGTTCCTTTATCTTTAACTTCTGGTTGTCTTGTTCCTTTGTCTTTAACTTCTGGTTGTCTTGTTCCTTTATCTTTAACTTCTGGTTGTCTTGTTCCTTTATCTTTAACTTCTGGTTGTCTTGTTCCTTATAATGTCACGTTTCTTCTATTGTCAACTCTATTCACGAGTGCAGTTATTTCCAGACCACTAGGTTTGTTGCTGAAGCTACGAGTTCTTGCTTGTGCAATACTCTCGGCAGGTTTCCTGTCATTTTTGAAAAGGGTGCCGAGCCATATGGGTAAAACCGGTGCAAGGAAGTCAAATCTTAGAGAGAAGAGAGGAGAGACAGAAGTTAGTTAGGGTCAAGTTCTCACTCAGGACAAACTATTTGATATTGACGTAAAAGGAATTGCGACACTAAGCATCAAATAGCATGTCCCTTGAGGAACGTCACTTTCATCACAGCCCGAGTGAAAACTCTCTGTATCCTGCAAGTTCTCCTGCCTTCTCCAGCGTCATGTTCAAGGTTTCTTTGATCCCCTGTTGCCACCTTCATCTTGGTCATCCTCTGTCTCGTATTCCAGGAACCATTCCTTCTACTATCATTCTCTTCAAACCCCTGTGACGTTTAATGTATCCGAAATATTTCAATTTAACATTGTCAGTAGATTCCGAAGCTAATAACCGCCAGAGAGAGTTAAACAAAGCAATAAATGGTTTAATCTATATGGTGTTTGTTGCGCCCCTGCGTTACCGGGGCTCGCAAGAGGAGCAAAGAATAGTAACATTGCGCCCTACAAGTAATACGGTAGGCGAGAGCCACACAGAAACAGTATAATGAGTACAAAGAAAGAGGAAGACCACGCAAAGGATGGAGCGATGGCATCAAGAACAGCCTTACAAAATTGAAGAATTGTGCTATGAAATGAAATCATAGAGAAAGTTCAGTATTGTGTATACCTGTGAGGAAGTTCAGTATTGTGTATACCTGTGAGAAAGTTCAAAATTGTGTATACCTGTGAGAAAGTTCAGTATTGTGTATACCTGTGAGAAAGTTCAGTATTGTGTATACCTGTGAGAAAGTTCAATATTGTGCATACCTGTGAGAAAGTTCAGTATTGTGTATACCTGTGAGAAAGTTCAGTATTGTGTATACCTGTGAGAAAGTTCAGTATTGTGTATACCTGTGAGAAAGTTCAGTATTGTGTATACCTGTGAGAAAGTTCAGTATTGTGTATACCTGTGAGAAAGTTCAGTATTGTGTTTACCTGTGAGGAAGTTCAGTATTGTGTATACCTGTGAGAAAGTTCAAAATTGTGTATACCTGTGAGGAAGTTCAGTATTGTGTATACCTGTGAGGAAGTTCAGTATTGTGTATACCTGTGAGAAAGTTCAGTATTGTGTATAACTGTGAAATTTTAAAAGGTTATCAAGCATTAGGATTGACTTATTCCACTGATTTTACTCCACATGCCCGGTCCTCTTACAGAAGTGACACGCCACAAGCCAGAGTATTGCACAAAAGCAGCTCCAGTAACAATCCTAGGATTCTCTGGAAAAATAATGCACTCAGGAACAGAATTGCGAGGTCCAGATTCGAACCACGACCTTCGACTCCCAAAGCAAGGGCTTAACCACTTAACCACAGACACCCCCACCTGGAAGTACAGAATGGCTCTCTGATTATGTTCGTAAGGACGCTCGTATTACTAGGCTAGGCGATGGGTGTCGTAAGAAACGAGGATAAGAGGTTCGAATCCTGTGTTTGTCTGTTTGTTTTTTCGGAAGCACTTAATACATGTACACTGTTTATTTGTTGATCAAGTACAGAATCGTAGGACGGTAATTAGGAAAAGCACATCATTTGAAAAATCAAGAAAGCAAGTCCAACTTTCGCCATACTCAACAAAATCTAGTTGAACAAAATCTAGTTGAACAAAATCTAGTTGAACAAAATCTAGTTCAACAAAATCTAGTTCAACAAAATCTAGTTGAACAAAATCTAGTTGAACAAAATCTAGTTGAACAAAATCTAGTTGAACAAAATCTAGTTGAACAAAATCTAGTTCAACAAAATCTAGTTGAACAAAATCTAGTTCAACAAAATCTAGTTGAACAAAATCTAGTTGAACAAAATCTAGTTGAACAAAATCTAGTTCAACAAAATCTAGTTGAACAAAATCTAGTTGAACAAAATCTAGTTCAACAAAATCTAGTTGAACAAAAGCTTTAGTTTAAAAAAAAAACATAAAATATATAGAAGCGTTGTCCATGGGTGTTATTCTACAGGGTGTTCAAGATAAATGCAGCCCCATTGACAAATCGAAATTTGCCAGATAATCTATCACGTTGTGTTTCTTTACTATTTAAACCGGTTCTGACTAGCTCGTCCTACGTCACATTTGTTCATCGCCCTTCCCGCACTACAATTACATACCGTCACACAACCTTGACCTATACTACGTCATAACTGAACCTTCTCATTTCCATACATATATGCCAGATTAGCTCCATTCATAGGCTGCTTTAAGTCGAACACCCTGTACAATAATGAGTGCTGGAAAATGACCCCCATCATAGTGTATGGAAACAAAATGTCGAAGCTATTTCATTGCAACAAGCTGAAGACACTTCAAAATAAATGTTTAAGAAATATTCTGAATATTCACAAAATAGATGAGACTGCAGTAAAACTATTTGATTGGCAAAACACGTAATCACAAAGTACTGTAGTTTTACAAATTACAAAAACAATGACAAAATACAGCAACGTTTCGACCAACAAGGCCTTTATCAACAAACGAACAACAGGAGTGACAAATTTAAAAAAAACAAATGGACGACCACAAAAAAAAGTTCTGAATATTCTGCGAATACTCTGGCCAAATACAATATAAAATGAAGAACTTTCAAAACAAAACGAACAAACTGTTCATCAATGAAGAACATCATTAACAGACGACGATCGAGGTAGATTCCTCATGTATGTATATACGTGGCTTCCGATAACATACGGCCGGCCGGCTCAGGTAAAAATTATCGGAAATCGGATTACAATAGTTGCGTGACCTCGCATTCTTGTCTTGTTAGATAAAGACAAAATCATTTTAAAAACAATACAACACGTTAAATCAATGTTATATTATTATACAAATTAAGTTTAGCCCGCAGGAATATTAATATTATTAACATATTCATCAACAAATAACCATTTATTAGTAGAATTTGGTAAAATTGCAGAAAACCTTGCAGTGTTCTATCAAACATTTATAAAAATCAGCCCCCATTAAGCAGAAATTTTGGTTTTCCAGTCTGAGCTAGTCGGCCTTCTGTTGCCAGTGGACACGGTCTATATCAGTATAGACATTAGCTAGAATAGCTCGCTTATGGACAGCGGGTGGAAAAATAAGGCATGTGCGTGCAAATGAAACATAGACAAGAACTATGAAGAGAGAGTTGAATGACTGTGGTCTGACATGAGAAACAATTGGTAGAAAAGCGACAGAACACCAGCGAAGTAAATCTTTTGTGCAAGACTTATGAATCAAACGAGACACGAAGAGGATAAATAGAAATATAGATTAACCATAATACTTTTTATGGAACACAAGATTGTCAATAACGCGAATTTTATTTTTATTTTACGATGCTTCCTCAGCTTCGTAAATAATAAGTCTACGTTTCTGAGTCGTATAATTTCTTTCATTTCCGGATCCTCTGTGCACCACCACGCTTTTCTTCTTCTCGTTGCATCAATTCAACAGCAAAGCCTGGTTACTTTTATTGAATTTATTTTTCTTTATAATAGAATAAGCGCAGTATAGTTCGTTTCCATATGCTCTGTGCAACGTCAATCTTCTCTTTAGCTGGATTTCATTCAAAGACAGATCTGGCTAAATTGATTGAATTTATTTCTTTATTACAAAATAGAAGCGGTTTAGTTCGTTAGAATTCGTTTATACGAAGTCTACTATTTGTTTTGTGAAGAATAGTGTGGACAAGTGTTCGTCATTTATTGTTATGCATCTTCTTATTTTCTTCTTCTTCTCAATATTTCTTTCCAATTTTATTTTCTTTCTTCTTGTACAGGGTGTTTAAAAAGTCGCTCTGTAGTGAAATTTACTTCTTCAATTGAGGCTTTAAAGACGACTACAAATTGTAACAGATTGTTATTATTCATTTAGATCAGCGTCTCCCAAAGTGGGCGGTACCGCCCACCAGAGGCGCTGATGCGTTCGGGGGAGGAGGGGGATAGTGAGTTCAGAAGAATTTGGAGGTGTTCATGCGATTAGCGATCGGTGGCTCCTTAAAGAAAAAATAATATTAAATATAAAAAAATGATTTTCGTGATTTTGCGATCGAATAATCATTTAATATTTGAATTCTACATTTACATTTATCTTATGCCCGTCTTACACGATCCATTTTTTCATCAATTTTCTATTTTATGCAAAAATAATCATTTGAAAATTGACCATGTCTGACAGAAATATATATCAATTTTCTATGTCAAAGAGAAAATAGAGCATGTATATATGTGGGGTGGGGGGGAGGGGGTTTGACAAACTGTAATAATGCGGCTAGAGGGGAGGGTGCGTTACAAAGTTTATGTTGTACAAAGTTGTGGTGGGCCGAAAAGTTTGGGAATCTAAGATCTAGATCATAGGGTCCCAAACGTTTTCGGAGCCATCGCCCATAACTACTTTGCACGACATAAACTATGTAACGCCCCCATGCCCACTTTGCAGACATAAACTATGTAACGCCCCATAGCCCACTTTGCAGACATAAACTATGTAACGCCCCATCGCCCACTTTGCACGACATAAACTATGTAACGCCCCCATCGCCCACTTTGCACGACATAAACTTTGTAACGCCCCCATCGCCCACTTTGCAGACATAAACTTTGTAACGCCCCATCGCCCACTTTGCAGGACATAAACTTTGTAACGCCCCCTCCATCGCCCACTTTGCAAGACATAAACTTTGTAACGCCCCATCGTCCACTTTGCACGACATAAATTCGTAACGCCCCATCGCCCACTTTGCACGACATAAACTTTGTAACGCCCTCCATTGCCCACTTTGCAAGACATAAACTTTGTAACGCCCCCCCACCCCCATTATAACAGCGCCACCCCCATATACGACATCTATACTTGCTCTATTTTTTCTTTGACATGGACAATTGATTTATATTTCTGTCAGACATGGTCAATTTTCAAATGATTATATAATTGAAATTTGAAATGGATTTTAAATTGATAATGTAAGAGGGCATAAAATGAATTAAAATGCAGTATTAAAATTTTTAATGATTATTCAATAGCAAAATCACGAAATTCATATATTTGAAAATACATTTTATTTATTTATTCTATAAGGAGCAACCCCCCATGCTTCTGAACCCCTAATAACGAGCCCTTAATAACGAACCGCCACTGATACTACTGTTATTGGCTGGCTTGTATTCGGTAAAGTGGGTGTGAGCACGACTTGTGAGTCTAGAAATTTCAGCATATATTGTCGAATTACTCTTTCAGTATATTAGTCAACGAGAGCCGCTGTAGTGTAGTTGTTAGTGAACTCGCTTCTCAAGGCTGGTGGTCTGGGTTCAGCACCCGCAATGCGCGTGGAATTTTTCCCGACCGCGACGGCTCTCAGGTCGACCCAGCCTCAATTGGGTACCAGACATGCTCTGGGAAAGTAAAGGCGGCCGGCGTGATGCTGACCACATCACCCATCGTGTGCCGACGGTCAATGAAAATACAGGCCTAACACTGTATTGACCTATATACCACGAGGTATGAAAGGGTTCCTTTACTTTTACTTTCTTTTATATTAGTCAACATTACAAAAGACATGTTCCCCCAAAAAATACCATGTTTGCAATGTTTAACACCATTTCCTTTCAGCAATGAACTCGTGAATATAACAACGGTTTGTTGTGTACCGCGCGCTACACACAGGATTATGGTACTCAGAATATCATGACGTAAAGTCCATCATTCGTGACGTAATGACTAAAATATGTTCACTACAGAGCGACTTTACAAACACCCTATATAAGTCTTTATGTTCTGTTATGTAGGGGATTAAAGCTTCTTTAAACCGAGGCATACACACGTATGGTGCCGTGACCAGCAAGGGAAGCAAAGAATAATAACCTCTGCGACCTAGAAGGAATGTCGTAAGAAGCGACTGATGTAGGGGTCTAGCGAAGCTATCCTAGTAAATAAAAAGCATCTCAGAAATCGGATGCGCATAAATGGCACAACGTACAGTCGCTCTTAGGCTCAGATGACATACAGATCACACAGAGTGGTTAATAAGTGGTCGATTTGGAACGTTCGAAGGAGAAAAATCAGAAGAAGAACAAGTAGAAGAGGAAGTAGAAGAAGAAGAAGAAGAAGTGGAGGAAGAAGCAGAAGAAGAAGAAGTAGAGGAAGAAGTAGAGGAAGAAGAAGAAGAAAAGAAGAAGAAGATGAAGAAGAAAAGAAGAGGAAGAAGAAGAGGAAAAGAGAGGGAAAAAGAGGAAGAAGAAGAAAGGAAAAGAAGAGATGAAGAAGAAAAGAAGAGGAAGAAGAAGAAGAAAAGAAGAAGAAAAGGGAAAAAGAAGAAGGAAAGAAGAAGAGAAGAAGAAAAGAAGAGGAAGAAGAAGAAGAAAGAAGAGGAAGAAGAAGAGGAGAAGAAGAAAAGAAAAGAAGAAGAAGAAGAAGAAAAGAAGAGGAAGAAAAAAAAGAAGACAAAGAAGTAGAAGAAGAAAAAGAAGAAGAAGGAAGGCAAAGTATTTCCATGTCAGAGTCATTAACCTGAAAATTAACGAAGAACAAATTGTCTTAAGTAGACAAATAAATCTGATAATATGAACAACTTAACCGATCTAACGTCAACATCTTGTACAAAAATGTAAACTAAACACAAAATGAAACCAAGAGTTTGCTTGATCTTGCCACATGATCAAAGAAATGGAAAATGAGCATAAAAATGGATATCTTTTAAGAGGATTGAAGGGATGGGAAGATTTGATAAGATCTTTCAAATTCGATTTAGTACAAAAATAATTAATGCAGAAATCTTTCAACAAATACAAATCAGCAGTGTTGATGATAGAATATATCTTGAAGTACTCGATGATAATGAGATAGGATGAGGATGATGATGAGGATGAAGGATGATGATGATGATGATGATAGGATGATGATGATGATGATGATGATGATGATGATGATAGGATGATGATGATGATGATGATGATGATGATGATGATGATGATGATATGAGGATGAGGATGAGGATGATGAGGATGATGATGATGATGATGAGGATGATGAGGATGAGGATGATGATGATGAGGATGATGATGATGATGATGATGATGATGATGAGGAAGATGATGATGATGAGGATGATGATGACGATGAGGATGAGGATGAGGATGATGATGACGATGAGGATGAGGATGAAATATATACTGAAGTAGTCGACGATAATGATGATGAGGATGATGATGATATTGATGATGATGATGAGGATGATGATGAGGATGAGAATGATGATGATAATGAAGATGATGATGATAATGATGAGGATGATGATGAGGATGAGGATAATGATGATGATCACGATGAAATATATACTGAAGTAGTCGATGAAATACATGTTTAAAATCACCAGCGTGTTGTCGGGGTTGGCAAAAGAAAGCAAAGAATAGCAACACATCGATCTACGAAGCATGTCGTAAGAGGTGACTAAGGACATAGGGAAACTATCCTAGTAAATAAAAAAACATCGCAGAAATGGATGTGCTGGTCTACTTGTAGACGTATAACTGGCACAACGTACAATCGTTCTTAGGCTCGGATTACATACAAATCACAAAGAGTGGTTTAACAAGTGGTCGATATAGAGCGTTCAAAGGAAAATTACCACATGCGAAATGAGATGCCTGAGGAAAGCAGTAAATAAAACAAGAAGAGACCATATAAGAAATGAGGAAATTAGAAGAACAGTCGGAACAACACCTGCTATTACATTTATTGAAAAACAGAGACTCAAATGGTTTGGCCACTTGTCAGAATGAACCCGAATACACCAGTTGCAGAAGAGCGTACACATTGCCTGAAAAATGGAATCATCAAGAGGAAAGGGCAGACCAAGAAAAGATGGGTTGATGGAGTTACAGACATCTTAAAACTCCACAATACCACACCATATCAAGCGACCGAGCGTGCATTATCTCGGAAACCGATCATCAGTTAAACCTGCTACGCCTAGCGGCAAAAAGCAGAGAAGGACAAAAGAAAGAAGAAAGAATAAGAAGATATTGATTATGAGAAGGATGAAATATAATAAAATAAATGTCTCATAACTTTTTCAGACCTTCTTCAGACCACTTTTTCAGTGCATTAAGTGCCTGTTACTTCACACATTTCCTATCCTCACTTTGTGAAACTTCGAGTTTGGGATTGAGCCCACCGCCAGCCCTCTGTAGTCAGAGTCGATGAAACACATATTGAAGAAAACGATGATGGTGGTACAAGATACATATTTTAGAAATCAAGGAATGTTGATGAAATATATACTTTATGGTATGCCATTTGCCAGTAGTGTTGCACAAAGCACAAACTCCGTAGCTCCAGCAACAATTCTAGGCATCTCACACAAAAATTGCACATTTGACTTGATCCGAATTCGAACTCACGGTTCTTCAGAACGACAGGCAAACGCCGTAATATACACATCGTCATAAAAACTTCTTACAGGGAGACAGAGAGAGACTTAAAAAGAAATATATATTTATAGAGAGAGAAAGAAAGAAAGAGAGAGAGAGAGAGCGCGCATAGCCGAAACCTGTCAGAAAAGCAAAAATAACTATCAACCAAGTCACTACAACAGCGGAAGACAAAAACAGAAAACCACAACACTGGGCAACAACCCGGTACCAGTGTGATGACACTGGGCAACAATCCGGTACCAGTGTGACGACACTGGGCAACAACCCGGTACCAGTGTGATGACACTGGGCAACAGCCCGGTACCAGTGTGACGACACTGGGCAACAACCCGGTACCAGTGTGACGACACTGGGCAACAACCCGGTACCAGTGTGACGACACTGGGCAACAACCCGGTACCAGTGTGACGACACAGGGCAACAACCCGGTACCAGTGTGATGACAAAAGAAGAAGAAGAAGCTTAGAGATAGAAATAGATCGTTTTCCTCTTCTACGAACGCTCCATATCGACCATTTATTAAGCCACTCTTTGTGATTTGTATGTTATCTGAGCCTAAGAGCAAGTGTGCATTATGCCAATTATGCTCCTACAAGTAAGCCAGCACATCCTATTTCTTACACGTGTTTTGTTTACTAGGGTAGCTTCCCAAGGCCCCTACCTCAGCCGACGCTTACGACAAGCATTTTAGGTGGCAGTGCTACTATTTTTGCTCCCTTGTAGACCCAGCAATACACAGGCGAGAAAGAAAGAGATAAAGAGGGTAATACAAAAATAAAACACACAAGATATACAAGGGAATTTGGTTAACAAAACTCAAACAATATTTACAAATTATCATCAAAAAGATCAAGCAGAAATGATAAATGCAATCCCCCAAAAATGTAAAAAACATAATTACTGAGTAAGATAACATCTTCAATGGATTGAACACATTGGGGAACTAAGTAATCATGCAATATGGGATTATGTCTTCTTGTTCTTTAACTTCTTGAGCCTTTGGGGATCATTGTTGCAGATATCACCTGCCTCCACTCATTTTTTACCTTTTCTTTCTAATTGTTGACTTCTAGCATTTCTAGATCTACTTCAATGTTATCTCATCCATCGTTTTCTTAATCAGCCTCTTGATCTCTTCCTCTTTATCTTTTCTATATGCACTTTTAGGCTCTCTGTTCTCTGCCATTTTTTTCTAAATGCTTCAACCCTCAGATTTTTCCGCTGATGTCCTTTTTCCAACCCCTCTTCCTGTGATACTGCATTTCTCATGTATAGTTCTTCTTTCCCATTGGTTTCGTATGCTCGTCTAAACCATGAGATGGGTTGCCTCTATGAAGCTGAAGTTCCTCGAGAGTTCCCCATAGCTTGCTCTGTAAGCTTCGTTTGAGTCCATGTTTCGTTTCGTTGGTGTATGTATGATGGACATGAATGCAGGATGTGCTCTGGAGTCTGTGTTTCTGTCTGACATGCACACTGTGCAGTCTTAGCAGGCTATATTCTATGCATGTGATGGTTTAAATTGCAGTGTCTGTTCCGAGGCGAAACATTGGTGTGTGCTATTTCAAACTCCTGAACTTCATCTATAATTGAATTATGTGACCATCTATGTGGTGCCGGGGCCCGCAAGGGAAGCAAAGAATAGTATCACTGCAACCTACTAGGCATGTCGTAAGATGCGACTGATGTAGGACCTAAGGAAGCTACCCTAGTAAATAAAAATCATCGCAGAAATCGGATGTGCTGGCCTACATGTAGGTGAATAACTGACACAACGTACAATCGCTCTTAGGCTTGGATCACATAGAAATCACACAGAGTGGTTAACAAATGTTCGGTACTGAGCTTTCAAACACAAAGAAGAACAATAATTATGTAACACAATTTGATTTGTCTGATGTTTTCTTTATTTAAGACGTTCAGAAATTAGTTTCGAATTATATAGCCATTGAGTGTTTTAAATATAAACTAGAGAATAGAGAACAATAAACAAACAGAACAATCTCTGGAAGCCAACAGAGATGTGGTTTTACAGAAGAATGATGAGAATTCCATAGACTGCTAAAATCACTAATGTTGAGGTGTTGAATGAGATCAAGACACAGAGAAAACATATTATCAATATAAGAAAGAGGCAGTCATCATTTTTCGGACATGTGATGAAGAAGGGAGGTTTAGAACACATTGCAACAACTGATAAAATCTAGGGTAGACGAGAAAGAGGAAGACAGAGAGAGAATATTTTTGACAGCTTGACTTTATGACACAGTAGAGCGTTAACATCTGAATTGATAGTAAACACTAAATATAGAGATTTGTGGAGATCCATGATCGAGTACGCCAGTCGGCACGGCACCTCATGGTGATGATGAGAAAATAGACATAAAAGCACTGTGATATTTTAGCAACACGCTACAGACAACTCACCAAGTGTGACATGAAATGCTTAAGGAAGAGGTGAGGGTCACCAGGAAATATAGACTGCGCAACGAGAACATCAAAACAAAGTCGGCATAACAGAGTGGTTCGAACATTTAATGAAAATGGAATACAACCAACCATCAATAACAGCATACAATAAAAAAGAGATCAGGTACTAGAGCAAAAGTTGGGAAAAGAAAACGTGGAAGACCAAAGACCACTTTTCGAAGAACCATCCAACAAGAAAGTAAACTATTGTGATGTAAAACCATACAAGATCTGCTAGCAACGAACCGCATCACATAGAAATCTAAATCCTCTTCCCTATGTGCCGCATTTGGCACGAAAGGAACACACTAACTAAACTAACTAACTAACTAGAGCAAAGAGAAGACCAAGAAAAAGATGGATAGACAATATCAAGCCCACACTAAATAAACACGGATATAACACAGCAAGTGCGACTCATCTGGCCGTGGAACGTAAATGAAAGCCCCCACTCCAACGCTTGCTTGGAAATGTGGACAACAAATTCCATCCTCCACCTGGGAACAGACAATAAACAATAGACATTTTAGTGATAAATATATAATTGACAGATAAGAAGCAATCACATGTATCGGGTCAACATATGATAACCTTTCAACATTTGGCAGAGAAGAAATTCAGCAATGACCTTTATACGTGATATCCATATGTCTGGACATACCAGATATAAACAATAGTAAAACCGAACACAAATATAGCGTAGTCTCAAGACGCACATTGTGAACATTTACAAATACAATAATGGCTTAGTCGCACGACACATATTGTGGACATTTACACACACAATGATGGCTTAGTCGCACGACACATATTGTGGACATTTACACACACAATGATGGCTTTGCCCTAGGACACATATTGTGGACATTTACACACACAATTATGGCTTTGTCCTAGAACACATATTGTGGACATTTACACACACAATGATGGCTTTGTCCTAGGACACATATTGTGGACATTTACACACACAATGATGGCTTTGTCTTAGGACACATATTGTGGACATTTACACACACAATTATGGCTTTGTCCTAGAACACATATTGTGGACATTTACACACACAATGATGACTTTGTCCTAGGACACATATTGTGGACATTTACACACACAATGATGGCTTAGTCGCACGACACATATTGTGGACATTTACAAATACAATAAGGGCTTAGTCCTGCGGAACCCAAACTTAGAATTATCGCGAAGTCCTTTTAAATACATTTTTGGATCAAAGGCGCATAGGGACAAAGTCACGCAAGGATTGTGAGCTGGCACTAACCAAGATCCTACCCCACCTCCACGTGGTGACCCTGGAAACAGACACGGTTCCTGTCTGGTTAAGCGGGTAGGGATCGAGGGAGAGCTACTTTGGTATAAGTAGTGATGCAGACGCAGTTACATTGGATGAGATCGGCTCACAACACAGACGAGCAAAATCTAAGAGTGACTAATGATTCACGTCTTTTCCGGCCGATGGGAAAAGCTGAAGAAATAATCACAACGGGATGAGGGGGGCATCCAGAGAAGAGATGTGGGCCCACATGGGGCGAAACTCGGAGCCCTGTGGGGGCCCGAATTGAGTTACGTGTCCTGACAGTCTCGAGGCATAGTAAATGTGAGCACGGTGATAAACACGGTGAGCAGGCACCAAAGTAGAACGAACACGCATACGGACGATATACAGCTGAGCCCACCGTTAGGGCAGACATGCACGGTGCTGATGATGGAGTGAGAAAAAGGCGTAGCAAACGTAGGGGTGAGAGACCACCGAAATGTGCAGAAAAACTGTAAAGCCCAACAGAGGTTTGAATCCAGTGTAAACGTTCCTACTGAATGGTGGAGAAGTACTGATGCCTTGTAATTCGATTGGGGACAATCAAAGCCTAGCGGAGCAAACCGTACACAAAACTGGACGACTGGCAAACCAAGTAGTCCACAAATAAAGACTGGTAACCTGGGCATATGACGCTCAACAAACCGGGAGTGAAGGTTGTCTAAGGGTAGCTACCTAAAAGAAAATAGGAACCTACTGCCTTGTAGGTCGGCTGGGGACAGTCTAAAGCTGACGGAGAGCGTACCCCGTAAACGCTGGCTAAAACCGGACACATCGCCAAAGAATAGGCACCAGAGCCCAAATGGCGCTAAAGATGTGATGAATCACACGCATGCTTAGGCTGCATGAATCAGATTTTCACATGAATAAGACAAAACAAATTTGCAGAATTTATGGGGAAATCTGGTACATCAGTTGGGTGATCGCGAGAGAGAAATATATTTGCAGCCGCTGTCCCCAAAAGTTTCTATATATAAAAATAACAGGAATGAATTATCTGTGTGTTAGTAATAGTAAACAATGTCTGTAATTTAACATTTAAAAAAAGAACAAAGAAACGTTAGGTCTATCTTCTTCTTCTTCTTTCTTTTTTGAAGAAGAAGATAGACCTAAAGTTTTCTTTGTTCTTTTTACATTTATTTTTCTGTTTGAAATGTCAAAGATCCTAATACTTCCTCAAGTTCTTGAGGACCCCCTGTGAGAACCTCGCGGATCTCGGGGATCTGGGGACCCCAGTTTGGGAAACGTCGGTTTAGTCCCAGGACTCATATTGTGGACATTTACAAACACAATGTTAGCTTAGTCGCTACACACATATTGTGTTGCTCGCCTGCCCAGCGTGTTCATAGCGCTTTGGACGACGCGTGCAAGCCGCTTGTGAGTGCGGTTCAATTCCGCGGACTGGCAGAAAAACCACTAGGTTCTCCAGATTTATGGTGTTCGTGGGCGCTGAACCGAAGGGTTACGATGTCCATGGCACCGAGCCGAAGAGCTGAAAGCTTAAGTGCTTCGGGATCGAAAAAGACACAAATTGTGGACATTTGCAAACACAATGTTGGCTTAGTCGCTAGACACATACTGTAGACAATTACAAATACAGTGACTCCAGATTCCCCACTCCCGTCCCATCCCAACTGCAATTTTATTGTTCTCATAAAAAAAACAAAAAAACTTGGTTCCAACATGCTAAATCTTATAACCTTAGCTTTTGTATATTGACCGAGTCTCCTAGCAACGCTATGCGCAGACAAGACGCCTATCTGCAGACATATTTATTTTTTATTCAAATACTAAAAATAGCAATGAGATACAGCAGTCCACTAGATAACTACCCTTGATAATACTGTTTCATTACACAGTGCAATAAATGATGTTCCGATCGAAGTCTAGCTGTTTGTACGAGGAATCACATCATTATTATAACTTAATCTTATCTTCATGACTGTTTCAGCACTGAACTGTTTCAGCACTGAACTGTTTCAGCACTGAACTGTTTCCAGCTTTCACTGAACTGTTTCAGCACAGAACTGTTTCAGCACTGAACTGTTTCAGCACTGAACTGTTTCAGCACTGAACTGTTTCAGCACCGAACTGTTTCAGCACTGAACAAATGCCTCAGTAGTTTTTCTTTCTTTATTTTCTTCAATCTTGTTTTGCCTCACAGCGCCAGGATAAGAAGAGATTTCTAGAACGAGCCTTTGTGTGCGTTTCATAAATAGTGTCTTTCATAGCTTCTGTCCATCGTTTACGTGGTCGGCATTTTGCTTAGTGTCCTATGTATCGGAGCAGCATTGCACTTTGAGGTACACTGTCTGTTGGTAATCTGCTTATGTGGCCGAGCAATTTAATGTGTGATGTCTTCATTTCTCAACCGGTCACTCCTTGTTACTCCCATTATTCTGCGTAGACACTTCATCTCTGTCGTGACTAGCTTTCTTTTATCATTTGATGCAGGACCGTGCGGTATATTTTCTCAATATGATGCAAGTCTTCGAAATGCCGCCCCTTAAATATTTTTCTTTAAAATAACCTTCAATTGTATATTTGATTTTGCTACTTATGCCGCCCCATTTCGGTGCCGCCTGACGCGACCGCCTCTCTGTATCATAGCGCGGCACGGGCCTGATTTGGTGTCAGCTTCCAGGTTTGGCACTGGTAGCTTAATGTGCGGAGAATAATTGTGTTGAACATTGCCCTTTTTGTTTTCATGGTGACATATTTGCATTTTAATATTAACGCCATTTATACTACTATCATTTGATTTGCTTTGTTGCATGTGCGTTGAATTTCGTTACTTATGGTTACGTTTGATGAAAAAAATGCTCCCTAGATATGTAAAATCTTTGACTTATTTTAATGGACGTTTGTCGATCGAGATATTATTAGTTCTCAGTAGTCGATTAAAATATACTATTGAACTGGAGTTATATTCAAATATTGCTATTCTCATTTTAGAGGGGCGCTTTATCAATATGTCCACGGTTCAGGTTTTACGCTACCCATATTTCTGAGTCAGTTTATAGTATATCTCTATGTGTAATATTTTCATGAGATCCTAGGATTGTTGCCGAAGATATGGAGTTCACGCTCTGCGCAGTGCGCTCGGCAGATGGCATGCTATCTCTGCCGACAGGGACGGGGCAATTTGGGAGAAACCCGGTGCAATGAAGTTAATCCTCCGCCTTCTTTTCCAATCCTCTTTGTCAGATGTTTGCCACTTTTCCTTTGTAGTCTCTTATTTGTTGTTGCTGCTCTCTTTTGAAATTTTATGGGGAAAAATATACTTTTAACCACTTTAGGTTTTCAAACTGTGTGAGAATATTATAGTTTCTACGGTATTCTACACATTGATATCTGTAGTATTGAATAATTGCTAAGATACTGCTGCTTTTCATTGCTATATGGGTTATTCTTAGATCTATGTTCTGTATTTTGTCCATCTTTTTTGTATCTGTTAGACTTCTGTTGCCTACAAACTGGATCCATATTCCATGAGAGGTCTTAACGCATCGGTGTAGACTTGCATTAATATTGTTGAGCTTGAGAATGTGCAATCTTGTTTTATCATCACAACGATTCCTTCTCTTTCTTTTCTTCTTACTTTTTAATTCGTGTCATCTTCTTCTTCTTCTTTGAACGCTTCATATCGACCAATGTTTAATCACACTTTGGGAATTTTATGTGATCCGTACCTAAGAGCGATTGTACGTTGTGCCAGTTATGCGTCTACAAGTAGATTAGCGCATCTGATGTCTGCGACGTTCTATATTTACTACGTTAGTTTTCCTAGGTCCCTACCTTAGCCGCCTCTAACGACATGCCTTGAAAGTCGTAGTGCTACTATTCTTTGCTCCCCTTGCAAGCCCCGGCAACAAACGGGGGCGTGTCGTCTGAAACAGTGGCTCCGACGGATTTCGTGTGTGAAGGCATGCTTTTCTTATATTATTGCTCCTTTATCAAAATTCAGGCGAGTCTTATTACTACCTCAGAGGTACTAGCAATTTAGATACCAAGTAAAGGATATGGGATTCATGTAGTCCAATCGCGTACTATATGCGCACAGTGAAATTTTGCACACATCTGATCTCGAACCCCGGAAACTACACTACACAAAGCCACTAGCTGAGAGTGTCACCAACTTCGCTAATAGCAACACACAATGTTTGTGAAAATCTGCGGCCTTATCTTCCTCTGAGAATGGCAAACAATACGAGAGAAAGAAAGAGAAACAACTGCTAAGAGACTACTTTCTACGAACAAAATGTCATTATCCACATTGGCTGCAACATAAGTGTTTTCAAATATAAACTGCACAAAAGTGTTCTCAACATTTAATACAGGGATACCAAAAAAACAAAACATATTTATCCAAGAAAAACTAACAATTGAAACAAAATCGGCTGATAAGAAGAATAAGAATGAAAAAAGTCAAGTATTTTGCCCACATACAAAAAAGGGAGAAAGTTTGGAGAAGAAAATTATAAAGAACGCTTTCAAGGAAAAGAGAGAAATCGCTGAGCAAATAAAAAATGGATAAATGTTATGTTATGCTACGTTATGCTATCGACGTCGTGGTACACTGGACATTCCCATGCGTGCTTGTTCTTCATCGCAGCAGCTATCCTAAAGCTCATCGTACCCATTAGTCCCAAAAGTGCACTTGCTTACCGTACCCATGACAAGTTGATTAGTATATCTTCTCTCTCTACCACGAAGACGAACTATCCGCTACTCGTTCCAGTGTTTGAGATTCCCCCATTTCACTTTTTTCTTTTCTTCCGATCCAGAAGCACTTGAGCTTTTCAGCTCTTCGACTCGGTGCCATGGACATCGTAACCCTTCGGTTCGGTGCCACGAACACCGTAAATCTGGGGAATCTGTGGCTTTTTCTGCCATCCTGCGGAATTGAACCCGCACACACAGAGGGATAGTCACCCGTAGTCCAACGCGTACGAACACGCTGGGCAGACGGGCCCCATTTCACTTAAATGAGATCCTTACCGCTTTGATGTCATCGGCTCTGCCCATACCAAAAAATGGGGTACATGATGTGATATATGACTTGAATACGACAGCAATAGTGGCATGGACATTTGGTATATGACAATTTAAAAATAAAGACTCACTCTGACTTTAGCAACGTTCTGCATAAGATAAGCCACTAGATGATGATAGTAAGATAATTTCGGAAATTAACAAACTATCATCTTGAGGTGGGTTAGCAATCTTTTATTTGTTTGTTCTTCTTCTTTGTCTTCAACTTAGCGAGTCTTTGAGGTTCATATATGTAGATACCAAACACCCCCATCCGTATATGCTCATAGACTTCTCTTCCAAATTATTGACTCCCAGTATTTCTAGTCTGTTCAAAAAGAAATGACAAACTACTGAACGTATAAGTGGTGCCTAGAAAATCGACGACTTGTTTAATAAGGTGAATGACGAAGTCGTCTAAATGATGTGCCACGATTTTCATTTTCAGTATTTCTGGAATGGAACACATCAGGAATAGGAACTGATAGGAAAACAAATATCAGAACACTAAGAGCATGCATATTTCCAGTGGCACCATATTGGTGTGAAGCATGGACATTTAACAAGGCAGTGGAAAAAACATATACGAGCTTTTAAATATAAGTGTTACTGAAGAGTTCTTCATATACCATGGACATATAGCATTTATTTCCAAACTTCTTCTTCTTCTTTGTCGTCACACTGCTACCGGGTTGTTGCCCAGTGTCGTGGTTTTCTGTTTTTGTCTTGCGCTGTTCTGGTGGCTTGTGTGATTGTTATCTTTGCTCTTTCACAGGATGCTGCCACGCCATCTAACCATCTTTTCCGTGGTCTTCCTCTTGCCTTCTTTCCCGATGTTCTGTTGTAGAAGACTCTGTATACTGTGGAGTTTGGATGCATTCTTATTAAGTGGCCAAACCACTTCATTCTTTGTTTATCTATATAATTCAAGCACGGTTTTGTGCCAACTTTCTTTCTTATGCTGATGTTGGTGATTCTGTCTTTTCTTGTGTTGTTGGTAACTTTTCTCAGGCAACGCATTTCACATGTAGTTATTTTTGTGACTGCGCTTTGCTCAATGTCCATGTTTGGCTCTGGTAACACAAAGTAGGTATAAAATGCTTGTTTCCAAACAATGACTTAAAATCACAGAAAACATTACCGTGCTAAAAATAAGAACGAAAAAATTCTTCTTCTTCAGCGATCTCTGGTCATGCGCTTAATTTACTGTGGACCACAAACTTGGCAGTCAGCTTCAGGTCTGTCAGATTTCCCAAAGCTTGGATTTCAGGTCGACTGGGTGTGGCCACATGTTGCTTCTCAGCTCACACAGGAGAGGACAGTCTTGCAGGATATGCACTAGTGTCTGTTCCGTCTGCTGACACTGGCAGAGAGATGTTTGACTTATTCCTAGTTTATATAAATGTTCTGGAGAATCCCATTATGAAAGGAGGCATTCCTGCAAAGGGGAGACGAGTAAGACCATTATATAAGTTACGATTTAACTAATTATGGACCAAACACTACACTATGTGACTTTGGGTTGGACGCTTTTTTACAAGGAGCCACACTAAAGGTTGCTTTTTATTCCATAGATAAATGGCTTGTAAAAACATGGCTTTTCCCCTGGTACACTAAGATTTAAGAACGACTGCTGGAGAGGCGGGGCATATGACCTGTGAGAGAGAGAAATTCTGAAGAACTGTGAGAGTAGCAAAGTTCTGCTCCCTGAAAGGTATTTGATGAGGATGATGATTCTTTAAATACTAGGCTTCAGTCGAATCTAACACCCATATATTTCATGAATGATGATCTGCAAGGTGTATCCTGAGCCTGGTTCTGCATTCAGCAAGGTTGGGATTGGCTAGTCTCTCTTAAGAGGGGCGAAAAGGGAAAATTAGTAACCTGTTGATGAACCCCAGAACACGCAAGTCAACCTCGCCTTCCAGCGGTGTAGATCGGGAAACTGTGGCTATGAGGTCAAAGGCAAACGGGGTAATGGTTCGCCTAGGGAGATGGACTCCCTTAGATCAGGTTTTATTTTAATTTAACTGTCCTGTGGGGAGTAAACCACAAAAAAATCTAGGTGGAGGTCTGGCCCCCAAACTTGTAATATGAATGAATTTACCCTGATATCCAAGAACCAGACTCCCAGCTATGGGCTAATAGCTCCACTGCCTTGTTGGAGCCTCAGGAAAGGTAAAGACTATGAGATTAAACCCATACAGAAAAGCCGGAGTGGCGCCCCCAATGCGGACAGGCATACCGGCAGCTCCTGCAACCAAACTGATACCAAACGACGCGATTTTACTCCTCTGGATTCTATCAGCGAAGTCGAGAGGGGGTAGTTGACGCTTGGACAGCTACTTAATAAAAATTGCGCAGGCATGCATCACGGAGAGTTCCCATTACAGCCCCAAGAGACGTTGTGATTTAGGGCAAAACAAACTACGTGACGCAAAACCTATTGTCTCCTGAGACAAAGAATTCAATAATAATAATGATATTTCATGAAAACAGCCCTTTCAATATTTCGTCAAAAACACACACACACATTGGTGGCATAAATGCTTTGACAATTCGATTTTTACAGCTAGCCAGGAAATTGTACAATATACTAACGACCAGCAATTAAACTATTTTGACTGATGATCGGATTATATTGAGAAATCTGGCTAGACCCTGAACTGATGACGTCATTGCAGAGTAAAGTTCAAATGTAAATGCCGTCATTATAAGAATATCCTACATTCCGAGATGGGGTTTAACAAGACTGAAAAATCTACTCATGACAAGCCATATGATGATGCATATCTCTAGTAACACAGTGTGTTTATAAAGTCGCTATGCACTGAAATTTACGCCCGGACGAGACTCCGTCACAAGAAATTTAGTTTTCAAAGACGCCTAAAATATTTGGCGTAGATTATTATTATTCATCTAGATTCTAGATAGAGGTTCCCAAACTTTTTCGTCCCACCGCCCACTTTGAACGACATAAACTTTGTAACGCCCCCAACTTATATATATATATGCTCTATTTTCTCTTTGACATAGAAAATTGATGTATTTCTATCATACATGGTCAATTTTCAAATGATTATATACATGAAATAGAAAATTGATGAAAAAATGGATCATGTAAGATGGGAATAAGATGAATTACAATGTAGAATTCGAATTTTAAATGATTATTCAATCACAAAATCACGAAATAATCTATTTTTAAGTATATATTATTAAATTCTTTTTTTAAGAAGCTCCGCCCCCTAATCTCGCCTGAACACCCATAAATGCTTCTGAACACACTGCGCCCCAACCCCCTTAGAAAGCATCAGCGCCCACTGGGGGTGGTACCGCCTACTTTGGAAACCAATAATCTAGATACTAATGTTCTTAGTTGACTTGTATTCGGTAAAGTGGCTGTGAACATGACTTGTGAGTCTAGAAATTTCAGCACATATTGTCGATTTACATTATTGGTACCATTACATAAGACATGTCCGCCAAAAATACCCTATTTTCAATGTTTAACACCATTTCCTTTCAGCAATGAACTCGTGAAAATAACAACGGCTTGCTGTGTACTACTGCACACAGGATTATGGAACTCAGAATATCATGACGTAAATTGACATCATTTGTGATGTAGCTACTAAAATGTTTTAATGCGTTGCCTGCGAAAAGTTACCAACAACACCAGACAAGACACAGTCACCAACATCAGCATAGGGAAGAAAGTTGGCACAGAACCTTGTTTGAATTACATTGAGAAACAAAGAATGAAGTGGGTTGACCACTTAATAGAATACATTCAAACTCCACAGTATACAGAATCTTCTACAACAGAAACAAAGGAAAGATGGCGAGATGAAGACCACGAAAAAGATGGTTAGATGGCAAATAAGAATCTTGTCAAAGAGCAAAAATAACAATCACCCAAGCCACCAGAGCAGCGTAAGACAAAAACAGAAAACCCCGACACTGAACAACAACCCGGTAACAGTGTGAGACAAAAGAAGAAGATTGCACACTGACTTTATAAACACACTGTACTTCAAAGTCATCGTTTCATCGTTTTCTTGGTTGCTTCATGACCTCTTCCGCTTCATCTGTTGTCGTGTATGAAATTTTATTATCAGTGTTCTCTGCTGTTCTTTTAATGTGCTCTAGCCGTGGCATTCTACAGGGTGTTCAAGATAAAAGCAGCCTGTGAATGGAGATAATCTGGCATATATGTATGAAAATGAGAAGGTTCAGCTATGACGTAGTATAGGTCAAGGTTGTGTGACGGTATGTAATTGTAGTGTGGGAAGGGGCGATGAACAAATGTGACGTAGGCTGAGCTAGTCAGAACCGGTTTAAATAGTAAATATACACAACGCGATAGGTTATCTGGCAACTTTCGATTTGTCAATGGGGTTGCAATTATCTTGAACACCCTGTATTAACCTTCACGATGATGAAGAGTTCTGGCAAATGTCATCGAGTGCTATTCCTCTTTAACTTAGTTTTTTTGTCAACTCTGATACAAGAAACGCCCCCTTTTGACAACTAATATTTTAAAACGATACTCCTCTACTTCTGCCAGTTTAAAATTCGTTTTAAAAGTAGTTATGGTGTCTACCTAACAATTGTCCATATTTCATCGATCGCTGCTGAGTCAGCCAGTCGATTTACTCGCTCATGGCCATTCATACCGGCCTGACCCATTACAAAAATAAAAGGTAAATGCATCCTTTATGATGAGTTAAGTGTGTTGAAATATCCAAGAAGTACCTAGCCAGAATGCATATTCTTGAGTGTGTACACTGAGTCATTTAGAATACATTCATATTTGTAATGTTGTGTGCCAAACCTGCCCTAGACACTGCCATTGTTTCTATTGTACGGCGTCTTGTTGTCTTTTGTCTATCCCCAGGTGCATGATGGAATTGATTATCTACTCTTGCCGTTTAGCTTAGGAGTGGGAGCTGCATTTGACGTTCCAAGCCCCGATGAGTCGCCCTTGTTATATTATATCAATTTTTATTTAGTGTTCTCTTGATATTGTCTATACATCATTTTCTCGTCTGGCTGAATGGTTTAGAGAGCGGGCTCCCATTCGAGAGACCCGGATTCGATTCCCGGTAAAGTCAATGAGTTTTTTTTGTTGTGGTATAAAGAAAAAATCATAACCTGAATAGTTTTGCAGTGACTTCATTAGGCATGGGACCACTAAATTTCTCAGGTTCATGATCTCCTGTCTTACATCGTCCTAAAAATAGCGGTAACACTGGCAATAAATATTAATTTTAAAATCTAATTTTTGCGGTCTTCCCTTGGCTCTATTACCTAATCTCTATATATTGTATGCTGTTATTGGTGGTTTGTTGTATTCCAATTTCATTATATGTCAAAACCACTGCATTTGTTGTCTTTCAATGTATTCGGTGCTTTTCTGGTGACAGCCCACTGCCTTCCTCAAGCATTTCATTTCACATGGAGGTGAGATTTCTGTAGTGTGTTACTGTCATGGACTACGTTTGACACTGGTAACAAAGTGTTGGTAGAAAAATACTTTATCATCTGTCTTTTATTCGCATCTTGATTTTTGATATTATAGTAATAGTTACTTGTTGTTACAGCAAAAACACCACTTATATTCAATATAGTTTTGTTTCTTGAACTTGCTGTGAAGGTGTTCTTCTTTTCCGATCCAGAAGCACTTCAGCTTTCAGTTCTTCGACTCGGTGCCATGGGCATCGTAAACCTTCGGTTCAGTGTCACGAATACCGTAAATCTAGAGAACTTGTGGCTTTTTTGCCAGCCCACAGAATTGAACCGCACTCATAGGGGGCTTGTAACCCGCCGCCCAACGCGCTACGAACACGTTGGGCAGGCGAGCAAACTGAAAGTTTAAGCACTTTACTTGTCAAGAATCACTTATCCGTACATGTGTACGCCACATCACTATCTTTCGTGTTTTCATATAATTGTGCTTGGACTTCAGAATCAACAATAGCAGGAATGTGTACTATGTAATGTACTCGTGCATCAAGTGTGAAATGGGCAGAAAAGAAAGTATTTGAATTACACGTATTGATTGAAACATACTCATTTCCAAAATTGATTTCTGCAGAACTGCATACCAGCTGTATGGCATCTTCGGGTTGGAAAATCAATTATTTCGGTGGTCACGTCTGAATAACTACAACTGTCAACAATTTGTAGGATGACATTCATCTTCGTTCAGGGGCACATGGATGTCGATGCAATGAACAAACAATCATGCTGTCTATCTTTGTCACTATATTAGGGGCCAGCAAATGATAAAACTGACATTCCTGAACGTCCTCATTGAGCATATGTTCCCAAAGTGGGCGGTACTGCCCCCAGTGGGCGCTGAAGTCTAATAAGAGGGTGATAGTGGGTTCAGAAGCATTAGGAGGGGCGTTCAGGCGATCTATGGGGCGGTGGCGCCTTATAGAAAAAAATAGAAAAAAATTATTTTCGTGATTTTGCGATGTAATAATTGTGTTCAAGATGTAGCACATATAGACTAAACACGTAATCACAAAGTACTGTAGTTTTACAAATTACAAAAACAATGACAAAATACAGCAACGTTTCGACCAACAAGGCCTTTATCAAGCAAACGAACAACAGGAGTGACAAATTAAAAATAAATGGTCGACCAAATACAAACGTTTGTAATGAAAATCATATAGACTACTACTTTTTCAATACTTTAACGGTATAAGCAGTCATAAACCATTAGTTGCTATTTACGTCAAATAATATCAAGCTGTTTGTACGAGGGGAAACTGTTATAATGGGGCAGGGGAGTAATGGGAGGTGGGCGTTATAAAATGTATGTCTCGAAAAGTGGGCGGTGGTCCGAATATTGTGGGAACCTATGTCATCGAGTGTGGCTGCAAAGAGAATTTTCATTTAAACCATCCGCCCTAACTACTAGATTTCAAGAGTTGTGATTGTAGATTGGAGTTGTCAGAAAAGTACAACACCATAGGTACAGTGACGGCTCGTCATTAGGCTAGAGCCTCACCAAAAATAATGTGTAACGTGTATTTTTAATGAATTAAAATATAACCTTTAGTAAAATCATGATTTTTTCAGCAAATTTTTGTCTGGCCCCACCAACAAATGATTACTAGCCGCCACCGCATATGAGTAGGCTCAGCAATCAACATTGAACTGGTACGGTCAGTCGTTGGACGTTGTTGGAGATATTGCGAAGGAAATCGGAGCATCAATGGACATGTCCGGTGTGCAATGAAGATATTCCAAACTGAAGCTGAATCAATGATTTACCTCTTTCAGTCTGTTTCCTTTGGATGTAGTCAGCACTTCATGTAGTCAGCACTTCATGTAGTTGATGCACAATTTCAGCTTTCTTCGTCTTCTTCTTCTTTCGCGAACGCTCCATATCGACCACTTATTAAACCACTCTTTGTGATTTCTATGTGATCTGAGCCTAAGAGCAAGTTTACGTTGTGTCAAGTTATGCTCCTAATGTGACTCTCTCTCTCTCTCTCTCTCTCTTTTTTTTTAGCCTGTTACGCCCATGGCGTTTAGGGCAGCAGCAAACATACACCATTCTTCCCTGTTCATGGCCTTCCTCTGTATTGTGTTCCAGCTATGATTCATTTCCTTCAGTTCTTGCTCTATCGTTCTCCTCCAGGTCGTCTTGGGTCTTCCACGCTTTCGTCTACCCTCTGGAGTCCATCTCAGTGCAGTTTTATTGTGACTAGGCTAGCACATCCGATTTAGTGCCAGCATTTTATTTACTAGGGTAGCTTTCCATAGAATTGCTCTTTTACGGTCATCTTTCGCCATCTCAGCTTTCACTTGAAGGTTATCTCTTACTCTGGATAGTCTGATTCTGCTACCAATAGTGACTAAGTCTATGAGGTATCTTATGACTAAGCCGGCACTTGCGCACCAGAGAATAGTCAGCTTTGCCTCGTTTTCTATTTCTGTCAATCTGTTTGTATTGCTATGATAATCAGAAAAATTGAAGTATATTCAATTTAAGAGAAGGTCTACAGTCAAGGGATCGACTTAATTGCACCGGGTGTTACCCTCATAGCTCGGTCCCTCTCCACAGAAATGGCACGCCACCTGCCAAGAGTATTGCACAAAGCACGAACTCCGTAGCTTGAGCAACAATTCTAGGAGTCTCTGAAAAAAATGCACTCGTGAACAAAACGGAGTAGTCCGGATTCGAATCCACGTCCTTCGGAACGCAAGGCAGAGGCGTAGCCCCTTAGCCAAATAGACACCGTGTAGTATATTCAATTGTAGACAACATCCGCCTCTGGTATAATATCATGAGCTGCCGTTGCTCAAAGATTGCAACTGCGAACTATCATTGCTAACATACTATTCCTGATTGATTGATACAAATTACACAGGAAGATCTCAGTGACAGTGCACACACTCCGTAGAACTGGCGAGGATCCCCGATGCAATTTAGAAGATTGTGAAGATATTACGAACGAATGTTATTTTAAATCTTTTCTAATGAATTGTGCCTGGGGCAACGGCTTTCAGGAAGCTGCTCTCGATTTTAAATCTATTCTAATGAATTTTACCCGGGACAACGGCTTTCCAGGAGGCTGCTCTCGATTTTAAATCTTTTCTAATGAATTTTGCCACGGGCAACGGCTTTTCCAGGAAGCTGCTCTCGATTTTAAATCTTTTCTAATGAATTTTACCCGGGGCAACGGCTTTCCAGGAGGCTGCTCTCGATTTTTAAATCTTTTCTAATGAATTTTACCGGGACAACGGCTTTCCAGGAGGCTGCTCTCGATTTTAAATCTTTTCTAATGAATTTTGCCACGGGGCAACGGCTTTCCAGGAAGCTGCTCTCGATTTTAAATCTTTCTAATGAATTTACCCGGGCAACGGCTTCCAGGAGGCTGCTCTCGATTTTTAAATCTTTTCTAATGAATTTACCGGGCAACGGCTTTCCAGAAGGCTGCTTTCGATTTTTAAATCTTTTCTAATGAATTTTACCAGGGGCAACGGCTTTCCAGAAGGCTGCTCTCGATTTTTAAATCTTTTCTAATGAATTTTACCGGGCAACGGCTTTCCAGAAGGCTGCTCTCGATTTTTAAATCTTTTCTAATGAATTTTACCGGGCAACAGCTTTCCAGAAGGCTGCTTTCGATTTTTAAATTACCAAGGGTTATTTTACGTGTTCAACTTGAACACGGGACCTATGTTTTATCGTTCGTTTCCGATAGGACTAGAAACTCGATCTCACCTACACTGAGATCAGGGATCTCTGGAAAAATATCCAGATAGCTTCACGAGGGTGGAAATCGCGTACATTTGACTCGAGAGGCGAGCATCTAATCTCTACGCAATAGGAACCTTCAGGAGTTTGGTATGATCTGCTCTATATATTCTTTGAATGTTCGACTTCGACCGAATCAAACACACACCAAGATAGTCAATGAAGCCTGTTTTTTTTTAATGGTTCGTCCACAGAGATAAACACTGTTGACATATCTCATCAAATAGCTTGTCCTGAGCAGAATATTGCCACCATTTCAGTCCTTTGTTAATTTCTCTCTCGCCTCTCATAGGCCAGATGTACTTAGCAGTCGTCATGCTCACATCATCAGTTACATCCTAAATCCATCTTCTCCATGGTCTTCCTCTTATCCTCATTGCCGGGATGCACCCTTCCATAATGTTCTTCTTCAGCTCTTCATGTCTATTTATATCTCCCAAATACTTCAATTCTCTCATTCTTATTTATAGCATCATCCTGTTTCCTTTGTTGATATTTACGTTTTAACAATTCGATTTTTAACTGGTAGCCAAGAAATTGTACAATATACTAACGATCAGCAATTAAACTATTTTGACTGATGGTCGGAATACATTGAGAAATCTGGCTAGACCCTGAACTGATGACGTCATTGCAGAGCAAAGTTCAAATGTAAATGCCGTCATTATAAGAATATCCTACATTCCGAGATGGGGTTTAACAAGACTGGAAGATCTACGTAAATTGTGTGTGTGTGTGTTGGGTTTTGTTTTTTTCGCTCAGGAAATTCATGAATATTAAGTAGCCAGGTCCTTCGGATTTTCGTTTTGTTACGAAGAGCGAAACGAAGGAGGAAACTTTGAATAAATATGCAACTTGTGTTAGTGTATGTGAAAAGGAGTTTTTGTAGAAATTGGAGGTGCACCGAATGACGCATTTGAGGATTAGGAAGATGTGTGCAACAAATTGAAGTGACATAACATAGAAGAGAAGATATTTGAGAAATAGTTTTTAAAAAGAAACCATTTTCATACCTCGAGGTATAGGGGATAATATAGTGTTAGGTCAGTATTTTTCATTGACCGTCGGTAAAAGATAGCCCAGTCGATTCACTAAACTCATCTCCTAAATAAGAATAAGAATCGCCTGAGCGTTTACTGGGGTCAAAATTTGGGGTGTAAAGAATAGAACCACTGTTACCTGCCACGCATGTCGTAGGAGGCGACTAATGAGGTTCGATTAAAATCGGATGCAGGTGTCCTAAACGTGTAGAAGTCTATGCGTTTATGTGCCTACCAAAACAATGTGAAACGTATACACGTTCTTGGCAAAGATCAAACTTATCACAAAGAGTGATTAAAATTGGTCGTAGAGAACGAACACACAGAAGAATAAGAACAAGAATCATATCAGGAGTTAAAGTAGGTCGTGTAGTATAGTGTAGGTCGTGTTTATACAGATGCGTTCATAGTTCAGAGAAATTTCGAAATTGGATATAACAGATGTGAATTTTTTAATTATAAAAGATTATTGTGAAACATACAGTAGAATGTGTAATATTCGGAATGGTATAGGTTAGTAAATATCCTGAAACGTCATCAATTCAGTGACTAACACCCAACTGTGACAGGCCCGGCAAGCCGACAGTGCGTAATATTGCTAAAATAATTCTTTTATTCAAGGAGCGACAACGACAAAGGGCGACTCATCTGGTCCTAGAATGCAAATTAAAGCTCCCATCCCTACGCTTAACGGCAAGAGTGGACAGCCAACTCCATCTTCCACCTGGGAATAGACAATAGACAATCATCTTCATGAGTTCTCTTAGATATCATCATCCAATAGTATGTGCAGAATGAGCAGATCTTTGTCACTCATAAAGCACTACCGAATGTCTCTCTTTCATAAATCAGATGTCTCGTTGCAGTCATGGTCAAATCATATATCACATTCTGAATCCTTCTCATGTATTGCCGGGACTCACAAGGGGAGCAAAGAATAGTAATACTGCGACATATAATGCATGTCATAAGAGGCGAATTAGGTAGGGGCATAGGGACGCTACCCTAGTAAATAAAAAACATCGGATAAATTCAATGTACTAGCCTACTTGTAGGCGCATAACTGATACAACGTACAATCGCTTAGGCTCAAATTACATACAAATCCCCAGTTTCGGTATGAGTGGATGTCGTCTATAGAAGTTTCTAACCTCCAGCGGCTTACGTGGATATACTGTCCTGGGCATGCGGGTGTTTACGGTAATGAGAGAGCGGACAGGCTTGCATCAACAGCATCGATTGTTGGGGAGTTGAAGATGGATAAGGGGATATTCTTCAGTCTCTTCTCGACTCTCTGTTGGATGAGGACACTAAAATCGATGTTGAATCGATCAAGCGATTTGAGGAGTTTGGAGTTACCCGTTGTTCAGGTCAAACTGGATGCCTGAGAGGCAGAGTGAGAGGTGTGTTTAATCAGCGAGCCACAGGAACCATCAGTATGCATACTCTTCGATGTCTGTTGGGGAGACTGAGCACATATGGGTCTGCCCGGAGTGCAATGACGTCAGTTTAGTAACCAATAACCAATAACCAATACATACAAATCACAAAGAATGGTTTAACAAGTGGTCGATATGAAGCGTTGGAAGAAGTAGAAGAAGAAAAGAAATCCATCTTCAGCGTGGTCTTTCTCTTCTGCAGTTGCTGGGATGCATCTCTCTATCATTGTCTTCTCTGATCCTCCATGTCTTTTATGTATTCAAAATATATCAATGTTCTCATTCTTATTTATAGCATCATCCAGTTTTGTTTGATTTTCATGTTCTTCTGGATAGATGTATTTGTTCTATCCTCTTTTCATGATGTGCGAATAACTCTTTTTCTAACATTTATATTTAAAAGAACTTGCATGTTTTTTCCAACTGTCTTGTTTTTTTTGTTTTTTTTTCGATCCAGAAGCATTTGAGCTGAAAGCTCTTCGGCTCGGTGTCATAGACATCGTAACCCTTCGGCTCGGTGCAACGAATACCGTAAATCTGGGGAACCTGTAGCTTTTCTACCAGTCCGCGGAGTTTAACCCGCACTTACAGAGGACTAGTCACCCGTAGTCCAACGCGCTATGAACACGCTGGGCACCTGTCTTGTTAAGTTTCCATGTTTAACCATATCGCTCCGTAAATGTTTTTTTCACACCTGGGGCGAACGTATATCGCAACGCATACTGAATTACTGGGTAGGGAACGAAGGAGAGCTACTCTGGTATTTTTTTTCCCATCCAGAAGCATTGAGCTTTTCAGCTCTTCGACTCGGTGCCATGGACATCGTAACCCTTCGGTTCGGTGCCACGAACACCGTAAATCTGGGGAACCTGTAGCTTTTCTGCCAGTCCGCGGAGTTTAACCCGCACTTACAGAGGACTAGTCACCCGTAGTCCAACGCGCTATGAACACGCTGGGCACCTGTCTTGTTAAGTTTCCATGTTTAACCATATCGCTCCGTAAATGTTTTTTTCACACCTGGGGCGAACGTATATCGCAACGCATACTGAATTACTGGGTAGGGATCGAAGGAGAGCTACTCTGATATAAGTAGAAGTGTAGGTGAATACATGTCTGATATGAGATCTGATTGAAATATAGACGGTGAGAATCTCAGTACATGCGCCTACACGTCTCTCCTGTTCGATAAAGAGTCAAAGGCGAAGCTTAATATAAATCAGACGCCCGTGTGGTTCTTCTTCTTCTTCTTTTGTCGTCACACTGCTACCGGGTTGTTGCCCAGTGTCGTGGTTTTCTGTTTTTGTCTTGCGCTGTTCTGGTGGCTTGTGTGATTGTTATCTTTGCTCTTTCACAGGATTCTGCTACGCCATCTAACCATCTTTTCCGTGGTCTTCCTCTTGCCTTCTTTCCCGATGTTCTGTTGTAGAAGACTCTGTATACTGTGGAGTTTGGATGCATTCTTATTAAGTAGCCAAACCACTTCATTCTTTGTTTATCTATGTAATTCAAGCAGGGTTCTGTGCCAACTTTCTTTCTTATGCTGATGTTGGTGATTCTGTCTTTCTTGTGTTGTTGGTAACTTTTCGCAGGCAACGCATTTTGCCCTGATAACCCGTGCGGTTATCGGGGCAAAAATTTGGGGTAAAGAATATAACCACTGTTACCTACCATGCTGTTACCGCGAGAGGAGGTTTGGCGGGGATTAGCTAGCTACTCCATCCTATAAAAACACAGAGCTATAAAAACCGAAACCAAGTGCATGAGAGCATGGAAGGCCTCGATTGGAGACATTATGCTTCCTTTGGGACGAAAGGTTGACGAGAGCATATGGAATTAGCCGCTGTACCGGATTCGCGTCATTTTAAAATATACCGCGAGTCAATGTATTGGATCAGAATGATGAAGGAGTTAATATCTCCTTAGAGAAAACTAAACCCTTGTTGTACCACACAGAGTGTTGTGATTACAGTGCAGTAATCAATAACATTCGTTCTAAATCACATGCATCATATAATCAGCAATAATCATCTCCTTTTCCGCCAGTGTGTTGCTGGGGCTCGCAAGGGAGAAACGAATAGTAACACTGCGACCTACAAGGTATGTTGTAAGAGTCGACTGAGGCAGAGGCTAGGGAGAAATCGAATAGTAAGGCGCACGCAACCATACAAGGCTTGTCAGTAAGAGACGAGCAAGCAAGGAAAGCAAAATAGTAGACACTGCAAACCTCACAAGCAGTGTAACAAGTGGTGAACTGGGCGTCATCTGCAATAATTGTTAAAAAGAAAAGAAGAAGAGAGGCATTTAAAGACGTCCTCTCATCAGAGACACTGTGAACAATTCTCGGTCACTAGCAAGTTCTGTCGGCTCGTCCATCGTCCTGTTCAATATTTCTTTAATATTCTATTGCCACCATTGTCTTTGTCGTTTCATTTCCCTTCTTTCAGAAACTATGAACTCCATTTGTCTTCTTCATCTTCTTCTTTTAGTTTGAGCTAGGTACACTTGGGTTCTGATCGAGCTCACTACCGCTATGCTACACACTCCCACTTATCTTCTTTTTCTTTGCGTTCGTTCTTTACAACCAATTTTAATTACTCTTTGCGATATGTTTGATCTTTGCCAAGAACGTCTATACGTTGCACATTGGTTTTATAGGCTCCTAAACGCATAGACGACGTCTACACGTTTATGACACGTGTATCCGATTTCATCCAAACCTCCTTAGTCGACTCTTACGACATGCGTGGCAGGTAACAGTGGTTCTATTCTTTACACCCCAAATTTGAGCCCCGCTAACCACTCAGGCGACCCCATTTATAAGTTTTATTTGTGCTTACTTACTTGTTTTGCATCACGCAATATGGAAGCAAAATCAATTTAAATCATCACAAAACTATTTTAACATGAGACACACAAAAAATAAAATGTTAAAAATAGGAGAAAAGTATCCAAACTGTTTTAAATGATTGTCAAATGTTTAAACAGTTTAAATAGATAAGTATATTGTTGAAAATATGAACCAAAATGTTCAAAATAGATTGATAAGATAAACAAAACTATATAAAACGTGTTCAGAATCAAATACAATGTTTAGTAAAGAATACACAAAAAGATAAAACTTAGAAACAAAACCAAACATCTCAAACACGTCAATTTTTATTTATATACGGCATATCTATTGATCTTATCAAACCATATTGAGTGTAATAACAGACAATATGACAGCCTTTCTGAGAGAGAAAAAAACAGTTTTACATTACAGAATAAAAATAGCATACATTTTACATCGCTCAGTTGTCATCACAAATACTGTAATTTTTTTTTAGATTATTTATTAAAGCACGCAACGAAAGGGGTTGATGCCGTGACAATATTTTAGCCGCTATTATAGTAATAGATGCGACGAACAGGAATGGAAATAGGGAATATATGAAATTTCAAACAGAATGCAATGATTTGATTATTACTTAATAATAGTAATAAAGTTGAAATATTGTGCAAGAAATTCATGTTTTATGTTTGTTAGCGTAGGCAAATCTATAACAAGGATTGTTTGGACTGTCGGTTTGATTGATTGATTGATTGATTGGGCCATTAGTACTACACTTTTAGTGAGTAACCATGTGTGCTCTGATCTCTTTCTTACACAGGAAGATCGCAGCTGAAGTGCAAGAACTCCGTAGCTCCGACGAGTTTTCCCAATGAAATTTAGAAGATGGTGAACATTTTTAGTAGGAGCGGTTTTTTTTTCATATGAATTTTGCCCGGGCAGCGGCTTTCCAGCTCGCTCCTCTCGCTTTTGAACTGTCAATGGTTCTGTACGTGTTCAACGTGAACACGGGGCCTACGTTTTATTGTCCATCTTTAATAGGATTAAGAACTTGATCTCACCTACACTGAGATTAGAGACCTCTGAAAAATATCTCGATAACTCCACGAGGAAGCGAACCGTGTATCAGTGGAACGAGAGGTGAGCATTTAACATCTATGCCACAGAGATCTCAATTGTTAGTTGTTTGTGTTCACTAAGTAAGTGATTACTGTGCGCCCGCCTGTCCAGCGTGTTCGTAGCGCGTTGGACTACGGGTGATAAATCCTCTGTGAGTGCGAGTTCAACTCCGTGGACTGGCAGAAAAGCCACAGATTCCCCAGATTTATGAAGTTCGTGGCACTGAACCGAAGGGTTACGATGTCCATGATACCGAACCGAAGAGCTTTCAGCTCAAGTGCTTCTGGATCGGAAAAAAAGTGATTACTGTGCGTACATGTTTGGTGGTACTTGAATATAGCAGAAACAGAGGTAAGGCACCTGGCTGATTGCTAACGTATTCCTCTCCGATCACCGTGGAACATACTGGCGTTTTAGGACAAAGTCAAGTATGTATGGTATCACATAAGCAAACAAAATGAATAATCAAATTATAGAACTAACAAAAATTCAACGTTTTAACCATAAGTCTTGCTTTGCTTATGTGATACAATTTTTTTTTTTTCCGATCCAGAAGCACTTGAGCTTTTCAGCTCTTCGGCTCGGTGCCATGGATATCGTAACCCTTCGGTTCGGTGCCACGAACACCGTAAATCTGGGAACCCGCACACGCAGAGGGATAGTCACCCGTAGTCCAACGCGCTACGAACACGCTGGGCAGACGGTCGATGTGATACTATACATACGTGTCTTTGTCCTATTTATTAAGTATCACTATAGATACCCTCGGTTTTTCCAGATCTCATCTCATCCTCTCTGACCACCTCAAATTTGTAGGTTTATGTACATCGCCTCGGGAAACATAGAGACTCAACAACTGTTCGCTGCTTTCCCGGTCTCTGGTTGTTTACCGTATGGTTTCCCAGGATAATCAACTATCATTAAGTTCCTCAAAAAGTCTCCCGTCTCCAGGCTTGTTTAGGACGTCCAGTCTTCTGTTTTCCTTAAGTGTTCCACTTATGTGTTCGTCTGGTGACATCTTGATTGTGTCTTCCGCGGGGCATGTCTGACCCATCAACATTTTCTTTTCTTAACCTGGGTCATCATAGGTTCCTGCCTTGTTTTTATCCACAGGTCTATGTTTACAGCTCTGTTATAGTATCTCAGTCTCTCAGTCTCTCTCTCTCTCTCTCTCTCTCTCTCGCGATCACCGCTTAAGCTGATGTACCAGATTTCCTCATAAATTCAAATTGTGTGCTCTTATTCATGTATAAATCTGATTCATGCAGCCCTAGTATAGGTGTGTTTCGTCACATCTTTAGCGATATTTGGAGCTGTAGTGCTTATCCTTCGGCGATGTGTCCGGTTTTAGCCAGCGTTTACTGGGTTCGCTCATCGTCAGTCTTTGGCTGTTCCCAGCCCACCTGCAAGGCAGCAGGTTGCTATTTTCTTTTAGGATAGTAACTCTTAGACAGCTTTTTTTATCGGGTTGTTGAGCGTCATCTTCCCAGGTTACCAGTATTTTTTTTTGACTACTTGGTTTGCCTGCCGTCCAGTTTTGTGTACGGTTTGTTTCGCTAGCCTTTGATTGTCCCCAATCTGACTACAAGGCAGTAGTAGTATCTCAGTCTGAGAATACGCCAAAGACGTATGTTATCAAAGGTGTGAATCATATTTGTATTTAACTTTGTGACCTGGCATATAATAAGAAAGAAAACACGAAGGCTGTTGGAGTGTAGTGCTTCTGTACAAGTAACTGAAGGATGATGATAAGTTACAACAGTTGTTTGTGCACATTTAATTGTATTGCTCCAGTCGGATTTTAATATATTTTTCACATGTTGTTATATACAATGATGGCCCAATGACTAGATGAAAACCCTGCATATGGGCATTTACTACGAACAAAAAATATATATCTCACTATCTATCTGTTTCTTGTACGTTTTAAAACCCGGTTGGGGCATACTCAACCAACTAATTCCAGATCTTCCTATCTTCAACTATCTTTTGCAGCTCTCCCCATCTCTTCCACAAATCTTTAAGCTATGTCTACAAATCTTTTTTCAATGTATTTATAGGCTCCCCTATCTTTTGCTTTTCATGCGGGTTCAGAGAAAAAGCCCTTTTCGTTATATTCCTGTTGGGTTTTCTCAAGTTATATCCTACCCAGCGCAACATTTTTCTTCCCTCTGGTTCTCTTATATATGTCCTATTCTCACCACAAGCTTCTCCTTTGGAACCCTATCATACAATATCAGTATATCTAATCTGAGCAGACACCAGTTCGAGACGTTTGCAAAGTAGAAAAGCGGTGCCTTTACTGTAACTAGGAGCAACATCACAATGGAGATCAGAGTGGTAATCATGACTGAAGTGATTGAGATAGTTAAAGTTAATTGCATATCCTGTACAGGACTTTACAAATCAACCCCAGCTTTTTAACGCTGTTTGTGATTTTTCTAGGCATTATTACTTTCAATAGTTTTTCATTGCTTTCTGAACGGGTGGTGACATCGTCCTTTTGTAAAAATCCACTTGAAACAATTTGCAACCAAATTGTCCGCAGCGTGATTCGAACTCAGAACGTCGGGGTTAGTTAAGTACACAGAAATTCCCACTCGCATATATGCTGTTGAATCAATGAATAATTTTTAAAAACCAGTCTTTACTACCTGCAGTTCCGCTTGTTTTATTACGGTGTAGGACAGGAAGGAGACATTCTGTATTTCTTTCTTTTGTTCTTCTCTGCTTTTGTTTTGCCGATATGCGTAGCAGGTTTAACTGATGATCGGTAACCGAGATAGTGCATGCACGGTCACTTGATAGTATTGTGGAGTTTTAAGATGTCTGTAACTCCATAAATCCATCTTTTCTTAGTCTGCACCTTCCTCTTGATGATTCTATTTTCAGGTTGTACGCTCTTGCAAATGTTGTATTCTACAGCTCATTCTGACCAAGTGGCCAAACAATTTGAGTCTCTGTTTTTCAATGAATCTAATAGCAGGTGTTGTTCCGACTGTTCTTCTAATTTCCTCATTTCTTATATGGTCTCTTCTTGTTTTATTTACTGCTTTCTCAAGCATCTCATTTCGCATGTGGTAATTTTCCTTTCTTGTTCTTTTGTCAGTGCCCATGTTTGGCACTGGTAGCTTAGTGTTGGTATGAAGATTGCATTTATAATTTGTCTTTTAGTCTCTACTGGAATTGCTGGGTGTTTCACGATTGGGGTTAGTTGGTATATAATATTGTTGGCTTGCTGGATTCTAGTTTCAATCTCTCTGTTCAGTCTACTATCAGATGTGAAGATACTTCCAATGTATTTGAAGAGTCAGTAATGCATTGAAATATTTAATGAGTCAGTAAACTATTAAATACACATTCTTGGCAAATAAAACATGTAAATTGATTGTCTATTCCCAGGTGGATGATGGAGTCGGTTGTCCACTCTTGCCGTTAAGCGTAGAGATAGGAGCTTTAATTTGTGTTCTGGGGTCAGATGAGTCGCCCTTGTTGTGTTATATCTGTGTTTATGTAGTATTGATATTGTCTATCCATCTTTTTCTTGGTCTTCCCTTAGCTCTAGTACCCGATCTCTTTTTATTGTATTTTATTGTAAATTGATAAATAGTATAATTTTTGTCGAAGAAATAAAATCATTTTCCAATTTTATTCTCCAGCAGGAACTCTCTCTTTTCCGCTTGGGCGTATGTCATTCTAGAAGGCTTCTTTGCTGGTCCACGTGAAATAAAATAAACGACTGGACACAAGGCTAATTGTCCGTAACCTAACCAAGCAGCAACTGTTACATATGATGCTGGAATAATAGAGGAATCAAAAAATATCCGCCATAAAGACAGTACTATGTAAGGTGACCAGGTGAGCCCAAATACTATTGTCAACACAAGAAAAATGCGGGTCAAATGTTCATTTTTAGCTGTGGATAAATTAACAACACGACCAAAGTTGAGTCTTTGAACAGTTCTCTGTCCTCCTTGTCTGACTGGGGCTTGACCCCCAAACCCGTTTAGCCAGTTAATGAACGCTTGTCCGTTTGCTCCTGGTCCAACGAAAGCCCAGTTAGAGCTTAAAGCTGGAGCGTGTTGTAGAGGACGCATGCGCCGATGTGCACGGAGATACCGGAAGATCCTGAAGTAGAGGAAATACGTCAGGAACAAAATGGCGATAAATACTAAAACAGATGAAACTGAATCGTTGTATGTGTAATGTTTATGCTGGTAGGCGCACTGTGCTTCATCAGGAATAAAAACGTAATCTCCTACCCCTACCACAGGCGGGAAGGAGACAGAAAAAGCGATGACCCAAATGATGATTGCAACAACTAAATTTGCGATGCCCAGAGATCGGCGACGGTATGTCTTGGAGTAGACGATTGATACATGACGGTCGATGGCAATGGCGAGCAGTGACAAGGCAGAACTAAACACGAAGAAAGAAGTCGCAAAGGCAAACAGTTTGCAGGCTGACTCACCATGTCTGTGGAAAAAAAAAAACATGGTCTCCGTTAATTAGAGTGCATGGGGGGTAAATTAGGTTATCAAGATTCTACAGAAAAACTGTTGCAACTATCATCTCTAAACGAAGGAAACGAATAAGTGACAAATACACGATTAAATCTATCAATAATTGCTGTGTCGGGAGCGTCGGTCTAAATATTATAGAGATAAATAAATTGAAAAGCAGGCAGTGTACCGGCAAATTGGAAACTTTAGAAGCCATTAATTACAATTTTCTTTTTCTATTCTGGCACCATTTAATCGAAATATTTACAGTACGGGATGAAATATCACAGGCAATGGTAAATTGTATTTTAATTATTTTTCAAAATTACTGGTTGTCCTTGCTCTCCCTCTCTTTCTCGCTCTCCATATTCCTCTCTATCTCTCTTTCTCTCTCTTTCAATCTACACGTTTTTTTTTCTTGGAGGCATTAGTGGAATGAAAGAAGAAATTTGTCCGCAGTCTTTGAAGACTATAGGTTGAGAAGGGCCTGCTACTTCACATTTCTATACTTTAGTATACAGAAGGTAGGAGAGCCAAATCCTTTGCTCATTTGGAAAAAGTATTGTGCGAGAACTGAAATCACAATCCTTTTTGTGTCATATTCGAAGAGTGAAAACTCGACTAATTGCTATAATAGTCTGTCCCACGTTAATTGGGATACAAACAATATTTGTGTATCACGTTTTAGAAAATAGTAGAGAAGATATACAAATGAATATAGATCAGATAGCTTGACATACATGCAAACTGGCAGACAAATTAGCTGGGAAGAATTACGTGTAGATCATAGGCGTTCATATGCTAAGGCAAATGTGGGAGGAGGGCTAGAGGGCCACGTGCCACACCCTAGGATATGTATTTTGTTTAAAATACAAGTTATATGCAAATCTGAGTTTCTCCATTTCCGCGTTGTAAATAAACTACCAGTTACATTATTTTGTGTATTAACCCCCAACCCTAACCCCATGGAAACATGTATGTGGATGCTCATGGTTGAGGCAGATAGATTGACATGTGATTGACATATTTAAATGTGTATATATATACACTTATAAGTAGATAGATAGATATATTTAGATAAATAGATATATATGTATATTAGATTGGTAGACAAACAGGCAGGTATACAGACATACAGATAGACTGAGAGCCATCCCGACAGACAGGCAGACAAACAGACAGACAGATATACAGACATACAGATAAACAGACAGACATACACATCATCATCATCAAGTAGCATATCTGTTTCGGAACTTAGATCCCATAACAGCAGTCCTGAAAAAATCTCTGTTCTATGCAAGTTGACCGGCGTCAGCAGCTGTCATTCTCAGATCGCCATTGACATCTTGCACCCATCGTCTTCTAGATCATCCTCTCATTTTTCTTCTAAGCACCATTACCTCCAAAATTAACTTATCTGAGCACTCGTGTCGTTTGATTTGTCCGAAATATTTAATTTTCCTTGCTCTTATGTTCGTTCATAACCAACTCTTTAACCCTTAAACATTAGAATAATGTGAATTCGAGCATTTATGATCGATACAAATTGCCTATTTAAGCTGTTACAGAACATAAGCATGTGTTCTTTTCTCTGTCTATTATATTCTAAGTACTCATCTGTAGTATTTGCATTAAAATGCATACAGATTTACAGTAATTATAAATTTTGAGTGACTTTAAATAGTCCTTTCCCGTTTTATTGCGGGTGGTAGGCGCAGGGAGGGATGCTTAAAATATTGGAGTAGTTCTCATTGAAGTAGTGTGCTACGAATTAGTTATGAAGACTTTCATATCAGACAGGATACCATGTTTCAGTATCTTCTTCTTCTTCGAACGCTCCAAATCGACCAATTGTTAACCCTTTAGCTGCTCCTAAACGTGTATAGACGTTTTTCTCATTCGCTGCTAAATACGCATTAATACGTCTGTTATTATCTCCCCTCTGTGGGATAAAGACGTGTTAACACGTTATACATTTCTACTGTCACTGCTACAGACGTACATTCACGTTTGTGACCTAGAAACAAAGTATGGAAAGTCTTCGGAAAGTATGTAGCAGCGAAAGGGTTAACCACTCTGTGTGATTTTATATGATCTGAGCCTAAGAGCGATTGTATGTTGTGCCAGTTATGCGCCTAAAGTAGGTCAGCACATCGATTTCTGCGAAGCTTTGAATTACTAGGGTAGCTTCCTAGGCCTATACCTCAGTCGCCTCTTACACATGCCATGTAGGTCGCAGTGATTTATTCTTTGCTTCCTTTGCGGACCGCACCACATGGTGCATGCTACAGTATAACTCCAGATGTGATACTTCTAAGTGTAATTCTTCAGTTTGCAAAATCTGACAGTTACCCCCGATCTGTACAAATCTGTGTACTGTTGGACAATATACATACACTTTGGACAATGTTTCTCCTTAGGTTGAGAGAGGCGCCACGACTTAAAGAAGCTTTAATCCCCAAACCAGCTAGTTTCCCAAAGGTTGGACCCAAGACTCTAGGCTCTAATCCCAAGGTCTAGAGAGTCCTCAGAATAAAGAAATTTTAATCTTAAATTAAACACGAAAACTTAATTTGAAGCCCAATTTAGGCTTTAATCCCCAAGGTTGAGAGAGGCGCCACGACTTAAAGAAGCTTTAATCCCCAAGGTTGAGAGAGGCGCCACGACTTAAAGAAGCTTTAATCCCCAAGGTTGAGAGAGGCGCCACGACTTAAAGAAGCTTTAATCCCCAAGGTTGAGAGAGGCGCCACGACTTAAAGAAGCTTTAATCCCCAAGGTTGAGAGAGGCGCCACGACTTAAAGAAGCTTTAATCCCCAAGGTTGAGAGAGGCGCCACGACTTAAAGAAGCTTTAATCCCCAAGGTTGAGAGAGGCGCCACGACTTAAAGAAGCTTTAATCCCCAAGGTTGAGAGAGGCGCCACGACTTAAAGAAGCTTTAATCCCCAAGGTTGAGAGAGGCGCCACGACTTAAAGAAGCTTTAATCCCCAAGGTTGAGAGAGGCGCCACGACTTAAAGAAGCTTTAATCCCCAAGGTTGAGAGAGGCGCCACGACTTAAAGAAGCTTTAATCCCCAAGGTTGAGAGAGGCGCCACGACTTAAAGAAGCTTTAATCCCCAAGGTTGAGAGAGGCGCCACGACTTAAAGAAGCTTTAATCCCCAACACCAGCGTTTCCCAAACTGGGGTCCTTGGACACCGGAGACTCCGTGGACCCCCCGGGAGTCCGCAAGGTACTCACAGGAGTCCTCAAGCAAATAAAGAAATATTATAATCTTTGAAATTTCAAACAGAAAATTAAATTTAAGCCCAATTTTAGGCTTAATGTTTTCTTTGGTGTTTATTAAAATGTTAAATTGCAAACATTGTTTATTATTGTAACGAACAGAAAATTAATTCCTGTCCATTTTCATATATAGAAACTTTGGGGGGTTCGTTACAGCAAAATGTATTTAAAAGGAGATCCACGGTAATACAAAGTTTGGGAACCGCTGCTTTACACAACACACAAATAAACGTACCTCCATCTTGATCCGTGAAGCACAGTTGTGATGACTACAGGTAAACAGAATACAGCCCTGGACAAGTCCGTCACTCCAAGGCTCAGCATGAAGTAGAAAGGTGGTCGATGAAGGTGGCTTTCCTGTGAAAAGTAGTTATTTTGTTTTAGCATTAGTTGCTATGGTGACAATATTGAGTAATAAACAAAAGGTTTTGTTCGGTGCCGGCAAGATGGCTGCTGAATTTCGAACCGTTGGAATTAATATGTGATAGTCCATAGCTTCCATCGTTTTCTGAATAATAACCGGACACCATCCAAGCTCAAAGTGTATTCACCGGGCTCAAGGGCGGGGTATGGCTGAGGAGCTGTATGGCTGAGGAGCTGTATGGCTGAGGAGCTGTATGGCTGAGTTGTATGGCTGAGGAGTTGTATGGCTGAGGAGTTGTATGGCTGAGGAGCTGTATGGCTGGTGTATGGCTGAGGTATGGCTGAGGCTGTATGGCTGAGGAGCTGTATGGCTGAGGAGCTGTATGGCTGAGGAGCTGTATGGCTGAGTTGTATGGCTGAGGAGTGTATGCTGAGGGAGTTGTATGGCTGAGAATATAATCAGTTGTTAACGTGAAACAGGACTTCCAATCGTGCTTCAGAGTATCGTGCACTAGCGTCAGAATCCGACATAACAAAAATGAAGCGTTCAGTGGTATCAACGGATGGAGATACAGCATAAGATATGGTCGTTTTTATCTTAGAAAAGAACGATACACCAAGTATGCAAAGAGATTGATTGATCAACATCGAACTGGCGTATTAGGTCGTTGAACGCTACTGGGTTTGTTGAGGCGGAGATAGGAGAAACCTATGGACATGTCCGGAGTGCTATGATGATAGTCCTCATAATACTATTAAACCAATGTGCAACGTATACACGTTCTTGACAAAGATCAAACATATCACAAAGAGTGATTAAAATTGGTCGTAAAGAATGAACGCAAAGAAGAAGAAGAAGATAATACTATTAAAAGATATGATATTCTGCGAAGGTTTCTTCATTTCTAAACGGTAACCTGATACATGATGATGGTGTGAACATGACGGCTACAGAGGCAGGACGTCTGGCCTATGAGACAGAGAAATTCTGGAGAACTGTTGGGGTGGCAAAGTTCTGCTCAGGACAAACTATTTGATGACGAACCTGATACAATCCAAGAACAAACTGTGTTCATGTGCTGATGTGCTATATAATTGAGGATTAAGTCAGTAGTTAACGTGAAATGGAACTTCTGGTCCTGCTACGTAGCTGCATGCACTGGAACCGGAACCCGACATAATAAAAAAATTTTAGCATCAGGAAGTTTCTTTGATTTTAAGTTCTTTCTGGATAAATCTATTTGCTGTCTTCTCTGTCTATGATATACGGAGATTGATTGAAATGATGATATACGGAGATTGAAATGATGATATACGGAGATTGAAATGATGATATACGGAGATTGATTGAAATGATAATATACGGAGATTGATTGAAATGATGATATACGGAGATTGAAATGATGCTATACGGAGATTGATTGAAATGATAATATACGGAGATTGATTGAAATGATGATATACGGAGATTGAAATGATGCTATACGGAGATTGATTGAAATGATGATATACGGAGATTGATTGAAATGATGCTATACGGAGATTGATTGAAATGATGATATACGGAGATTGATTGAAATGATGATATACGGAGATTGATTGAATGATAGGACTATCATCATTGCACTTTGGTAAGTAACCATTTGTGCTCCGATTTCTTTCTCACACAGAAAGATCTCAGCTGCAGTGCACAAACTTCGTTGCACCGACGAGGATCAGTGATGTAATTTTGAAGATGGTGAAGATATTTTGAAGGAATTATATTTTTAAACTTTTGTAATGTTCTTTGCCCTGGCATAGGCTTTCCGCCCTTCTCTTCACGATATAGAACTGCCATGGGTTCTTTTATGTGCTCAAATTCAACATGGGCTCTACGTTTTATCGTCTGTCTCCGATAGGACTAGGAACTTGATCTAACCTACACTGAGATCAAGGATCTCTGGAAATATATATCCAGATGGCTCCATGAGGAAGCGAACAGGGTACATTTGGCACGAGGGACGAGCATCTAACCCTCTTACGTAACAGAGACCCCCGGAGAACGTTTCTGTAATATATTCTTCTTCTTCTTCTTCTGCGTTCTCACTAGATTGGGATTTCGGATTCTCTAATAAATGCAGCCATCTGCCTCAGATTATCAGCCACGCCATACAGTTTGTCTTCTGCGTTCTCACTAGATTGGTTTCGATTCTCTAAATGCAGCCATCTGCCTCAGATTATCAGCCACGCCATACAGTTTGTCTTGGACCTGTGCAGTGGCACCTCTTTCTTCTCAAGTCTGCACGAGGGCAGTTCTGTAGGATATAATTGCTATGATTTGATTCTGCTTCTCGTTTGTGCCGATCTCTTCCAGCAGTAAGTTTTGACCACCCTCGTGATGGTAGGTCTGACATTCTTACTGCGTAACGAAATCTCCGAGGCAGATTTGCGGCCGTAGAATCCGTTATCCCATTCCTCATTGTGAGGGTCGTTGCACCATGTTATGCGCCTTATGGCCTGGTGCATCCGTTTTCTGCAAGCATTTGTTTCGGTTAGCATTCCTAATAACATATTCAAAAGCACATATACTTTTCCTCTACCTTGTTAAATGTCCATGTTTCACATCCAAGTGTTGGCACTGGAATAAAAATGATCTTAGTATTTTGATCTTCGTTTTTCTATCAGTTTTATTCCATTCTATTTTTAGTTGTTTCATTTTTTTTACTATGTTTACTGTTCTTTTAATATTCTACATTTCATTTCCTTCCCATGCTGTTAGTATCCATCTATTCAAATACTGTAGTCTACCAGCTAGTCCCATTATTAGGGCACCAACAAATCTCATTAACATCTAAACAACAGATGATTAGCAGCATTTTCATACCTACTTTGTGTTACCCAGAGCCAAACATGGACAATGAGCAAAGCGGAGTTGCAAAAAAAAAACTACATGTGAAATGTGTGCTGCGAAAGTTATAAACAACGCCAGAAAAGAGTCACCAACATCAGCATAAGAAAGAAAGTTGGCACAGAACCTTGCTTGAATTACATTGAGAAACAAAGAATGAAGTGGTTTGGCCACTTAATAAGAATGCATCCAAACTCACAGTATACAGTCTTCTACAACAGAACATCAGGAAAGAAAATGAGAGGAAGACCACGAAAAATATGTTTAGATGACATAGCAGAATCCTGTCAAAGAGCAAAATTAACAATCACCCAAGCCACCAGAACAGCGCAAGACAAAAACAGAAAACCTTGACACTGGGCAACAACCCGTACAGTGTGACGACACTGCAACAACAAGTAGCGTGAACGACACTGGGCAACAACCCAGTAGCAGTGTGACGACACTGGGCAACAACCGGTAGCAGTGTGACGACACTGGGCAACAACCCGGTAGCAGTGTGACGACAAAAGATGAAGATTCCATGTCCTCCCTCTGCTGCTAGAAGTGAATCGAGATATTCAAAACTGTTCACATTTTCTATTATCTCTCGGTGATAACAAGATCCTAAGCCATACTTGCTTTATCAGATGTTATAGTTTTTGCCACATTGAGATATAGATTTTGTTTCAAACGTATCTGTTGCACTTTCAATATTAATTTTCCAATCCATTTTTTAAATACATTTTTAGCTAGTATAATTTACTTTACTTTACATTTCTCTAATTTTTATTTCTATTACAGCTTCAGGAGAAGAAGAGATTTCTAGAATGGGCCTTCATAAATAGTGTCTTTCATCGCTTCTGTTATCTCTGAGGTCCACCTTTTGCGTGGCCGGCATTTTTGTTTGTATCCATTGTATCGGAGCAACATTGCTCTTTGAGGTGCACTGCACTGTCTGTTGTTAATCTGCTTATGTGGCTGAATCATTTAATTTGTTGTTTCTTGATGAAGTTCAGTACTGATGTTGTACCACTTTTTTCCTGATGTCTTCATTTCTCAACCGGTCTCTTCTTGTTTTGTTTTTTCTGATAAGAAGCACTTGAGCTTTCAGCTCTTCGGTTCAGGTGCCACGAACACCGTAAATCTGGAGAACCTGTGGCTTTTCTGTCATTCCGCGGAATTGAACCCGCACTGACAGGGAGCTTGTCACCCGTAGTCCAAAGTGCTACGAGCAGCTGGGCAGTTGTTACTCTCAGAATTCTGCGTAGATACTTCCTCTCTTTGTTGACAACATTCTTCTATCATTTGATGTAAGCTTCCAGGTTTGGCACTGATAGCATAATGTTGGGTGAAAGATTGTGATGAACAACGCAACTTTTGTGTTCATGGTGACATGTTTGCATTGAAATTGACACCATTTGTCCTATCATTTGATTAGCTATGAAAAAACTTGTAATGCTTATTACAAAGAAAGATTAAACGTCTCTACGTAAATGTCCTCTATAGTGGCGTATGGTCTGACTGACAGACACTGGTACAAACAGATCAGTATTTACACATCATGGCCCCATCATAAGGTTTTACTTCCTCATCAAAATGCACAAACCAACACTAAAACAATCCTTCAGTAGAGGACACTGCGTCCGTTCAAATGAGCCCTGATCAAAAATGATAACGACATGTTGAAAACAAATAAAGAAAAAAGCACTCTTGGAGAAATGAAGAGTGTCTGGCCATCTCGCGACACCGTCACTCAGTGTTTTAAAAAATAAACAGAGAGATTTTGTATTTAAAAAAGAAATTAGATGAGATCCTGTATCATCTCCGCATAGAATGTAGACTAATTCTACATTAAAGTTGTATCTGTTTTCTCACATTAATTTACTCTAATATACAGTCGTTTCTTCACATGTTGATGTGGTTCTTTCTCCTGACTTCTTACCTTCATCATTTGGTTTTATCTTATCATTTTTATTAATATATATATTTTTTTACCTCAAATTTTCTGATTTTGTGTGAAGGCTTGCTTTCCTTTACATCAGTCCCCTCCGTAAGACCTTTTCCGACTTCAGATGTACTCTTTCATTCCGCCCGTTTATTCAATTTTACCGAAGACTTACCGCATTTTTTAAAATCTAGATTTAATCTGTTCCGGTCTGACCACCTGAGATCTTTAGATTTTCATACATCGCCTGTGCATACGCTCAACACGTAATAATAGCCGCCGTCCATCGCAAGCGATGAGGGCAAAAGCCTCAGACGTGTGCTGCTACACCTTTCTGGTTTGTGTGGAGGTGACTGTAGAGTCCAATCCAAGAACATAATTCCCTACAACAGGTGGGAAATCATCAGCATCAGGTGTCGTACCGGCTGGCGTAGACGATAATGGATTTCCACAAATCTCTATCTTTGGTGTTTGCTATCAATTCAGATGTTGAGGCTCTAATGTGTCATGTAGTCAGGCTATCCAAAATTTTCGCTGTCTTCCTCTGTATAGTCTACCCTCGATTTTACCAGTTGTTACAATGTGTTCTAAACCTCCTCCTCATCAGATGTTCGAAAAATGATGACTGCCTCTTTCTTATACTGACAATGTTTTCTCGGTGTCTTGATCTGATTCAACACCCCAACATTAGTCATTTTAGCAGTCCATGGAATTCTCATCATTCTTTCAGACACGATCAATATAAGACATGTGGGGTTTTTGTGTTCTGTCTTTTCGCGCAGCTCGTTTTCTCTGTGCCTCAATGGCACGATGATTCTCAGCTACGTGGGTTCCTCTTGCGCCACATTTGGCGATCTTGTGCAAGGGATTCACAGGACGTGGTGTCTATATCGAAGCATTTCTTCTTAAATGATCCAGCGGCACTTGAGCTTTTGCCCTTCGGTCCAATGCTATGTAGTGGTATCTGCATGTGTTTGTAAGTTGTTCTTTTGTTCCGTATCAGAGAAACATTAAGAGTGTTTTTAAATCGGTTTTGTTCTGTCCACCGCAGAACATCTGCCCCCTTAAAGCTTCTTCCTTCCAATACAGCAACTGTTTTGGGATGCGGTTGTCAGGCATCTGAGTAACGTCACAAGCCCATCTCACTTGGGCCTTCTACAACAGTGTGTTGACTAATATATTCAATACGTACTTGCATAGAAGCAATTTAATCTAGTGTACACATGAATCCTAATAAAGCTACATCAGGGATTTCCTAAATGTATCTTATGTGATCTTTGTGGTGTAGAGGTTAGATTCTCCCATCTCGTTCCAAATCTACTCGGTTCGCTCCCTAGTGAAGTTATCGGGATATTTTTCCAGAGATCCCTGATCTCAGTGTAGGTGAGATCGAGTGCCTAGTAATATCGGAGACGGACGATACAACGTAGGTCACATGTTCAAAAGTTGAACATGTAAAAGAAATCTTGATAGTTCAAATTCAAGAAGAACTGGCTTGAAAACCGCTGCTCGGGCAAAATTTTTTTTTTGTATTCCTACAAAATATTTTCACCATCTTCTAAATTATATCTGGGACCCTAGCAGGAGCTACGGAGTTCGTGCACTGTCGATGAGATCTTCCTGTGAAAGAAATAGACCTAAGCACACATGGTTTAATTGGGATGTAAAACCATACAAGATCTCCAATTGCTAGCAACGAACCACATCAGATGGAGATCTAAAACCTCTGCCCTATGTGCCGCCTTTGGCACGAAAGGAACAAACTAACTAACACATGGTTACTCTCCGAAGTGCATTGATGATTTCTCTGTCAATTAATCAATCAACTGTATCTTCAACACTATCTCAATAAAACAATTAAATCCTCTTCTTCTTCTTCGAGCGCTCCATATCGACCACTTGTTAACCACTCTGTGTGTAGTGTATGTGATCGGAGCCTAAGAGCGATTGCACGTTGTGCCAGTTACTCGCCTACAATTAAGACAGAACATCCGATTTCTGCGATGTTTTTTATTTACTAGGGTAGCTTTTCTAGGTCTTACCTCCGTCGCCTCTTACGACATTGCCTCGTAGGTCGCAGTAGTACTATTCCCTTGCGGGCCCCGGCACCGCACGATCGAAAACCATTAAATAGGATTACCATACTATCAGAAGAATAGAAGCGTGTGTGTGTGTGTGTGCTTGGTTCTGACAAATACAACAGTAAAATCGAACTACATGCGTCGACCATGAATGCCTCGTAAACAATGTTACTAATTATAGACTATGATAAGAGTCTGAACTGAGTGGTCTTGTTCCAAGCTGTTCAGAAAACAAGAGCCTGCCAACACAATAGGCAATAAAATGGTGATTTATTCAACATGCAGAAATAAAACTAATCTCTGGGCATAATTTGGGACATGAAATTTGTAGTAGACCAAGACAGAACAATACTTTAATGTGTAATGTTAGGGACATTTACAGAATACACTTTCATTTGTAATGTTAGGGAAATTTACAGAATAATTTGATTTCTACATTTGATGAGGGTTCCGTGATTGATATCAGATTTTATGTGGTATTGTTTGATGTTAAGCTCGCTGAATCTATATTGACTCAATGAGTCTTCTCAGATAGATTGTACTGCTGCCTTGTAGTTGATTGAGGACAATCAAAGGCTAGCGGAGCAAACTGCAAACAAACCTGAACGGGCGGCAAACCAAGGTGTTTCATTAAAACGACCGGTTTTGCTGGGCGGATGGCGTTCATAAGCCCGGGAGGGTAGGTCGTCTAAGGGTCACTGCCCTGAAAGAAAATAGCAACCCACTGCCTTGTGGGTTACGGCTGGGGACAGTCAAAGACTAGCGGAGAGCGAACCACACACAATAGCTGGCTGAAATCGAACACCCCACCGAAGGATAAGCAACTGTGCTCAAATAGGTGCTGAAGGGTGGTGCACGTACATTACGTTCTGATGTATGGCAGTTTATACATCACAATAAGAATGATAAAAACTAGCCTAGAACGATCGAAAGGAGGAGGAGATAGATTGAAACATGCTTGGATCGAAGGCAGCGGTTGGAGTCTTTGAGGATGCCTAGCAATTTTTATCATCAGGTTGCTTGTCCTGTGCAGAAATCTGTCACTCTAAAAGTCCTTCTGAATTGCTTTCTTGTATGCCTCTTTAGCTGTCATAGGAATATATTGTTGTATTCTATATGTAGTGTGATGTGAAAGGAGTGGAATTCTTCACTTCTGTTGTATCCTTTGCTTGATAAAGGCCTTTTGGACGAAACGCACAGCATCTATATTGACTCAATGAGTATGTTCAGGAAGATTGAGAAATGCTGGGATCGAATGCACTGATTGGAGTCTCTGATGTTGTCTAGTTTTCATCATCAGATTGCTCGTCATGTGCAAAGCTTTTCCATCCTAAAAGTCCTTCTGAACATCTCTCTCACAGGCCTCTTTAGCCACCATGCTCAAATCATCTGTTATATCCTGGATCCATCTTCTCCGTAGTCTTCCTCTTCTCTTTTCCAGGATACCTCCTCTCAAAATGGTCTTCTCCAGTCCTTCGTGTCTCTTTATATGCCCAAGGATATCTAGGCTGACTCAAAATATATTTTATTTTTGTAGTGCCAGGGCATTTTGATGAAAAGGGACATAATTTGGCCGATATACATTCTTTCATATCTACTGTACAAAGGGACATAATTTGGCCGATATACATTCTTTCATATCTACTGTACAAAGGGACATAATTTGGCCGATATACATTCTTTCATATCTACTGTACAAAGGGACATAATTTGGCCGATATACATTCTTTCATATCTACTGTACAAAGGGACATCATTTGGTCGATATACATTCTTTCATATCTACTGTACAAAGGGACATCATTTGGTCGATATACATTCTTTCATATCTACTGTACAAAGGGACATAATTTGGCCGATATACATTCTTTCATATCTACTGTACAAAGGGACATCATTTGACCGATATACATTCTTTCATATCTACTGTACAAAGGGACATAATTTGACCGATATACATTCTTTCATATCTACTGTACAAAGGGACATCATTTGGTCGATATACATTCTTTCATATCTACTGTACAAAGGGACATAATTTGGCCGATATACATTCTTTCATATCTACTGTACAAAGGGACATAATTTGACCGATATACATTCTTTCATATCTACTGTACAAAGGGACATAATTTGGCCGATATACATTCTTTCATATCTACTGTACAAAGGGACATCATTTGACCGATATACATTCTTTCATATCTACTGTACAAAGGGACATCATTTGGTCGATATACATTCTTTCATATCTACTGTACAAAGGGACATCATTTGGTCGATATACATTCTTTCATATCTCTGTACAGGGACATCATTTGGTCGATATACATTCTTCATATCACTGTACAAAGGGACATCATTTGGTCGATATACATTCTTTCATATCTACTGTACAAAGGGACATCATTTGGCCGATATACATTCTTTCATATCTACTGTACAAAGGGACATCATTTGGTCGATATACATTCTTTCATATCTACTGTACAAAGTCAATGATCAATAAAACAGGTTGATATACTCTGAAGACCATAAGGGTGAAATGTCAGTTGAACTTTCCAAGGAATGATAGTGAATCTACAACTGTAACCAGACTGCAAGAATATTAAATCAAACGGGATCTAAAGGGTTAATATCAGAAGGAGTGACTTCATTGCGTTGAGTTTAACCGTCGAATTAGCAAGATTTATTGCAGAGCTTTGGTCTCATTTCTGAGAGTACTCTGGGGAATTGTATAGAGCAGATGAATTAAGGTCGATGGCGCGAAGCTGTCGCCATGAGTCTGCAGGTCATCAGTTTATTTTCGCTCTAACAAGGAAAAAAAAAACTTTCCATCTTTATGTGGGGTTGAACATGGAATGTTTCACAACCTTTTTCTATATTGGATCGCACTTGGAAGTGTCACAACGTATGGACCCAGTTCGATTGAAAGTTTAAACTCTGTTCTGAGCGTCGTTATTCTTTCGATTGAGAGCAACTCGGAGTTTGTTTAATATTATTGTTTCTGTCATATGTCGTTTTATGAAGGCTTCCACCAGTTGTGAGCGATAAAGTGGGGACTACACTTTGGTCTTTGCCAAAAGGCCGATGAGCCTCATTTCACGATTTAGTCATCCTCTCTCCAATTATAACAACAAAGAAGTTAATTGAAAAAATATCAATAGCTACTATGAGTGTTTGATTGATTGATTGATTGATTGATTGATTGATAAGACCATCATCATTGCACTTCGGTGAGTAACCATGTGTTCCTAGATCTCTTTCTTACATAGTAAGATCTCATATGCAGTGCACGAACTCCGAGGGTCCACGATGTCATTTTGAAATGGTGAAGATATTTTTGTAGGAAATCTATTTTAAATATTGTCTAATAAATTTTGTCCAGGCAGCGGCTTTCCAGCCTGTCTTCTCGATTTTGAACTGCCAAGGGTTCTTTTACGTGCTCAAATAGAACACGGGACCTATGTTTTATCGTCGATCTCCGATAGGACTAGGAAATCGATCTCACCAACACTGAGATCAGGGATCTCTGGAAAAATATCCAGATGGCTCAACGAGGAAGCGAACCTGGTACATTTTGCACGAGAGACAAGTACCTAACCTCTACGCCATAGATATACACACTAAGAGTGTAAGTAGCCTTATTCTAACTTCGATCTATGAAAGTTAAAAATTATAACCAAAATAAAACGTACAACGAAACAAGACATGTTTATAAGCAAATACGTTACCTTGACAACACTCCATATAACCATGACGTTTCCAAGTGAACCGACAAGGGAGATAAACGCGAGTATGACTACTTTGAAAATGATAAACGAGGTATTAATTTTTCCATCATGGGAAATGGCATCATCCTGGTCTTGTATGTCTTGTGGAATCAGTGTTAGCCAGGTTGTGATATTAAAATTAAAGAATGTTTCACCTGTTGCGAATATATCACTGGAAAAATATGAGGAATTCTCAATCGATGAATTTAATGTATAGTTTCTGAAGCTGTCTTCTATCGAAGTATTTGAAAATATATTGGAATCGTTATGTAATACGTCTTCGAAATTTGGAAGATATTCAGTGAATGCATTGTGTTTAGAATGATGGTAGGAATCTGATAAGCTTGTTACAGGTTGTGTTGTATCTTCGCTTAGTAATGTATGATTGATGATATCCAGAATTGCACTTATTGGTTCGTGTATAGAATAGTTCTGCAACTGTTTTAAGTAACTTTCTGATGTTGTCTCATAAGATGAACCATTGTTAAATAGTTCATCAATGATGATAAAATCTGATGTGACATCTTCTTCCTGAAATGTGTCATTTTCGACATCAAATAATGAAAATGTATCCGTTGTCAGTTCATCCATTTCTTCGTTTAATGTCTGCAAACTTTTTAAAAAACTCGCTCTCTCTCGTCTATCCTTGCATAAAAACGTAACGTGTTAGATCTTCTGTCGTTAAGTGGTTAAAAGGTTAGTTTACGTTCGGAAGGTCGTTGGTTCCTTCCTTTTTTTCGTTCGCTTGAAATATTGTCTATATATTCAACGTTGTCTCTTGTATAAACTTCATTGTTTTTTGTAGTTCACAGTCACATAGAGGTCTGTATAGTTTCTGTCGAGTGTTGTTTCGTTAGGCCAGTGATGTCATGGGTTCTATTATTTGTTTATTTGTGATTTATTTCCAGCAGATTCCTAGAAATTTAGCTGGAGCTACAGAGCTCATTTTTTTTGTGCATTACTCTCTACAGATAACATGCCCCTGTCTATGGTAAGGGACTGAGCTATATAGGATAAAACCCAGTGCAATGAAGTAAATCCTTCAGTGTTGTTCTTCTTCTTCTTTTGTCGTCACACTGCTACCGGTTGTTGCCCAGTGTCGTTACACTGCTACCGGGTTGTTGCCCAGTGTCGTGGTTTTCTGCTTTTGTCTTGCGCTGTTCTGGTGGCCTGTGTGATTGTTATTTTTGTTCTTCAGTGTTAGATCCTTTAAAATTAATATCTCTACATCTGACTCATTCCTTACAATCGATCTCTGAACTTATCAAAATTTCTAACTCCTATTGTCAGCTCTTTAGAAACGAGTTCTTCAGTTCTTGCTAAATAAAGAATTTTGTTTCCTGATAACCTGATACCACTAACTCTGTCCCTTCTAGAACATTCCTGTGTGGTCGAGGTCCATATCGAGCAGAACATCAATATCAGGTGTAACTCTTTTAACCATTTTTATTTTGTTCAACTGATTTCAACACCACACCTGATAAACACGATAATCCAGGTAATTTGTTACAATGTGCTATCTTTTCGAAGGATGTCTGGTCGATACAGACTTTACTCACAGCAGAATCTGAGGAAGATAAAAAAAAAACAGAGATAAAAACACTAAAAGTTTACCAAAAAATCGAAGTGGAAATTACTACTTCTGTGTTGTTTCCAGCGTAGGCTATCATTTCTCGATAACTTTTTCTCATTTGTCTGTTATTGACTAATTCTATACAGGCGGAGTACTTTTATTTTTCTTTCAGTGTTCTGTAAGTAGGTCATTCTTATTCTCTTCAAACGGAGGCCCAGCTACAGGTAAGATATTAATCTTACAGGTGAGAAAGAAACTACAACGGTCATTTTGATATCAATTGGAAAAAGTTTGATTTGTTGTGTCTTTTTGTCGTCTTCTTCTTCTCCTTCTTCTTCTGCTTCCGGCTGTTGTTGGCGTTAGCCATGGCGTCTGGTATGGAGCTTCTGACTGATTTGTGGCCTGCTTTACCATTTGACTATGTCCCTCGCCATGCAATCAGACCTTCCTAACTTCGCGGTGATCTTCTTCTCCAAACGCTCCATATCGACCACTAGTTAACCACTCTGTGTGATTTGTATGTGATCTGAACCTAAAAGCGACTGTACGTTGTGTCAGTATGCACCTACAAGTAGTCCAGCACATCCGATTTCTGCGATGCTTTTTATTTACTAGGGTAGCTGCTAGGTCTCTACTAGTCGCCTCTTACGACATGCTTTGTAGGTTGCAGTGGTACTATTCTTTGCTTCCATTACAAGTCCCGGCACCACACGGGTGAGGTAAGATATTATTCTTACAAGTTAAAAAAGAAACTACAGCCGCCATTTTGACAAGGTTGGAGAAAGTTTGTTTTTTTCCCTACAAAAGTACTTTTATTAGTTGTTAGTGAGTTTCTGTGGCTAAGTAATTCAGCCTTTACCTTGGGTTCCGAAAGTTGTAGTTCGAGCACACATGGCTATTTACCGAAGTGCAATGATGATGATCCTATCAATCAATCCTATTTGTTGGGTACCACATTACTATTTCCTTGTGGACATTTCCGTTTCCGGGTCATATGTGTACAGCCAATGAGAAGACAGAACTCAGATTTCGGGTCAGTGAACCAGAGCTGACCAAAACCCTTACAACATTAAAATGATGACCGTAGTGAAAAGGCTGGATTGATGCAGTCTGCGGTAATGAACGATAAAAAGAAAATACTGTCCAGAAATGTCGTTATAAATTAGACTGATCATGTCAAAGTCACAGGAATTTTATCATTGATGTAAAATGCAACACGGAGAACCTAGTATCATTACTTTAGATTGGTAAAATATCTGGTGAAGTGGTCAATGCGTTTGCCTTACGCTATAAAAGTCGTGGGTTCGAATGCGGACAGCGTCATGTGGTTCATGTGTTCAGAGATCTCTCACATATTCTATCTCACGTAATCTTCCTTCTCTCACATATTCTATCTCACGTAATCGTCCTTCTGTCACATATTCTATCTCACGTAATCTTCCTTCTCTCATATATTCTATCTCACGTAATCGTCCTTCTGTTACATATTCTATCTCACGTAATCTTCCTTTTCTCAGATATTCTATCTCACGTAATTTTCCTTTTCTCACATTTTCTATCTCACGTAATCTTTCTTTCTCAATTTTCATCTCACGTAATCGTCCTTCTGTCACATATTCTATCTCACGTATTTTCCTTCTCACATTTTCTATCTCACGTAATCTTCCTTTTCTCACATATTCTATCTCACGTAATTTTCCTTTTCTCACATATTCTATCTCACTTTTCCTTCTGCGTCCGGCCACTGTGAATTCAGGCGTTAGCCATGACGTTTGGTATGGCGCTTCTGACTGATTTTTGCGTGAAGGCCTGTTTATACCATTTGACTGGTATCACAGGCAGACGGGCCTTAGCCGACTTCAGATGTATTCTATCTTACAAAATATTCCTCTCTCACATATTCTAACAAAATTTTCCTCTCTCGCACTTCACATTTCACGCAATTTTCCTCCTCAAATCCCCACACCTTATTTCACATAACTTTCTTCCTTCGCAAATCACATCTCACACAATCTTCCTCCCTCACAAACCTTATCCCACAATATGTGTGACCTTCTTAATTATCCATTTATTATATGACAACATCAACTCTACAAACAATTTCATCACATTTCCTGCTGAAACATATTTCACAACTTCTGCAAAAATAGCTATGCCAGTAAGTTTAGAAAAGCAACCAAAAAAAATACGCACTCTAATTAAGGAAAGAAAAAAAAATCATTTCTGAACGCGCCTTTAATATGTGGCATATTATTAGACACAGTATATAGATACAGGCGGATATATTAGGTTCGTTTTCTGTAACACGCTTCAAGGATGTAGTATGGTAGACGGTTTCCACAAGGAATGAGAAAGAAATTAATAATATGAAATGAAAAAAATTAGACCTGAAAGAAAAGATATAATACAATTATACAACAAGAAAATTGGGAGATATAGGAAAAAACATCAAGCATAGAGACAGGGACATGATTGACATGTGATATTGAGAGTCAGTTCCAGATTGAGTGGAAGAAAATTGGTTACGGTTTAGCAGACAGAGAACGTGTATGAAAATTCAGAGTGAAAGATCGAAAGGATAGCTAACACAATAAGGTTTTAGTGATCTGTGAGAAAATCAGAGTTATGAATCGAAAGGATAGCTAACACAGAAAAGTTATAGAACAAGTATGAGAAATGAAAGCGAAGGCTTTCTTTCCTTATCATTGGTGTTCTTTGTTTTTCAGGCGAGTCTAATGTCGGCTTATGAGGTACTTGTAACTTAGGTCCCCAAACAAAGATTAAGAAAACTTGTAATCCAACCGGAAATTGTGTGAACACCGAAATGTGTGTAGGTCAAAGTTGGTTTCAAACCACAGAATTATCACGATACGCGGTTACTAGAGAAGCGTGTTGTAAGCTTCGCTGTCGGTGGCCCATATGTTACCATGTCCCTCCAGGAGAGCCTGAGTATACTCCTCATTCATCGAATTTAGAATACATTGATACGTTTCACATGCAGTGTGTATCGACCTTGATTTGTTAGCATGCAAATAGTAGTGGGCTCAGCTCACAAGTTATGTACACAGTCTTCTTCTTCTTTACGTTCGTTCTTTAACACCAATTTTAATCATCCTTTGCGATATGTTTGATCTTTGCCAAGAACGTGTATACGTTACACATTGGTTTGGTAGACCCCTAAACGCACAGACTTCTACACGTTTAGGACATGTGCATCCGATTTCAGTCAAACCTCCTTAGTCGCCTCTTACGACATGCATGGCAGGTAACAATGGTTCTATTCTTTACACCGCAAATTTGGGGCCGCGTTATTCACTCGGGCGATGTATACAGTAATATTGATGTTGATAGTGAGATTGCTAATTTCCACTAAAGTAGCAATTCATGCATTTACCAGCTAACAATTGTCGTTAATAAAAACATATTAGAAAATCCACACAACGGCTGTGATCCCTTAGCATGTCTTAAACAGAGCTTTGCCACCCTAACAGTCCTTGAGAAATTTATCTCTTATTCCAGGTGTCCTATCTCTACTGCCACCATTCTCATCATTCACACCATGAATCCATCTTCTTCGTGGTCTTCCTCTTCTCCTCTTTACTAGAATGCGTCTTTCTCTAATGGAAATTTTCAACAATTTGTATATTTTTATATGGCCAAAATATCTCAATTTTCCAATTATTATTCGTAGCAACGACCAGTTTTTCTGTGATTTTAAAATCTTTCTGTGTAGATCTGTGTATTCTCTCTCTTGCAATGGTACCCGGATGATTCTTCTGTAACACTTATATTCAATAACACATATATGCTTTTCCATTGGCTTTGTTAAATGTCTACTACTCAGAGATTGCCATGATGTTGATATTCAGTCTTGGCCAAGGAAGGGAGTGCCAAAGAGAAAATATACTAGTCACTGTCCTTCACTTTACTTTTCCGATCCAGCAGTCATATGAGCATTTGCCCTTCGACTTGAGGCTATGGCAGTGAATTGACGGGTCTGTCAGAGTTGTGGTGTGTTAGCATAGAGAGTATCCACTGTCCTTTAAAGAAATCAAAACCTTCATAAAGAGAAAGTCTGCAGTAAACTGGAAGACAAACACTGAATATAATTATGGAAAAGACTTGCTCTAAGACCTGAGCAAAACCGCATTATATTTCGCCTAAGTACCGGACACTGCAGATTCAACAGACACTTACATAGACTAGGAATAAGTCAAACAGCTCTCTGCCAGAGTCAGCAGGCGGAACAGACACCGGATCATGTCCTGCAAGACTGTCCTCTCCTATATGAGCTGTGTAGCAATATATGGCCTCACCCAGTAGACATCCCAAAAACTAATTTTGTGGAAATTGGACAGATCTGAAGCTGACAATCATATTGGTGAATTAAATTGATAAACAGAGATCACAGAAGAAGAAATGCTTCCTTCAGAACTATATTCTTCTTCCTTCTTCGAACGCTACATATCGACCACTTGTCAACCACTCTGTGGGAGTTGTATGTGATCTGAGCCTAAGAGCGATTGTACATTGTGCCAGTTTTGCGTCTACAAGTAGTCCAGCACATATGATTTCTGCGCTGTTTTTTTATTTATTAAGGTAGCATCCCTAGGGTCTACATCAGTCGCCTCTTACGACATGCATTGTAGGTCGCAGTGGTACTATTCTTTGCTTCCTTGCGGACCATGTCACCACACGGGTGAGAAATATATTCCATATTTGTTCCCTTATTCACTGTTTATAAACTCCACGGTTCTATTTTTTATTTTATTTTAAAATCCTTCAAGTCAAACGCCTGGATCGTCCTTGAAGCACAAAAGTGTACATTAAACAAATTAAAAATAGTTTTTCAGGAAACAAACTAAATCAAATTTGATAATATTCTAATTTAAGAAAGACAGAGAGAAAAAAATTAGTATTTTGAGATAATAAATTGCATAGTATTTTTAACGAAAACACACAGAAATGATTAGCCTCTGTTGAGTTTGCGTACAGTTGTTCACCTTTCGCTTTGAATGTACTCAGTTCATTTTTAACATTTAGCGATTCGAGTATATTTCCAGTGATACCTGAACTATACTTATTGGTGGTATGAGGGTGGGATTGAGGGTGGGATTCATAGTTGGATAACGGGTTGGATTGTTGGTGGGATTGATGGTGGGATGATGGTGGGATGAGGTGGGATTTATGGTGGAATTTAGGGTGGGATTGATCGTGGGATTGATGGTGGCATGAGGAAGGGATTTATGGTGGGATTTATGGTGGTATAAGGGTGGGATTGAGGGTGGGATTTATGGTGGGATTTGTGGTGGGATTTATGGTGGGATTGATCGTGGGATTGATGGTGGGAGTGATGGTGGGATTGACGTTTAGAATGATGGTTGGATTGAGAGTGGAGATTGAAAGTGGGATTGAGCTCCTAATGTTATCGGAGATGGACTATAAAACGTAGGTCTCGGTTTAAAGTTAAGTCCGTAAAATAAAATTTAGCGTTATAAAGAGGAAACGAGCAGGGTGGAAAAGCACTGTGAGAACAAAATTATTAACATCAGTCACAATACGATTTATACTAGTTTTTTAGGTGCTAAATCTCCCGAGTGGTTACCGGGCCCCAAATTTGGTGTATAAAGAATAGAACCACTGTTACCTGCCACGCATGTCGTAAGAGGCGACTAAGGAGGTTTTTCTGAAATCGGATGTACATGTCCTAAACGTGTAGAAGTCTATACGTTTAGGGCCTACCAAACCAATGTGCAACGTATAGACGTTCTTGGCAAAGATCAAACATATCACAAATAGTGATAAAATTGGTCGTAAAGAACGAACGCAAAGAAGAAGAAGATGCTAAATATTACATCGGGATCCCTCGCTGGTCAAATGAAATTCATGCGCTGCCGATGAGATATTTATGTGTAAGAAATTAGTCGGAGTACACATGTTTGTTCACCGAAGTGCAATGAAGATGCTCACATCAAACATTCAATTAATACAGATATCTCAAATTATTACACAAATAACAAATTTAATCTGATTGGATGGATTAATGAAATGCGTAAGCGTTTGCATATCTACTCGGTCACAAGAGGGTTGTAAGTTCAATCACACACTCGACGTTCCACACATGAGGAGTGGAATTGGTCCTTCTACCTCTTGCACACTACGGTCTAAATTAAGAAGTGACAGGTACTTTTTTTTTTTTTTTTAAGCTGATCCAGAAGTACTTGAGCTTTCAGCTCTTCGGCTCGGTGCCTAGACATCGTAACCATTCGGTTCGGTGCCACGAACACCGTGAATCTGATGAACCTGTGGCTTTTCTGCCAGCCCGCGGAATTGAACCCGCACTCATAGGAAGCTTGTCACCCGTGGTTCAACGCTCTACGAACACGCTGGGAAGACGGGCGACAGGTACTTTCTACACTACTGTCTACTACCAAAAGCCAAGCAGTAGGCTACCACAGAGAGACACTAGTATGACATATAATGAAGAAAAAGTACGGATAAAAATGACATACAAGAACAAATGGTTGAGGCTGAGAATATTCCTATTCAGGAACACACTCATTGTGGATAGAAAAGTATGGCTGATAATGCAAAAGGTTTGAGTGGTACAAACCCAAACATTGGCTATGGGCGATACTTTTCGGACGCCGATCATCCTACACAAAGTAATATAACGTCGAAACACCATGGCTCAGATCATATAAAGGCTAAGCATACCACCTAAAAATGATCGCTTGTATGACAAGAACATGTGTCTCCAATGACTGAGAATGTTCCTAATCCGGAACGACCTCATATAGTCAAAAAGAACACATATTGTAGACATACTCTTTGACGAAGATCATAAAGCCAAATAGACGGCGAAAAAATTATCGTAAAGAGCAATGAAACAAAAGGTGACGTTCCAGTGACCAGCCCTAGAAGGGTCCAGAATGCTCTTAAACCGGAGCGACCTCACCCAGTCAGCGCAAAGTAACTAATGCTCTTTGGCGGAGATCCAAGCCCAAATTTACGACGCTAAAAGATCATTAAAGAGTGTTTATCATACGATGCGTACAGAACGACTTCACCAAAGGCAGGAAATCCGATAGAGAAGTCGCACTTCACTAATTAACTCTGGCCGTAAAATTACCAATGGTACGAGGACTCAAGGCAAGAGTTACACGGACAACAGGTTCCCTGTAACGATCACTCTTGAAGGATCTAAGCTTCAAGTACCTCTGAAGTCGGCAAGGCTGTCCGTATGGTAGAGGGGCACCTGTAGAAAGGTAATTTTAGGTCTCACGCAAAAATCAGTCAGAAGCGCAATACCAGGCGTCATGACTTTCACCTGCATTAATAGAGAGCGTACGAGAGAAGAAGAAGAAATGATTGAGATCCACATCAGAAAGGACGTCATCAACCAACTCAGTGAGACGATGCATGAACCAACAGTAGAGCGATACATACAACCAACTCAGTAGAGACGATGCATACAACCAACTCAGGAGAGATACAACAACTCAGTAGAGACGATGCACAACAACTAGTAGAGACGATGCATACAACCAACTCAGTAGATACGATGCATACAACCAACTCAGTAGAGACGATACAAAAGTAAGAACAGGTTTTCATTTTCTATCTACGAAAAGGGCACAATAGGCTGAGGTACCATATGTTTAACAAGTACAAAATAGGCCTTTCTGACCCATATGCTCATGTGGCACCAGCAAGTTGACAGAGACACATACTGCAAGAACGTCCAATATACACTTAACAGGGAGAAAACACATGGCCAGTCCCCATGTCAGTCCAAAACCAGCTAAATGGAGAAGTACATGGACTCCGGTTGACCACTGCCTACTTTAGAAGAATTCTCTTCGACAACTTCACAACCAACCTGTGTGGTCTGTATGTGATCTGAGCTTAAGAGCGATTGTACGTTTGTCAGTTATGAGCCTACAAGTAGGCCAGCACATCCGATTTCTGCGATGTTTTTTATTTACTAGGGTAGCTTTACTAGGCCCTACATCATTCGCCTCTTACGACATGCCTTGTAGGTCGCAGTTGTACTATTCTTTGCTTCCCTTGCGAACACGGGCGCTTAGAAGTATACAAATCGATGTCTGAAAACGTTGGAAGAAGAAGAAGAAGGAGAAGCAGTGGCGGCTCGTCTTTAAGGGCCAGTGGGGCCGGGCACCACAGTAAATAATGTACAACGTGTATTTATTGTTTTATAAATTAAAATATAGCAATCCAAAATCATGATTTATCAGGAAAAAATGTCTGGCCCCACCAACAAAAATGATCACGAGCCGCCACTGAGAAGTATACCTAAGGTCTGATAAAGTTAAGAAAAAGTGTGTATATTTTAATATATAAATATAAACAACTAGAGGGATTTAAAAAAAATAAACTTAAATAAATCTTTCTAAACAGATTAAACTTTTCAAAAGTACAACAAAGCTATCGGTGATACAAACATATAAGACGAAATATTTCATAAGAAAAACTGAAACCTACCTTTCTTCCATGACATCCGTTACAAACTTAAACGCACACGAGACCACCTTCTGATTGTGTCTCATCCAACATCCAGTCAATTGTGCTACCCGCGCGCGAGTACCTCCCTAGTTTGTGCGCGTTCCTACCCCTCTCTCTCTCCAGCAAGACGTACACCAGGACTTCAATGCTGCAGCATTGATCGTTTTTCCAACTACTACTTTCACACTGCGGCAAAGCTACGCTTCTGTTCTAGTTATCCCAATAAAATAGCAATACGGGAAGTTGCAGTTTTGTTGTGGCTGTCCAAAATACTATGTTTTAAACTACAACAAATATGACATTTATGCTATGGAAAATGAAAACCGTGGTATATCCTTTATAGGACGTCGCCATGAACTAAAGTAAACAAGTTGTTGATTTTCTAGACACTACTTATACGTTCAGTAATTTGTTATTGCTTTCTGAACGGACTAGAAAAACTAGGAGTTAATAATTTGGAAGAGAAGTCTATGAGTATATAAGGAAGGGGCGTGTGTTATCTAGAGATATGAACCTCATAGACTCGCTAAGCTGAAGAAAAATAAGAAGAACAACAAACTTTTTTTTTAAAACTCATCTCATTGTTAAGAAATGGAGAGGTTACAGTCTGGCAGAGTGCAACATCAAGGCGAAAGACAGAGGATGCTGGAGATTCATTGCAGCCATCCTTCGATGTGAAGACGGCACCTCATGATGATGAACACATCTCAAGACGATGAAATGAAATGAAAATCGTGGCATATCGCTCCTGCAGATCCTTATGGCAGCGGGTTGCTATTTTCTTTTAGGGTAGCGATCCTTAGACGACCTGCCCTCCCGGGTTGTTGAGCGTCATCTGCCAAGGTTACCGGTTTTTTTTTGACTACTTGGTTTGCCTGTCGTCCAGTTTTGTGTACGGTTTACTCCGCTAGCCTTTGATTGTCCCCAATCTAACTACAAGGAAGTAGTAATAGGAAGATCTCAGCTGCAGCCTGTAGCACCGCAGAGAGTCCCCGATGTAATTTTGAAGATGGTGACGATATTGTTTTAATGAATTTTTAATTTTTCGAATGAATTTTGCACCAGACAGTGGCTTTCCATAAGGCTCTTTTCGATTTTGAACTCCCAGGGATTCTTTTACGTGCTAAAATTGAGTGCTCAAATGGGTCTATTTGCGTAAAGATTAGATGCTAGTCTCTTAACACATCAGGTTCGCTTCCTCGTGGAGGCATCTTTTCCAGAGATCCCTGATCTCAATGTAGGTGAGATTGAGTTCCTAGTCCTATCGGAGACGGACGATGAAGCTTATATCCCCGTGTTCAATTTAGTAAAGTTTAACATAGAAAGAAGCTTCAATAAAAGACTTTCATTGTTGCGGTTCTGTCGCCTTCCAATAATTACTTCTAAACTACGACTATTGGTTATTGGTTACTAAACATACGCCATAGCAGTCAGGGAAAACCCATAGATACTAAATCTCCCCCAGTAGATGTCGAAGGATATGAATGCTGATGGTTACGGTGGCTCTCCTGTTAAATAGCGAAACACGTACAAACAAAGTACTATAGTTTTACAAAATACAGAAACAGTGACGATAAACAGCAACGTTTCGACCAACAAGGCCTTTATCAAGCAAACGAACAAACAGGAGTGACAAATTAAAATGAAACACAAATGGACGACCAAATGCAAACGTATCTAAGGAAAATCTGGAATAAAACGAATAACGAAATAAATGTAACACAAAAAAAACACACATAAAAAATAGAAATAGAACGGAAAAGAAACAATGAAACATCTAGTAAATATATAACTTGAATACATGCAACATATACCCATATAGATTACAAAGCATGGGAAGAGAAAGTACTAAGAAGCATAAGAATGTAATACGTTGAGCCGCGTGGTCGCAAGGTACCATACAAATAAATCAACCGATTCTCCAGAGCAAATCGACTACGATCATCAGAGGAACATGATCGGATGGCTGTGACCTGACATCGCAAGCTCCTGAATGGCCAGTATCATTGAAATGGGTAGCTACAGGGGTCACAGAGCATTGGCGTATATCGAGCAATTGTTGGGCGAATCGGTCACTGAGTCTCCTGCCGGTTTTCCCAATATAGGCCTTGTTGCATCGCTTGCAGATAATGGCATAGATAATATTACGGACTCGCACGTGAAACTGTCTTCAACACCGAACGTGGCTTTTGGAAAAGACACCGTGCGGGTCTGTATTACATAAGCACAAGTGTTGCAGCGCCGACGGCCACACTGGATGGTGCCAAAATGACTCTGGATATTAGGTTTGAGGCGACTGTGAACCAACATATCCTTAAAGCTTCTGTCCCGTCTGTACGCCACCAAAGGATAGTGTTGGAAGATTGAACGTGTCTCAGGATCAGACTGAAGAATGGAGAGATGACGGAATAAGACTTTCTTCACAAGGGAACTATGAGGGTGGAAAGTTAAGACAAGTTTCACCCAGTCAGAATTGGAAGTTCTATGCTGGTTAGAGAGAGCCTCCTGGCGAGAAATCTCTCCTGTTAAACATATTAAACACTGTATTTAAGGAGAAGTCACGTAATTAGCCTACTATAGCCAAAATAAACACGGATATAACACAACAAGGGCGACTCATCTGGCCCTGGAACGCAAATTAAATCTCTCACCCCTATGCTTAACGCATTAACAATAATCTTTCCTCTTGTGCCGTCTTATGTTACATAGGGCCTGCAAGCAATTTGTCCATACCGCTCTATCCTGGGCAACTTGCTCAATCTCCTCCATGGAACCGAGAGCAATATTTATTGCGTCTCTCAGAAAAGTTCGTTTCAGGGTCTCTTTAAGTCGACCTCTCTTTCTTGAACCCTCTACATCCCACTTCAATGCCTACTTTGATATTCTTTGATCATTTCTTCTCAACGTGTGTCCAACATATCTCCATCTTCTCTTTCTTATAACACTTGTCACTAGTGGTTGACCAGACATTTCTCTGATTTCATCACTTCTCCTGAATTCGTTCCATTTTATTTTCATTATTTTTCGTAGACATCTATTTTCAAATGCATTCAACTTGTTTTCTATACTTAACGCAATAGTGGACAGCCAACTCCATCACCCACATGGGAAAGACAAAAGACAAAACAATACACAGTCGTGTGCAGTTGATTAAAGAAAAATACGGAACTATTGATCTATGTATGGCACATACACGGAACTATTACATTTTTGCAAAAACCCAAGTTGCATATTTGTTCTAGCTGTTTTAATTAATAATGTAAAACTACGCTAAGTTCTATGTATGTTCTACTTTAGCGAGAACCAAAGGACTTTATGAGAACAAACAGAATTAGATGTCGTTCATGGATCTCACAGAATTGAAGTTAGAGACTCCTCCCACCTCCACATCCTGCACACACACGGAATTATAGATAACACACATAATTATAGATTCAACACGCGGACTTGTAGATTGAATATATGGACTTGTAGATTGAATACATGGAGTTGTAAACTGAATACACGGATTTGTATACTGAATACACGGACTTGTAGATTGAATACATAGATTTGTAAACTGAATACATAGATTTGTAGACTGAATACATAGTTTTGTAGACTGAATACACATACTAGTAGACTGAATACATAGATTTGTAGACTGAATACACATACTAGTAGACTGAATACATAGATTTGTAGACTGAATACACATACTAGTAGACTGAATACATAGATTTGTAGACTGAATACACATACTAGTAGACTGAATACATAGATTTGTAGACTGAATAAAATACTAGTAGACTGAATACACGTACTTACAGACTGAATACACATACTAGTAGACTGAATACCTTGACTTGTAGACTGAATACATGGACTTGTAGACTGAATACATGGACTTGCAGACTGAATACATAGATTTGCAGACTGAATACATCGAATTATAAAATGCACACATCGAATTATAGAAAAAAAACCCACAAAACTTGCAGAATTACTGTAAAAAAAACTACATAATTAAACACAACTGAAATAATTGAAATAAGCCATCAGATTAAAAATATGAAGCCCCCATAGAATAATTACAGGAAACTGACAGAATTATAATTTGAAACTAATTTATATGAATAAAAAAATTTTTGTATGAATGCACAAAGAATAAGTCGATGCTGGTTTTAGTTTTGATTAGCCATGGACACAGACAGACAGACAGGCAAGGGGATTGGAAATACAATGCAACGTGACATTTATTGACGCTGTCTAACTACTAATGTAACACTGTATAGAATTCACGTTTATAGTGTTTGTTTGTCCTAATATAATTGAAGAGTATGGCGACGAAGTTATCAGAATATTTTAGTTCAGTGGTTCTCAAAGGGTGTGCTCAGGCGCGCCAGTGTTCTCGGTGGCATCCCTGAGAAATCTCAGATCAGGGGTCGGTAACGCGGTACCAGCAGGCGCCATGGTAAAAAATAGCCGACACATTAGTTTCTTGCTTCTCATAGGAAGAAATTAAATGATGAATTAAAGCATGTAGCATTTTTCAATTATTTCTGTATTTCTTTGCTTTTTTGCAACTTATTAAGTGTTTCCCAAGACTCTTTCTTTACTTCTTTCACCATTTACTTTATAGAAGTGTTGGGGGAGGGACGTGGTGATCTTGTGTGTGCTTGTTTTAAGGCACTTTGTAAGCTGATAGTCATTTTCGTAACGCTGTTCTTGATGCCGTCGCTCCATCTTTTGCGTGGTCTTCCTCTTGTTTTGTATTCATTATACTTTTTTTGTGTGGCTCTCTGTGGTAGGCATTCTGGTCAGGTGTCCAAACCATTTAATCTGTTGTTCTTTTATGAATTGCATGACTGGTTTCACATCCAGTCTACTTCTGATTTCTTCATTTCTAATTTTGTCTCTTATTGTCACACCTGCAGCTCTTCTAAGACACCTCATCTCTGTTGTTATGATTTTACGCTCATTAGCTGTTGTTATTAGCCATGTTTGACACTGGTAACATAGTGTTGGCCAGAAAATCGTTCTTATGAGATTTGCTTTAGTTGTTAGCGGTATCTCTTTATATGACAACAGTGGTGTTAACTGTCCAAGTAGTCCCTAGTACTACAGAGCACACACTTCAAGACTGTTTCAAAAATTATCGTCTTAAAAATGACATCGAGGAACCCTCGCCGGTGTTTGTGCACTGCAGCTGAGATCTTGATGTGTAAGAAAGAGATTGAAGCACACATGGTTACTCATCGAAGTGCAATGATGATGGTCCTATCAATCAATCAATCAATTATTATTAAGTGTTTGTGTATGCTGTCTCACTTCTGAAGTCGGAAAAGCCCGCCTGTATGGCAAGGAAACCAATAAAATGGTAAGCAAGCTTTCACGCACAAATCAGCCAGAAGCGCCACACATGGCGTCATGGCTACGCCTGAATTTATAGTGGGCGAACGCAGAAGAAGAAGAAGTGTTTCTGTATAGTGCCCTTACGATTTTGTGTAGGACTTCAAATGTACCCCGACTTCAAAAAGTAGAAAACCACTGCTCTAATTGTTCTAGCTTCTATGCCTAAACGTCACGAAAATAATGATCATTCTATCCATTTTTACGCAACAATTGCAGCGTCATTCTAAACACTGTTCACAATCATCTAGGGCCGTGCCGGGCAGTTGCTGGAGACAATTATTATTATAAACATGTAATTATTATGCTTGGTTCTAAAATCAGTTAATTACTGCTGTTTTGGTTACTTGGACACGTAACAAAGAACATTAAAATAACACGCTTCTCGTTGTTATTTCATTCTATGCTTTGCATTTTACACTTAATTGTGTTTAAATTGGTTTTTAATTTTAAAGAGGGGAAGGAGGGAAGGGGTGGGGAGTGTAAGGACGAAATATTTACTTCATTACAACAAGTTTTGTCATATGGCTCGGTCCTTCTGTGTCGAAATAGTACACCCCTTGTCTAGAGTATTATAAGAAAAAGACAATTTTATCAGATCTGGAGAAAATCGTTTGGGTGGCTGCGGTAATACTGAGCAAATAGGCGATTGAACAAAGACAGGTATAGACAGTATTACTTAAGTAGTGAAAAAATTTAAATTTTAAAATATGAAAATAAACAACACTCAACGTTTCGGTGCTAGACCTTTATCAAGAACAAATATGTACACAAAACTTAATTAACTAAAACATAATACTAACTAATGATGTAAAGAAAAAGATACGGCATACAAACCTGCTCTAAAAGTGCTTGTTCTTGATAAAAGTCTAGCACCGAAACATTGAGTGTTGTTTATTTTCATATTTTATAATTAATCTTTCATTACTTATGTAATACTGCCTATACCTGTCTTTGTTCAATTGCCTTATACAGGGTAATACGGTGTTAGGTTCTCATTTTCCATTGATCGTTGGCACACTTGGAGCCGGTTCATAATCATGCCAGCTGCCTTTACTTTCAAAGGCTTTTCCTGGTACGTAATAGAGGCTCGGTCGACATGTAGCTGTTACGATCGGGAAAATTGACGCCCACTGTGGAATTGAACCTCGACAACTAGTCTAAGAAGTGAATTCACTAACAACTACGCTACTGCTTCTCTTGAGGTTATTGTACTAAACATGAACTCTGTAACTCGGGACTAATCCTAGAGCCAACATTTGAATTGAACGACTTGGCCTGAATTCGAATTTCTGACATTTAAAACTCACGGTAAACGCTTTGCTTACTTAGTCACAGAGGCACTCAGTTTCTGGGCTATATAAAACAATCTTGCTTCGTGTTTTGTTATTTCGCTTTAGGATTCCTAGCAAACATCATTGTCTCCAGTGTTTCCAAAACGATTTCATTTGATTTAATAATCATATCATGTCATGTATATCTGAACTATTCACGACAGAGATGAAGTATCTACGCAGAATGCTGAGAGTATCAAGATGAGACTGGTCACTACAGAGATGATGTATCTACGCAGAATGCTGAGAGTAAAATGAAGAGACTGGTCACTACATAGATGAAGAGTCTACGCAGAATGAAGAGAATATCATGAAGAGACCAGTTTAGAAATAAAGACGTCTGAAATAAAGTGGATACAACATCAATACTGAACTTCATCAAGAAACAACAAATTAAATTGTTCGGCCACATTAACATATTACCAACAAACAGTGCACCTCAAAGAGCTATGTTACACCGATACATTGCAAACATGAAAACGGCCTTACACACAAAAGGTGGATCTCAGAGAAAACAGAGGCGGCGAAAAACACTGTTTATGAAGCGCACACAAAAGTCTGTTCTATAATTCTTTTCTTACCCTGGCGCTGAGAAGTTAAAACAGGATTAGAGAAAGAAAATAAGAAGAACATATCACGTTAAATGATATTTCTCAAAAACTGGAAATTTGAAATTAATCAAACTATACATTGAAAGACAACAAATGCAGTGGTTTGGACTTTTAATGAGAATTAAATACAACCAACTACCAATAACAGCATACAATAAATAGAGATCGGGTACTAGAGCTAAGGGAAGACAAAGAAATTGGATAGACCAAAACACTACATAAACACGGATATAACACACAAGGGCGACTCATCTGGCCCTAGAACGCAAATTAACGCTCCCATTCCTACGCTTAACGGCAAGAGTGGACAGCCAGCTATATCTTCAACCTGGGAATAGACAATAAGCAATCAAACTATACGCATGATTAAACTAAATAGAAAATGTTCAAACTCATCAACTTCCATACAACTTGTCTACGAAAGATCTTACGCGTGTTCTGGCTAAACATCGAAAAAGGGGGAGACTACAATAAGACTTGGTAAAATAGCGAAACACGTAAGAACAAAGTGTTATAGTTTTACAAATCGTTTGCTTGATAAAGGTCTTTTGGTCGAAACGTTGTTGTTTATCGTCACTGTTTGCCCGCGTGCCCAGCGTGTTCGTAGCGCATTGGCTACGGGTGACTAGTCCTCTGTAAGTGCGGGTTCAACTCCGCGAACTGGCAGAAAAGCTACAGGTTCCCTAGATTCACGGTGTTCGTGGCACCGGGCCGAAGTGTTACGATGTCCATGATACCGAGCAGAAGAGCTTTCAGCTCAAGTGCTTCTGGATCGGGGAAAAAAATCGTCACTTTTTCTGTATTTTGTAAAACTATAGTACTTCGTTCTCACATGTTTCAGTATCTGGCTAAACACTATCTCTAACCACGAACTGCTTACACAGTGTCAACAAGATATCCACTTCTTCTTCAAACGCTCCATATCGACACTTGTTAACCACTCTGTGTGATTTGTATGTGATCTGAGTCTAAGAGCGAATGTACATTGTGCAAGTTATGCGCTACCTAGTAGGTCAGCACCTCCGATTTTTACGACGCTTTTTATTTACTAGGTAGTTTCCTAGGAAAACAACAAGATAATATAAGCACCATCATGTAAAAGAGATGATGGAGATGGATCGGACATATGATACGTATGCAAATTAACTCTGTCGCGAAAACGGCATTAAGATGGATATCAGAGTGTAACCTAAATCGTTGAAAATCCAAAACAACCTGGAGTCGAACAATAAAACAACAACTGGAAGAAAGAAACCCTCATGGGGTGCCGGGGTCACCAAGAGAGCAAAGAATAGTACCACTGCGACCTACAATGCATGTTGTAAGAGGCGACTGATGTAGAACCTAAGGAAGCTATCCTAGTAAATAAAAAGCGTCGCAGAAATAGGATGTGCTGGCCTACTTGTCGGCGCATAAATGGCACAACGTACAATCGCTCTTAAGCTCAGATCACATACAGATCACACAGAGTGGTTAACAAGTAGCCGATATGGAGCGTTTGAAGAAGAAAGAATGGAATCACTGCTGAAACACAATACAAAGGGAAGCCAACAGGCTAAACAAAAATTGAGTGTTTTTATTTCTACCCTGAGCGCTGGGGGCGTACCAGATTAGAGAGAGAAATATGCACTAATTGCGACCCATTAGTGTGCGTTCCCTTTCATTTGTTTAAAGGTATCAGCATCCGAGCACTTACACAATAGCTCAAAAGACAATTGCGAAATTTGCTCACTCGTAATATCCACTACCAGTAATTTAACACCTTAGGCAGGTACACAAATATATCTCACCTGCACCTATTGATTTACCTGTTCTATGCAGGTGTAAAGATATTTGTGAATTTATATGGCTGGTATTGGTGATTGCTCTATCAATTTAAAGTGAATGCAATTTTTACTATTTAAAAATTTGTCGTCCGTATAATAATTTCATTTTTGATAAATCATTCAGACATGAAAAAACACCATCATATGTCATTATGGAAGGCGTAGTCAGGGTTTAAGAGTGAGACCACCAGAAATAGGGTTGTATTTTAAAATTCACAGAAAAAAACTATCAAACATATTGTCCTACAATTTGGCCACCTGTTGCAAACGGCATTGTTTTCGATGATAAAAGGATTATGTATGCTAGTAGGTAGTTATTTAAAAGAATTAATTTTTTAAAATATTGTAAAAACCCCACTTCATCGTGCAGTGGATTTCAAAAACATATGAAGTGCTAAGAACGCCAAACTTGCATATGATGTACATATCACCCATAGCTATAGCGTGAACCTCCACTTTTTGTCTAAACTGTATATAAGCAGAGATATTGCTTTTCTAATTTGAAAATTTTTTTTAATTTGGAAGGGTTACATTGCAAAATCCATATCTACAAAACCAATTGAGTTAGACATTTTCTGGAGTTTCACGCTATAGCTATGGGAGATATGTACATCATATGCAAGTTTAGCATTCTTAGCACTTCATATGTTTTTGAAATCCACTGCACGATGAAGTGGGGTTTTTTACAATATATTTTTAAGAAAATTAATTCTTTTTAAATAACTACCTACAGTGCATACACTAATCGCTGTTTATCATCGAAAACGATGCCGTTTGCAACAGGTGGCCAAATTGTAGGACAATATGTTTGATAGTTTTTTTTCTGTGAATTTTAAAAAAATACAACCCTATTTCTGGGTGGGTCTCCCGCCTTAATTAAGAGTTGGCATAGTCAAGTGATTTAAACATTGGCGAATGGAAAAAGTTTAACCACTGGTGAAGTAAAGCGGTTTTTAGCGGTGATATGGACAAGATCTTGGAGCGCTGGTGTAGTCAAGAGGTTTGAGCGCTGATATGGACATGAGCTTGGAGCGCTGGTGTAGTCAAGAGGTTTGAGCGCTGATGTAGCAAGAGATATAAGCGATGATATAGTCAGGAGGTTTAAAAACTTGCGTAGTCAAGAGGTTGGGACTCTGAAGTAGTCATTATGTTTTTAGCGTTGTCGTAGTCAAAAGGTTTAAGCACTGGGGTAGTCAAGTGATTTGAACGTTTGCATAGTCAAAAGGTTTAACCACTGACGTAGTCAAGAGGTTTGAGTGCAAGTATAGTCAAGAGGTTGGGAGCAGGCGTAGTCAAGTGATTTGAGTATTGGCATGGACAAGTGATTTCAGCACTGGCGTAGACAATTACATATAATGTTAGCACATTCTATTCGTTAAAGTTAGGATGTATTCAAGTGGTTAGAGTTATAGTATATTCAAGGGATGAGAGAATCGATATAGTCAAGTGGTTAGAGTGATGGTATAGTCAAGTGGTGAAAGCATCGACAAAGTCAAGTGGTTAGAGTGATGGTATAGTCAAGTGGTTAGAGTGATGGTATAGTCAATGATGAAGTCGACAAACAGGGTTAGAGTGATGGTATAGTCAGGTTAGAGGATGGTATAGTAAATGATGAAAGCATCGACAAAGTCAAGGGGTTAGAGTGATGGCTAAATAAAGCTGGTATTGACGTAGTAAGTTGGTTATAGATTGATTGATTGTTTGTTTGATTGATTGATTGTTTGATTGATTGATTGATTGATTGATTGTTTGTTTGTTTGTTTGATTGATTGATTGTTTGATTGATTGATTGATTGATTGTTTGATTGATATGACCATCATCAATGCATTTCGGTCAGTATGTGATCCGATCTCTTTCTTGCACAAGACGCTCTCAGCGGAAGTGCACGAATTCCATAGCGCCGGCGTGGGTCTTTGATGTAATTTAGAAGATGATGAAAATATGTTGTAGGAGTTTTTAATTTTAATGCTTTTAATGAATTTTGAATTGGCAACGATGTTCCAGTCTGCCCTTCTTGATTTTGAACTGCCAAAGGTTCATTAACGTGCTCAAATTGAACATTGGGTCTACTTTTTATCGTCCATCCCCGATAGAACTAGGAACTCGATTCTACCTATACTGAGATCAGGGATCTCTGGAAAAATATCCAGATGTCTCCACGAGGAAGCGAACCAAGTACATTTGACACGAGAGGCGTGCATCGAACTTCTACGCCACAGAGACCACGCAAAATTTTTTTTAAAAAGTAAGAATGAATTCTCTAGGGAGAACTTCATTGACAAAAGTCTTTCAAGTTCTCTAACAAATTATGCAACAAGTAGCATGACAAATACTTCTATCGCTGAGCAGTTGCTAACAATTTATTTTATTCAACATAAAAAAAGAGGAGAAATAATTAACTCAATAACGCACCAAATGTCCAGAACAGACATTCCCCAACACAATTTAATAAATTATTCCTTCCACAGCACATCTTCAGCTGTGTACATGATTTCGTAAACACAGAACTCGAGCCGGAAACAAACCCACAGTAAGGGGAAGGAATTCAAATTCTTTATTGCAAGAGAGATTTACTTCCCTCTACTTTTCACTGACCGTCATATTCACTCGTCTGTGACATTAGCATGTTGTAAGGTTAATTAGGTACACCGTTTCTTGGAACTCGTTCATCTTAGCAAGAAATGTCAGAGTAACCTAGAACATAAAAATCCACTTCTGTAATTATGAAGACTCAGAAGTGATAGTTAAACCATTCACTGTTAAAAATCAACGTAATTTTTTTAGACTTAAAAGAAGGACTGAAATTGGCAAAGTGAAGAAAAAAAATGAAATTACACAGAAAATGTTAAAAAAAAAAGATGGATTTGATGTTATTGTTATTCAAAGTATTGTCATATGTGCCACGCTTTGTATCTGTCAGTTATATCATTTTTGTTGTTGTTGGTAGACCAAGAACAAGATGGATTGATCAAGTTATAGACATCTTAAAACTCTACAATACCAAAGCATGTCAAGTGACCGAGCGTGCACAATCTCGGAAACTGATCATCTACTAAACCTGCTACGCTCAGAGGGAAAAAAAAGCAGAGAAGGTCAAAATAAAAAAAACCAGAAAGAGTTAGTAGAAAAGTTATCAAAATTTTGAAGTAAAAATAAATATAGGAACCATGTTTCATACACTGGGGTATATCGAGTAATACGGTGTTATGCCCGTATTTTGACCGTCGGCACACGATGAGTGATGTTGTCAATATCACGCCTGCCGATTTTACTTCCCAGTGCTTTTCCTGATACCTAATTGAGTCTAGGTCAATCTGAGAGCTGTTATGGTCAGAGACACATTCCACGTCCATTATGGAATTCAACCCTTACCACATGGCTAAGATGCGAGTTTCACTTCCTATTACGCTTTTGCGGATCTCTTAGAGGGGGGAAGTCGCCAGTGTAGTACCGGAACCGCAAGGAAAGCAGATAATAGTGTCACTACTACCTACAAGGCATGTCGTAAGAGGCGACTGTTGTAAGGGTCTAGGTAAGCTACCCTAGTAAATAAAAGCGTCGCAGAAATCGGATGTGCTGGACTACTTGTAGGCTGGTAACTTGCACATCGTACAATTGCTTTTTGGCTCAGATCACACACAAATCACAGAGAATGATTAACAAGTGCTCGATATGGAGCGTTAGAAGAAGAAGATTAGGAACCCAGACTAAAAAAAAATAATATAAATTTTAGTGACATGTTGTTGCCATATGCTTCATCGGGAGCAAAAAGAAATTAAAAAAAGATAACGATACATGGATTGTGTCGATGAATGAGTATAGTCAACTGTAATAATAGCCTGATGGTGGGGTAAAAAAGTCAACAAGGGATTTGTTAGCGTGTTCAAACAACATTTGCTAATGCTAAAACGCTAATGCAGGTGCCGTTGACTGTTAGCAATTAAACATGACATAATCTGACCTGAGCAGCGACTGCAACATTAAACAGACGTCTGTGTCCAGGACATGACAAGAGCATCCTGCTTGTATCTATTGATCGTCGGACTGGCTCTTAAATCACGGCCAGATAGTGACTGTTAGCTATGTGAAACCTCCAATTATGAGGCCAAAAAGAGAAACACTTTGCGATGACGTTATAGTAACAGCGGAAGATAGGAAGGAAGCTGGGGGAAGGAAGATGGGAAGCAAGCTGTGAGACGGTATAGAGTTGACAGATACAGGACAGGAAGGATGTAAGATGATAGGGCTCTGCTGGATTTGGAGAGATAATTAAGGCTAGAAATATAGTTTTAAAATATTCTTGGAATAATGTGGTTGTAACACACTAGAGTAGTGGTTCTCAACCTTCCTAATGCTGCGACCCTTTAATACAGTTCCTCATGTTGTGGTGACCCCCAACCATAAAATTATATTCGTTGCTACTTCATAACTGTAATTTTGCTACTGTTATGAATCGTAATGTAAATATCTGATATTCAGGATGTATTTTCATTGTTATAAATTGAACATAATTAAAGCATTGTGATTAATCACAAAAACAAAATGAAATTATATATTGTGAAATATGGATTTCTAATTATGATAAATATGTGTTTTCCGATGGTCTTAGGCGACCCTGTGAAATGGTCGTTGCACCCCCAACGAGGTCACGACCCGCAGGTTGAGAACCACTGTGCTAGAAAATAGTTTAAGTTTATAACGGCAAGCATTTTTTGTTGTTTGTTTGTTATGTAGGGATTAACCCTTCGCCCCTCTGAGCTGAAATATCGGCAAGCGGTAATTTTTAAGATGACACAAAAACGGTATATTAGATAATTCAGTATACATTACAAAATAAAAGCTTCATGAAGTCAAAACAATTACGGAGTGAAAGGGTTATATCCTCTTTAAGCCGAGGCATGCCCCTTTCAATCTAAGGCGAACCTTTATTAGTTATATCAGAGAATATAGGCCAACAAACGTATAATATAAGAATTAACTTCTTTCGGAGGATCCAAGTTATTAAAAGCGATTTTTTCGGCTAGGAGACCTTATATGATGGGGGAATGTTGAGTAATAAAACGGCTTGCCCTTGCTGTCATCGCGGTGTATGTAGATTGGACTTATTATTGTCCTTTTCTTTTCAACAGGTCCTGTTGTCTGATAACGTGAAATAGGTGTGTAATCGATGTATAGTCAACAGGTCCTGTTGTCTGATAACGTGAAATAGGTGTGTAATCGATGTATAGTCAACAGGTCCTGTTGTCTGATAACGTGAAATAGGTGTGTCATCGATGTATAGTCAACAGAAAGGGGTTGGATAATAAATTATTTCTTCTATTAAGTTTAGTTTAGTTTTCCGATTAAGCAGTAATCTGGGCTCGTGCGCGTCGACTTAAGGCCATGGCAGGGAATTTACATGTCTGTTGGAATAGTGGTTTCTCCCGTGTGTTGCCGAGGCGATCAAGGGGGGCAGAGAATAAAAACACTGTGACCTACTAGGCACGTCGTAAGAGCCGACTATGGTAGTAGTCTATGGAAGTTACCCTAGTAAATAAAAAGCATCGCAGAAATCGGATGTGCTGGCCTACTTGTAAGCCCATATCTGGCACAACTTACAATCGCTCCCAGGCTCAGATCACATAAACATCACAAAGAGTGGTTAACAAGGGGTCGATATGGAGCGTTCAAAGATGAAGAAGTATCGTAATTTGTTTGCTTATTGAGTGTTATCAACATCTGGAAATGTAGGGGTAGGCTCTAACGACATTTTCTGTTCGTTGATCTCTGCCAGAGCACAGGTATTAGTCATTTCAGAAGTTCTTGAGATTCTTAACAATATTCTGTAAAACAATATCTCTGTGGCCTCTAGAGATTTTGCTATGTATGACGCAAAGGTACGGTGCTTGCCTCTCGCTTTAAATGTGCTAAGCTTGTTTAACGAGTGGATCGATATGAGTACTTTTCTAATGGTTTTTATACATGTCTTTCTGTCATGGAACTCGATAGTTTGTTTCTTGTGCTCTCTTCTCCTGGTAATTCATCATCATCATCAGGTGCCGTCTCCACATCGAAGGTTGGCTGCAATGAATCTCCAGCATCCTCTGTCTTTCGCCTTGGTGTTGCACACTGCCAGACTGTAACCTGTTCATTTCTTAAAGTTTCCATCCCACTTATCTCTCGGTCTTCCTCTTCTCCCTTCAACTTTCCCCTCTAGTAAATGTTTTATCATGGTGTCATGTCTTTTTATGTACCTAAAATACTTTACTTGTCTGAATTTTATTTCTCTTAATAATTGTTTCTTCATGCCTAGTTTTCCTAAAACTTGTTTATTTGTCTGTTTTTCTGTCATGAAACTCTGCCTATTCTTCTATATATCCACATCTCAAATGCATCAATTCTGTCTTCTAACTGCTTGTTCATTGTCCATGTTTCCTGGTAATTAATACATTGATAATATTTGTGTTTTGTTTTGTTTTGTTCGCTAGCTGTTTTCTTCTGTTTCTTCGAAGGCTCCATATCGACCACTTGTTAACCACGCTGTGGGATCTGTATGTTGATCTGAGCCTCAGAGCGATGTTACGTTGTGCCAGTTATGCGCATACAAGCAGACAGTACATCCGATCTGTTCAACATTTTTCATTTACTAGGGTAGGTTTCCTAGGCCCTACATCAGTCGCCTATCGTCTTGGTCTCCTCCTATCCCATTTTCTAGGAATCATAAAATCCATTACTGTTCTCTTCAAGCAACTTGTGTTTAATGTGACAAAAATGTTCATGTTTCTGGGACATTATCTCGTTTCTGATTCAATGTTTCTCATCTTCCTCTTCTTCTTCCAACGCTCCATATCGACCACTTGCTTAACCACTTCTTGTGATTTGTATGTGATCTGACCCTTAGAGCAATTGTACGTTGTGCCAGTTATGCGCCTACAAGTACATCATCATCATCATCATCAACATGCAGGCAATTTTATGGAGATTTGATCCTAAAGATCACGTCATCAGAAAAATATACATGGAACACAATTTACTACATGGAACACAATTTAATACAGGGAACACAATTTAATACAGGGAACACAATTTACTACATGGAACACCATTTACTACATGGAACTACAAGTACAAGCACATCCGATTTCTGCCACGCTTTTTATCTACTACAGTAGCTTCATTTATCCCCAACCTCAGTCACCTCTTATAACATGCATTGTAGGTCGCAGTGTTACTATTCTATGCTCCCCATGCGAGCCCCGTGCTCAATGTTTCTCGATGTTCCAGTCTTGTTGAATGTCTATATTTTTTCTCATCTCTGCCTGGGGCGATCTAAGAATTTTTATGATTCTCTTTGTTTCAAAAGATTTGATATTGTTGTGTTATTGTCCATGACCCGTGCTTGAATTACATAGATAAACAAAGAATGAAATGGTTTGGCCACTTAATAAGAATGCATCCAAACTCCACAGTATACAGAGTCTTCTACAACAGAATATCGGGAAAGAAGGCAAGAGGAAGACCACGGAAAAGATGGTTAGATGGCATAGCAGAATCCTGGGAAAGAGCAAAGATAACAATCACACAAGCCACCAGAACAGCGCAAGACAAAAAAAGAAAACCACGACACTTGGCAACAACCCGGTAGCAGTGTGACGACAAAAGAAGAAGAAGAAGAATGTCCATGACTCACATCCATATGTTATCACAAGAACAATGCATGTCCTCAGAAGTTTGACTTTTGTTTCTTTGTATGCGTTTTCCCATAATTTCTTCATACTGACCACCCTCTTAAATGTCTTCATTAATATCCTTCAGATATCTTTTGTACAATCTCCATTTTTGTTAAATTTCTGAGTCAAGATATTCCAACTTTGCAATGTTTTCAATGTCTTCATTATTGATGGAAATTTTGGGTTGACATTTTGCTTTGTCAGTGGATACAATCTTAGTTTCCTTTTTTATTCGGAAAAAGGTTATGTTCATCACTTTGTTTTTAAACAAACAAAATCAAGTTTTAAAAATTTTTTAAATATTATTTGAAGTGAGAAACATGTTCTTTAGAGAAAACAAGTCCGCCTGCCCAACGTGCTCGTAGTGCGTAGAACGACGGGGGACAAGCCCCTGTGAGTGCAGTTCAATTCCGCGGGCTGGCAGAAAATCATAGGTTCTTCAGATTTACGGTGTTCTTGGCACCGAACCGAAGGGTTACGATGTCTACGGTACCGGGCCGAAGAGCTGACAAGCTCAAGTGCTTCTGGATTGAAAACAAACAAGAAGAGAAAACAAAGTGTGGGGTTGTTTAGTACTAGACTAGTCTAAGCTGTAATATTTTTAGATTCTACTTCTTTGCCTTTCAACTCCCATTGGAGTACAAGTTTTCAACAAACTTCTTCCAGCTCTTCCTCTCTCCTACCATCCCTTCCAATTCGTTCCATCTTTTACCTATCCATTTCATATCAGTCTTCAGCTCTCTTCTCCAAGTATGTCTCGGCCTTCTCTTATTCCTCTTTCCCTGCGTATTTCAAAACATTGCCTGCCTTGCTATGCTTCTGGTCGGTCTACACAATGTGTGTCCTATCCATCACCAGCGTCTCTTCCTTAGCTCTTTCTCCGCTGGTATCTGCTTAGTTCTTTCTCTGAGTTCATCGTTCGTAATCTTATCATACCATCTCAGCCCCCTCTATTTTACGTAAACATCCATTTATGAAGGTCTGTAGTTTTCTGGTGGTTTATTTTGTTGTCCTCCATGTTTCCGAGCCATAGAACAGCACTGACTTCACATTTGATTGAAATATTCTCAGCTTTGTTTTTATTTTGATCTCCTTTGACTTCCCTATCTTACACAATGCAATAAAGTTTTCCTCGCTTTTTGTATTCTTATTTTGACATCTTTGTTTGTTCCCCCTTCTGTGTCTATGTTGCTACAAGGTATGTGTATGATTCTACATCTTGTAGAGCTGTTTCCTCCAGCATAATTTGGTTTACATTTACTGAAGTTTTTTTTTACTTTACATGTAAATTATGTCCATTAGGTAGCTATACTTCTTCTACTGCTATATGTGTCTTGTTTTAAGAAATTTAAACAAAAAAATGAGATGACTTAAAGAAAGCAGACGATTTACAGTAACTGCTCAATTCTGGGTAAGGTATCTGATCATAGTCTTGTATCAATTTTTTTACGTCCTTTTAGAATTCGGGCGTAGTCATGGCGCATACATAATATGCCCCATCTGACTGATTTTTTGCATGAAGGTCTGTTTTCCTTATCCCCAGTGTTCTTTGCTATTCAGGCGAGTCTTAATCCGACTTTAGAAGTTCTTGTAATTTATACCCTCAAGTAAAAAAATCCGAGTCTAGTGTAGTAGTACTTAGTAGTAGTTGTTGTAGTAGTGGTGGCAGCAGTAGTAATAGTAGTAGCAGTTGTTATAGTAGTAGTAGTAGTAGCAGTATTGTAGTATTACTAGCAGTACCAGTAGTAATCGTAGAAATAGTAGCAGTAGTAATAGTATTAGTAGCTGAAGTGGTAGTTATAGCTGTTGTAGTGGTAGTTGTAGTATAGTAATAGAAGTAATAGTAACAGTAGCCAACAAAACATTAACTTAAACCAATTTTTGTTCAATCCAGAAGCACTAGAGCTTTCAGCTCTTCGGCTCGTTGTTATGGACATCGTAACTCTTCGGTTCGGTGCCACGAACACCGGAAATCTGGAGAACATGTGTCTTTTCTGCCAGTCTGCGGAATTGAACTCGCACTCACTGGGGGCTTGTCACCCGTCATCCAACGCGCCACAAACACGCTGGGCATGCGGACAACTTAAACCAACATAAACGTCAACCAAGAAAAACAAGGAGAGACATTATGTACCCGCGGGAGACACAATAACGGTAATAACCAGACATGAACAGAAAAGTATCCCACAGGGGACGAGAATCGATTGATAACTGAAAACATATAGTGTATGTTGTGTTGTAGTTGTATCTGGTTTACGGTGGTAGGGTGGTGATTTTGTTACAGACGATGATAACAAGAGCACAATAGAAATCCCAACTCGTTCATGAAGACTTTATACTTGTTTATTAAGTAATGTTATTCATAAGCTTCTCAAAACACGTCTGTCCATTAATCGTGATTATATCGGTCTCCCTATGTTGTCACTACGTAGCTAAGCAGTACTAAGAAATCTACGTCAACTAGTTTCACTACGTCGCTAAGCAGTACTAAGAAATCTACGTCAACTAGTTTCACTACGTCGCTAAGCAGTACTAAGAAATCTACGTCAACTTGTTTCACTACGTCAATGTTTCGTTCTAGTGTTTACTATCTGCTCATAGTGGCGTCTGTGGCCTAGGGGTTAGTGACTCTGTCTATTAACCCCGACGTTCTGAGTTCGAATCACGCTGCGGACAGTTTGCTTGCAAATTGTTTCCGTTGATTTTAACAAAGGACGATGGCGCCACCCGTTCAGAAAGCAATGGCAAACTACTGAACGTATAAGTGGTGCCTAGAAAATCAACGACTTGTTTACTGTGGTTGATGGCTACGTCCTTTGGGATATGCCACGATTTTCATTTCATAGTGAGCAGATTTAGTGTGCAAACACTACAGTCTCTACTTATACATTTCTACAAACTTATATATGTAAACTACATGTCTAGTCTGTTGGCTACTACCTGGGATTGGGGAACGGTTGTGCCCGGTCCTGGCAGACTACTACAGTTGAAATAAAAGAAACTACCAGGCTAAAAACATTCTAGAATATGATCAAGTGTAAAATGTCAATGTTGTAAAATGTAGAAGGAAAAACTTGTTTTCGATCCAGAAGCATTTGAGCTTTCAGCTCTTCGGCTCAGTGCCATGAGCACCGCAAATCTGGAGAACCTGTGGCTTTTCTAGAAAAAATACTAAGTCTAAAAACTTTATTTGTTCATTTAACAACAACAAAAATAACAACAACAATAACAAAAACACGTCGCTGTATCTTCTCATTATATTTTGTCTTCTTTCTTATTTTGTCGTCACACTGCTACCGGGTTGTTGCCCAGTGTCGTCACACTGCTACCGGGTTGTTGCCCAGTGTCGTCACACTGCTACCGGGTTCTTGCCCAGTGTCGTCACACTGCTACTGAGTTGTTGCCCAGTGTCGTCACACTGCTACCGGGTTGTTGCCCAGTGTCGTCACACTGCTACTGAGTTGTTGCCCAGTGTCGTCACACTGCTACCGGGTTGTTGCCCAGTGTCGTCACACTGCTACCGGGTTGCTTCCCAGTATTGTGGTTTTCTGTTTTTGTCTTGCGCTGTTCTGGTGGCCTGTGTGATTGTTATTTTCGCTCTTTCACTGGATTCTGCTACGCCATCTAACCATTTTTCCGTGGTCTTCCTCTTGCCTTCTTTCCCGATGTTCTCTTGTAGAAGACTGTATACTGTGGAGTTTGGATGCATTCTTATTTAGTGGCAAACCACTTCATTCTTTGTTTCTCAATGTAATTCAAGCAATTATATTTTTAAAACTACATTACTTTGTTCTTACGTGTTTCGCATTTTAAAACTATTTAATAATTATTGATTACTTGAGATTGTCCGTGTGGTACTGGGGCGCACAAGAGACGTAAAGAATAGTAACACTGCGACTTACAAGGTAATGATTGTAAGAGGCGAATGATGTAGGACCTAGGAAAGCTACCCTAGTAAATAAAAAGCATTGCGCAAATCGGATGTACTGACCTACTTGTAGGCGCATAACGGGCACAACGTATAATTGCTCTTAGGCTCAGATCATATACAAATCGCACAGCGTGTTTAACAGGTGGTCGATATGGACCGTTCGAAGAAGAAGAAGATTACTTGAGAGCGGAAGGCCGAGTGGTTAAACGTGGTGGGGTCATTGCACCGGTTTTACCTCATGTGGCTGATCTCTCGCAGAAATGGCACGCCATCTACCGAGAGTATTGCGCAAATGACAAACTTTGTAGCTTCGGCAACAATCCTAAGGTTATCTTTAAAAAATGCGTTCGGGAACAGAACGGCGCGGTCCACGTTCGAATCCACGACCTTCGAAGCGTAAGGCAACGGCTTAATCACTTAACCAGCTTGCCGACGGAAATATCCAGTGTTCGATTCCTCGATGAGGTAAATAGTATTATTTCTGAAGGTGAGATAATATAACTGATGACATGCACACGCGTGGAGGCAGCCTCGGGATTCTTTTCCTTCTTTTTTATCGTCACACTGTTACCAAGTTGTTACCCAGTGTTGTGGTTTTCTGCTTTTGTCTTGCGCTGCTCTTGTGGATTGGGTGATAGTTACTTTTGCTTTTGACAGGATTCTGCTTTACCATCTAACCATCTTTTTCGCTGTCTTCCTCTCGTCTTCTTTCCTGATGTTATGTTGTAGAAAACTATATATACAGTGGAATATGGTTTGCATTCTTATTAAGTTGCCAAAACTACTTACTCTGTCCCAGCTTTCATTATTATGCTGATTTTGATCTATCTTTTCTGATGTTATTGCTAACTTTTCGTAGCTATCATATTTCTCATGTAGTTATTTTTTTTTCAACACTGCTTTGCTGACTGTCCATGTTTGGCTCTGGTAACGAAGAGTAGGCATAAAAGTTACCAGTGCCAAACCTGGACGCTGACAACAAACGATAGAAGAAAACTAGTCACAACAGAGATGAAGTGTCTACGCAGAATGCTGGGTGTAACAAGAAGAGACCGGTTGAGAAATGAAGACATCAGGAAAAAAGTGGGTACAACATCAGTACTAGACTTCATCAAGAAACAACAAATTAAATGGTTCGGTCACGTAAGCAGATTACCATCAGACAGTGCACCTCAAAGAGCAATGCTGCTCCGATACAATGGGTACAAAGCAAAAGGCCGGCCACGCAAAAGATGGACCTCAGAGATAACAGAGGCCACGAAAGAGACTATCTACGAAGCGCATTAGAACGAAGGGCCCGTTTTAGAAATCTCTTTCTGACCTGACGCTGTGAGGCATACAGGATTCGAGAAAGAAAGAAGAAGAAGAAAGTGCAACGTTTTGGTGCCTTAACAATGGGGTTAGCTGGTAGGTTACAGCATTTGCTGTTTTGCACTCTAGCGTCTATGTTTCTGTCTAGTCTTCCATCTTCTGTCAGAATTTTTTATTTTATTGGGCCCTACCCGAAAGTACCACAACGGGTGAATCCAGCACGAGTGAACGAGAAAAAGTGTAAATACTCCGAGCTTCATGAATCTTTCGAACAAGAGTGCTCGGAGTTTGTTTAAAGTGGTTTTATTTTGTCTTTTGTCTTTTAATGAAGGCTCCCACACTCTGGCCACGATCAAGTGGGTTCTACACTTTGATCTTAGACAACCTCTGAAATCAGAGAAGGTTCACCTGAATGGCAAAGAACACTGATGATATGGAAAGCAATACTTCACGAAAAAATCAGCCAGAAGCACCATACTGAACGCCTTGACAACGCCTGAACTCATAGCGGGTGAACAAGAAGAAGAAGAAGAAGAAGATGAAGATCTTAGCTAAATGGCCGTTTCTGTGAATATGCATCATAAGCAGTGGCGACTCGCCATTAAGGGCCAGAGAGGCCGGGCCCACAAAAATAATGTGGTGTAACGTGTATTTATCATTTAATTAATGAAAATATAACCTAACCCAAAGCCATGATTTTCACGAAAATTTGTGTTTGGCCCCACCAACAAAAACGATTGCGAGCCGCCACTGATCCTAAGTATTTGAATTCGTGCACTTAGTTCATTGTAGTGCGTTGGCATAGATAGACGTTTAGTTTATAGTTTACTTCCTATATTCATTATTTCGGTTTTAGTGTTATTGATTTTCATGTCATGATTTATACAATTTTAGTAGCCTCGGGCAAGCAGTATTAAAACATCTACCCTATTGAATCCTCAGTCGTACGCTCAGAAAATGATAACAAATCGCCGTAAAAACAATTTATTACTGCTTTTAAATATTTAATATGCATAATTATTGTTTAATAATATTTCTGTTTCTTATCTTCACTCCCCTTGGAGCAGAAGGCGTCACCATCTTCCTCCAACCATCAGATACGCCTTGAGCTAGTCAGATTAGGTCATTCCAGGTCATTCTTGTCCTTCTATTTCTCTTTCTTTAGTTCCTCTCAATATCTCGTGAAGTGTGCCCTTACCTCTCTTGCCTTCTGGGTTTCATTTCAGAGCCATATGTTGGGTGTCTGCTTTCTGCATTTTTAATGTGCATCTTAATCATTTTCATCGCTATTTTTTTCTATTTCTTTGTTGATATTTTTGATGATTGTGCGTTGGGTAACCTCATTACTAAGCAATCGTTGATTAATACTAGGCAATCATTGATCAGTACTAGGCAATCATTGATTTCTTAAGAATCTTCAACTTGTGCCTTTCTAGCTATTGTAGGCGATCATGTAGCTCCACAAACGAAGGTAATTAGTGCTGACTTTCATTTCATGTTGACATTCTGCCCTGCCATGAAGCCAGACTGTCCAGAATTGTATCTCTTCCTCTTCTTCTTCTTCTTCTTGAACGACTACATATTGACCACTTGTTAACCACTCTGAGATTTGTATGTGATCTTAATCTAAGAGCGATTGTACGTTGAGCCTGTTATGCGTCTACAAGTATGCCAGCTCATCCTATTTCTGAGATGCTTTTTATTTACTAGTGCAGCTTCCTACGGTCCTATATCAGTCACCTCTTAGACATGCCTTGTAGCTCGCAGTGGTACTATTCTTTGCTTCCCTTGTTTGCCCCGGTACTACATGGACGATTTTATCCCTTGATCTTGCCCGTCTGCCCAGCGTGTTCGTAGCGCGTTGGACTACGGGTGACTATCCTCTGTGTCTGCGGTTTCAATCCGCGGGATGGCAGAAAAAGCCACAGATTATCCAGATTTACGGTGTTCTGGCACCGAACCGAAGGGTTACGATGTCCATGGCACCTAACCGAAGAGCTGAAAAGCTCAAGTGCTTCTGGATCGGGAACAACAACAAAAATGCCCTTGATCTTCCTCTATCTGGTCTCCCAATGACTTTACCGTCTGACATAATGTGTTATAAATCTCACTTTCTCATCACATGCTTGGAATATGAAGACTGTTTCTTTCTTATGTTGATAGTAAGTTTTCTCTCTTTCAGTGACCCTTTCGACACATTAGCTAAACGTTTAAGCAGTTTGTGGAAATTTTATCATGATTCTGTAAAACAACATCTCGGTGGTCTACAGGAATTTTGTTATCTGTTTTTTTATTGTCCATGACTCGGCTTTATGCGTTTAATAATACCTTACCTAGATATGGGGCATTCACCATAAAACAGGACCGTGCCGTGTTATGATATAGAGATGCGGCCGCATCAGGCGTGCCCGTAATGGGCGCGGCATAAGCGGCAAAATCAAAGTTACAATTTAGGTTATTTTAAAGAAAAAAATATTTACGGGTCGGCATTTCGAAGATTTGCATCATTCTGAGAAAATATACCGCGCGGTCCTGCCCTGAAACATTAGAAGATGATGCTCAGGACTGAACTGATTGACTCAGATCTCTTTGTAAATATACAAGACCAAGAGAAGCATCAAAGAAAATAGTATTAGAGCAATGGAAACAGGTGAGAAACGTAGTAATAAGACACCAGAGAGATGTTATAAATGAAATGTAATAAAACAGCAGAAAAAGGTTAGAAAAGTAATTATAAAAAAAACTAAAGGAACAAGTTAGAAAAGTAATAGTAATAAACAGAAGGAACATTTTAGAAAAGTAATTATAATTAAACAGGTACAAGTTAAGTGTAAGTTAATTGCATATCCTTTACGGGACTTTCCGAATCAACCCCAGCTTTTTAAGCTGTTTGTAATTTTTCTAGGCATTATTACGTTCAGTAGTTTGCCATTGCTTTCTGAACGGGTGGTGCTCATCGCCCTTTGTAAAAATCCACGCGAATCAATTTGCAACGAAATAGTCCGTAGCGTGATTCGAACTCAGAACGTCGGGGTTAATAGACCGAGTTACCTAAGCAACAGACGCCACCGAGGAACAAGTTTTAAAAAAGTAATTATAATAAAACAACAGAAACATTTTAGAAAATTGATTAGAAAAGTAACTTTTTCATTGTAAAAAGCAGGAACAGGTAAGAATATAAATAATTTTTTTTAAACAGCAGGTTTAGGTTAGGAAATTAATAATAATGAAACAGCAGAAACAGCTTTCAAGTTTGGTAATAGGACAGCAGTGAAAGATTAGATAACTCTGCTGAGTAAAACCTTTACTTGAAGGGATTATCCTTTGTCTGCACTGTTTAAGATGTATTAGTGTCGATATATGTCTGTTACTTTAGTTTCATTTTTTGTGTGTTTTTGTTCGATCCAGTAGCACTTGAGCTTTTGAGCTCTTCCGCTCGGTGCCATGGACATCGTAACCCTTCGGTTTGGTGCCGCGAACACCGTAAATCTGGGGAGCCTATGGCTTTTCTGCCAGCCCGCGGAATTGAACCTGCACTCCACCCGAGTGGTTACCGGGGCCCACATTTGGGTGTAAAGAATAGAACCACTGTTACCTGCCACGAATGTCGTAAGAGACTACTAGGGAGGTTTGGCTGAAATCGGATGCACATGTCCTAAACGTGTAGAAGTCTATGCGTTTAGGGACCTACCAAACCAATGTGCAACGTATACACGTTCTTGGCAAAGATTAAAATTGGTAGTAAAGAACGAACGCAAACAAGAAAGAAAAAAGAACCTGCACTCAAAGAGGGCCAGTCAACCGTAATCCAACGCGCTACGAACACGCTAGACAGGCGGGCATTATTTCCATTGAAAGACTAAACTTTACAGTTTTCCACATTCGCGCGAGTGGTTACCAGGGCCCAAATTTGGGGTGGAAAGAATAGAACCATTGTTACCTGCCACGCATGTCGTAAGAGGCGATAAGGAGGTTTGGATGAAATTGGATGCACGTGTCCTAAACATGTATAAGTCTATTCGTTTAGGGCCTACCTAAACCAATGTGCAACGTATACACGTTATTGGCAAAGATCAAACATATCACAAAGAGTGATTAAAATTGGTGGTAAAGAACGAACGCAAAGAGAAGAAGAGGTTTACCACATCAATAAATAAGTGGAATTGTCTACATCACCAGCAGCTATTGATGAACAACAACAATTAAATCCATGGAACAGAACACCCACTATTATTGATTCTTCATCTCATCAACTATGCCTTTATCCTATCTTATTCACTCGTGACGAGAAAAGCATGAACAAAGCACGAACTCCGTAGCAACAAGCATAGTATTCTATAGAAAAATATTGCACATGGGACTTAGTCCAAAATCTTCTTTCTTCCTCTTCTTCTTCAAGCGCTCAATATTGACAACTTCTTTACCACTCTGTTTTTTTAAAAAGGGTTTAAAAACCGAAGGATTGAATTCATTGCACCGGGTTTTACCCCATACAGCTCGGTCCCTCTCAGCAGAAATGGCATGCCATCTGCCGAGAGTACTGCACAAAGTACGAACTCAGTAGCTCCAGCAAAAATCCTAGGGGTCTCTGGAAAAACTACACTCGTGAACAGAATGGCGCGGTCCGGATTCGAACCCTCGACCTTCGACTCACAAAGCAAAGAGTTTAACCACTTAGCCACATAGATCCTCACTCGGTGTAACTTGTATGTGATCTGAGCCTAAGAATGAGTGTATGTTGTGCCAGTTATGCGCCTACAACTAGGTCAGCACATCCTATTTCTGCGATGTATTTTATTTACTAGGGTAGCTTTCCTAGGTCCTACATCAGTCGCCTCTTACGACATGCCTTGTAGGTCACAGTGCTACTATTCTTTGCTTCCTTACGGGTCCCTGCACTACACGGGCGCTATCATCAATTAAAACACAGTAAAACATGATATATCGATACTCAGAAGAACAAGATATATCGATACTATAACTAACCGAGGGTATCAAACATTGTTTGGAAATAGTAAACTCACCTTTTATACCGGAAATTATATTTCACCAGTTCACGTAATAAGTGAATCGAAAAAAAATAATCCAATAGATACATTAAAAATTGAATCAATTTCACTACTAAACACTTATTGCACTCCAGAAGATACTCAGTCCCTTAAGCTGGCTGAAAGTTTAAGCATCAACATTTACACAATCTATAGTGAATTGAACTGAATATCGTTCCCATGTATGCAGATACAGTTCATTGAATTACGCCAGACTACATTAGTAAACATTGAAAACCTTAAAACAGTTCAGTATTTCTATCGGTCTTCACTTGAAATGTTGAAAACGTTTACTTGTGCCAATCCTGCCGCTTAAAAGTCTTCTGTTTTGAGTGAACTGCCTAAGCGAGGCAGTCTGACATCTGTGTGTGTGGACGATGTTCTTGCCAGATCCCTTATGGTGCCACTAATCCCAAAGCAATTAGAGAGATTAAGTCCCTAACACGCGCAGAGACTGGAGGGAAGAAGAAGCTTGCCTACAGTTAAAAACTTCTCAATCAATGTATAGAATTCTGGCTATCCCTCGGGAATATTGCGAGTGTTGGAGAACTCGTCTACGCTTCGTGGAATACGAATCGTCCTTCACGCCTTCTTTCTTCTACGAGTTGATTAAAACATTGATCTAACTGTGACCAATTGTAGGGGTCAATGTGGTGAAGAGACTAAGTGCTAGTCTCTCGTGCCAAAGGTACCAGGTTCGCTCCCTCGTGGAGCCATCTGGATTTTTTCCAGAAATCAATGATCTCAGTGTAGGTGAGATCGAGTTTCTAGTCCTATCGGAGACGGAAGATAAAACGTATGTCCCGTGTTCAACTTGAACACTAAAAGAACCATTGACAGTTTAAAATCGGAAAGAACAGACTGGAAAACCGCTGCCCGTGCAAAATTTATTAGAAAACGTTTTTAAATAAAATTCCTACAAAAATATCTTCTCCATATCCCAAAAAATTGCTTTGGAGACACTCGCCGGTGCTACGGAGTTCGTGGACTGCAGATGAGATCTTCCTGTGTAAGAAAGAGATAGAAGCACACATGGTTACTCAACGAAGTGCAATGATGATGGTCCTATCAATAAATCATACAATTTCATTTCTAATGGGAGAATAAAAAATGTGGATCTATTCCCCTGAAAGTTTGAGTAATGAGATGGTTTATAAAAACAAAATATAAATCCTTATCTAGTCCAGGAATTTAGTTGCTAAATCTTGGGATTGCATTTTATTGTCACGCTACATATTGAGACAACAGGCTCTGTGTTTTAGCCTCAAAGAGCGATCTAGGCATACTATATGAAAGTGTGCAGAAAAGTCAGAAGAAAATATCAACAGAAAAGTCGTCAGGCACTGGATACTATCGGACAGAAAACCTTCACGCAAAAATCAGTCAGGGTTGTGATTTTATGCAACATGACTCCGATTGAATTCACAGCTGGCTTACAAAACAAATACTAAATACTATCAAAGTGTGGATTTCCAGAAACAATCGAACACAAGAAACAAATAATTGAGTTTCATGAAAAGTAGACGTTTAACAAAACAATTAGAAAAGTACTCATATCGCTCCACTCGATAAACGAACCTAATACTTTTAAAGCGAGAGGCAAGCACTGTGCTTCAGCGCCACAAATAGCAAAATATCTAGAGGCCAGAGAGATATTGTTCTATAGAAGATTGTTAAGAATCTCAAGAACTTCTGGAATGGTAAATGTCAGTGCTCTGACAGATGTCAGGAAACAGAGAACGCCTACTCCCACATCTCCAGATTTTGAAAACACTATTCTATCAAACAAACCACTCTTCTTCTTCTTCTTCCAACGATCCATGAGACCACTTGTTAACCACTCTGTGCGATTTGTATGGGATCTGAGCCTAAAAGCGATTATACGTTGTGCCAGTTATGCGCCTACAAGTATGCCAGCACATCCGATTTCTACGATGCTTTTTATTTACTAGGTAACTTCCTAAGTTCTACATCAGTTGTATCTTACGACATGCCTTGTAGGTAGCAGTGGTACTATGCTTTACTTCCCTTGCGGGCCCCGGCTCAACACGGGTGGCTATGAATGGCGTAGTAATGGCACCTATTGATTGACTGATAGGATCTTTATCATTGCACATCTGTGAGTAACCTTGTGTGCTCCGATCTCTTTCATACACAGAAAGATCTCAGCAGACATTGCACAATCTCCATAGCAACGGTGGAAGTTCTCGATGTAATTTTAAAAATGGTGAAAATATTTTGTAGGAAGTTTAATAATCTTTTTAAATAAATTTTGCCACGGCAGGGGAATTCCAGCCTGATCTATTATTAGCAGTCAAGCATTCTTTTACGTGCTCAAATTGAACACGGGATCTACGTTTTATCGTCATTCTCCGATAGGACTAGGGACTCGATCTCACCTACACTGAGATCAGGGATCTCAGAAATAATATCATGATCGCTCTACGCCGGAAACGAACCGAGTACCTTTGAAACAAGAGGCGAATATCTCATCTCTACGCCACATAGACCCTCTTCTCTGTTTCAATCTGTCTATCTCATTTTCTGGTTGTCTTTCTCATTTTCTGGTTGTCTTTCTCATTTTCTGGTTGTCTTTCTCATTTTCTGGTTGTCTTTCTCATTTCTGTTGTCTTTCTCATTTTCTGGTTGTCTTTCTCATTTTCTGGTTGTCTTTCTCATTTTCTGGTTGTCTTTCTTATTTTCTCGTCTTTTGTGGAAAGTGTTCTTGTCTAGCTACACCACATTCTTGCAATTCTTGCAGACTTGGAATTCTTGCAGTCTGGTTAGGTTTGTACAGGACCCAATTTTGGGGTGTAAAGAATAGAACCACTGTTACCTGTCACGCATGTCGCAAGAGGCGATTAAGGAGGTTTGGTTGAAATCGGATCCTAAACGTGTAGAATATGCATTTAGGGGTCTTCTAAACCGATGTAAACTTATATACGTTCTTGGCAAAGATCAAACATATCACAAAGTGTGATTAAAATTGGTCGTAAAGAACGAACGCAAGGAAGAAGAAGAAGGAGAGTTAGGTTTGTAGATTCACAACTATTAATGCTTCTGATCTATCCTAAACTCTACGACAATCGATGCTTTCGATGCCAGCCTGTCTGCTCTCTCGTTGCCGAAGGAAAAAGAAGAAGAAGCCAGATTATTAACCACTTAACTGTGCCAGACCTTTTAACACTTTTGTCCTTCTCAGCTGATATACAGGACCGTGGTTATTTTAAGATGACGAAAAGCCATTGCACTGGTTAATTCAGTATCATCATCATCAAATAGCTTGTCCTGAGAAGAACTGCACCCAACAGTCCTCCGGAATTTCTCTCTCATAGGCCAGATGTCGTGCCTCTGCAGCCGCCATGTTCAAACCATCAGTTACATCCTGAATCCATCTTCTCCGTGGTCTTCTTCTTCTCTTTGCCGGTATGCCTCCTTCCATATGTCTTCTCCTGTCCTCATTCTGTTTATATGTCCTAAATATTCAAATGTCCATTTCTTATTTGTAGCATCAGCCAGCTTTCTTTGATTTGGAGTTTTTTCAGGATAGATCTATTTGTTTTCTTCTCTGTCCATGATACAGGGGCTCTCAACTTAAAGCAGCCCCAGTGTAAATAGTAATTCACCACTATTATGCATCTTATCTATTCTATCTTACAATGTGCTTCTCGATCTAAGCTGTTGTCCTCGTTCCCATATTATTCATCGCTCCCCTTCTGATACACTAAACTATCACAAATTGTCCATTTCTTATTTGTAGCATCAAACTGAACCTTCCCATTTCGCATTTTCCAGGTTTAGCTCCATTCATGTTTTTCTCTGACCCATGATATAAGGAGACTCTTCTGTAACACTTATAATCAAAAGTGCAGTCTGATTAGGATTGTAGATTCACCACTATTAATGCACCTTATCTATTCTAATCTCCCCTACAATTGATGCTTTCGATACAAGCATGTCTGCTCTCTCGTTGCCGAAGAGGACGAAGAAGCTAGATTATTAACTATAACTGCGCCCAGTGGCGGCTCGAGATCACTTTTGTTGGTGGGGTCAGACATTTTTTCCGGATAAATCATGGTTTTTGGTTTGCTATATTTTAATTTATAAAATAATAAAAACACCATATACATTATTTTGGGGACCGGCCCCACTAGATCTTATTGACGAGCCGCCACTGACTGTGCCATATGATAAAAAGTATTTCCTACCAACACTTTGTTACCAGTGCCAAACTTGGTCTCTTACAGCAATGTACCACAGAAAGCTCACAACGTGTAAAATGAAATGCTTCAGGAGGGAAGTAGGAATCACCAGGAAAGATAGACTACGAAATGAGGACATCAGAAAAGAGTGGGCATAACTTCATGCACCGAATACATCGAAAGACAACAAATGCAGTGGTGTGAACATTTAATGAGAATGAAATACAACCAACCACCAATAACAGCATACAATAAAAAGAGATCGGGTACTAGAGCTAAGGGAAGACCAAGAAAAAGATGGATAGACAATATCAAGACCACACTACAGAAACACGGATATAACACAACAAGGGCAACTCATCTGGCCCTAGAACGCAAATTAAAGCTCCCATCCCTACGCTTAACGGCAAGAGTGGACAGCGAACTCCATCTTCTACCTGGTAATAGACAATAGACTGCGCCATGGCTTTTAACCACTTTATCTTTCGTATCCGATATACCGGCTCATGGTTATTTTTAAATGACGCAAAGCCATTGCACTGGCTAATTCGGTGTACATTACAATATAAATGCGCCTGGGGTTAAACAAATAATTATGGAGTAAAAGGGTTAGTGAACTGTGGATATCTTGAGACCAAACTTTCTGTCAGCGATGAACAAAGGATGGCACCATGAAGATAATAACGCAGATGGAAACTCTCTCATTATCACGTGACATGATCACAACTGTCTTGGTAACCAGAGATTGTCTCTGAATGGTGAGTCACGTGTGTGGTCGTGTGACCATCTGATCACGTTACTGTTCTCAACTTTCAAGACTTAGTCACTCGTGAGTTCAACAAGAATGGACAGTCAGGTAGATAGCGAATAATGACTTTGAAGTGAGGACAAAGGGTTCCATTCTGTCTCTGAGTCCCCCTGCGGTTTCTTGATTACTATTTCTTTGTGATGGTTCGGGTGAAAATTACAGCGAAAATCCCGTAAATAGATTTCGCTACGATATCTAGACTTTTTTTATATAGAGTTGTTTACATTGATATCGCATGGGGAAAAGGGGAGTGGTGGGTTTGTTGTGTGCAAGTAAAGTACATGGTTACATCCCAGCTTGGAGTGATGAGGATATTTTTCTAGAAATCCATGATCTCAGCAGTGGCGACTCGTCAGTAAGGACCAGTGGGGCCGGACCCCACCAAAAATATTGTATAACGTGTATTTATTATTTTAGAAATTATTTGTTCATAATTATTACTTTTAACGTGATACTGATTAGCTTTGAAAGTTGAACATATAGCGCTAAAATATCATAAACAATCTGAAATTCATAAGTAGTTCCTCTCTAATTAGTACACTTCACGCATTTCCAGCGCACTATTTTTAGGGTCTGTAGAAATGTGGTATATTTAGACCATGATTTTTGCGAAAATTTTTGTCTGGCCCCACCAACAAAAATGATCACGAGCCGCCACTGGATCTCAGCGTAGATGAGATCGAATTCCTAGTTTAATCCTCATCGTGAAATAGCTTGTTCTGAGCAGAACTTTGCCCCTCCAACAGTGGTCCGGAATTTCTATCACTCATAGGTCAGATGTCCTGCCTCTGCAGCCGTCATGTTCAACCCATCAGTTACATCATGAATCCATCTTCTCCGTAGTCTTCCTCTTTGCCGATATGCCTACTTCCATGATGGTCTTCTCCAGCCTGTCATGTCTTTTTATATGTCCAAGATATCTCAATTTTCTCTTTCTTATTTGTAGCATCAGCCAGTTTTCTTTGAGTTTTGAGTTCCTTCTGGATAGATCTATATGTTCTCCACTCTGTCTATAATATACGAAGGATTTCTTTGCGATTGCTATTTTAATAATTATACCGTTAGATTCGTTCTTATGATGAAGTTGACTGTTTAGTGGAGCTCATCTCTGGTGTCATGTAGTTTTGAATGTAGTGTTGGATTATAGGACCAGCATTCCTTTCTAGGGAGGACATTCAGGGGACAGTCTTGCAGGACATGTTCTGTGGTTTCCTCAGCGGTGCCACAGGGGCACAGGGGGATGGGGACAATATACGAAAGACTCTTCTGTAACATTTATATTCAAAAGCACACGAAATCCTAGATAGTCATTGACAAGCGAAATACTGAAGACGGTCCAATACAGCAGATTAGACATCTTCAGGCATCAGTAATGTCAATATAATATGCATCATCGCAAGCGATGATGACAAGCAATCTCAGACGTGTACTGTTGCACTTCTCGGTGTTGCAGGTGACTGAGAGTCAATCCTGAACAGAATCCCCTACCACAGGTGGGGCATACTATGATCAAGGTTGACATGTGCGTGTTGTGCTCTGTCTTTCGCTGCTGTTTCTCTGTGACTCAACAATACGATGATTCTCAGTATCGGGTTCCTCTTTGTTGTTACAGCGCCACATTTGGCGATCTTGCGCAAGGATTCCCAGCACGTATTGTCTATATCGAAGCATTTCAATATCGAAGCATAGTAATGTCAATACTATGATATTGAATACCAAGTATGGAACACATAAGTTGGCAATCTTCCGTACGTTTGTTCTACAGACATTTATAACGGTGTTTGCATTACTGATATGTCTGAAGCTGATTTGTCCCGCTTCATCAATTTCGTTAACTATTTCAATCCTGCTTTTCAGTTTACCTCTCGCATCTTTGCTTCTTGTGTGAACTTTCTATAAAAATTTTTCTTCAGTGATATCTGGTCTTGCGTTTAGTTTACTGTGGACCACAAACTAGGCAGTCAGCTTCAGGTCTGTCAGGTTTCCCCAAAGCTTAGTTTTTAGGATGAGTTGGTGTAGCTTCCCCAAGAGAGAACAATCTACACACCCCTGTCTCTGTTCAGAATGCTGACACTGACAGAGACCTGTTTGATTTTGATCTATTGAGTATGATCCGAAAGGTGGAGGATGCTGGTTCGGTTTGCAGGCAATAGACTGAATCACTCCAAGAGTCAACAATTTGCATAATTCCACTTATCTTCGTTCCGGGGCACATGGGTGACGTTGGCAATGAGAGAGCAGACAGGCTGGCTGTCTCCGTCACTATATCAGGGGGTCAGTCAATAGATAGAGCTGACATTCTCAATGCTCTCACAGAGTGTGGCCGCAAGGAGGATTTTCATTTAAACCAATCCATGTCAACTACTAGATTGCATAAGTTGAGATTGAAGATTGGAGTGACCAGTAAAGAAAATCACAACAGGTATGTAAGTAGGCTCATCAACCAACATCAAACTGGTAAAATTTGACTCCGTTGGAAATATTGCGAAGAAGATCGGAGCACCAATGGACATATCCGGAGTGCAATAAATATATTCAAAACTGAAACTTTTGGACTTATTCCTAATCAATGTAAGTGTCTGTCGAGTCTGTAGTGTCCACTTTTTCTAGACATGACTATCACCATTCACCAGGTTTGCATCAAAACATCAGTTTATATTACTTGGAATAATCTTTTCTTCAAAGGAAGAGCTTAGCGGTAGTGCACGACCTCTGTAACACCGGCTAGTGTCCCAAGTGTATTTCTTTTTAATTTATTGCAATTTGTAATGTAAAATATTGGTGTGGTTTTTATTTGTGGAAAATTTGAGTTTTATTTCAATTTTTAGTTAATTTTGCCAAGTCAACGGCTTTTCAGTTTACTTTTATCGATTGTCAACTGCCAAGATTTAATTTACGTGCTGATTTTTGTCCATTGTTGTAAGTCAGTAAAAGTTGTTGATTTTGATTGTAAAAGTGGTAAATGACATCATGATAGCTCTTTGAGGATATCAGTAAAGGTGTTTGTTTGATTGTCAAAGTGGTAAATGACATCATGATAGCTCTTTGAGGATAGCAGTACAGGTGTTGGTTTGATTGTCAAAGTGGTAAATGACATCATGATAGCTCTTTGAGGATAGCAGTACAGGTGTTGGTTTGATTGTCAAAGTGGTAAATGACAGCATGATAGCTCTTTGAGGATATCAGTACATGTGTTGGTCTTCTATCTTATTATAACGAGGGAACTCTCTCTCTCGCGATTACCGCCCAGACCGATGTACCAGATCTCCCCATAAATTCTATTCGTGTGGAAATCTGATTCATGCAGCCTTAGCATTGGTGTGTTTTACGTAACATCTTCAGCACCATTTGGAGCTCTGGTGCTTATCCTTCGGCTATGTGTCCGGTTTCAGCCAGCGTTTACTCGGTTCGCTCTCCGTTCTGTAGCCATCTAGTGTTTTTACGGTGTGGGGTAGCTAGCCTCACGCCAAACCTCCTTAGTCACCTATTACGACATGTGTGAGAGGTAACAGTGGTTCTATTCTTTACACCCCAATTTGGGCCCCGGTAACCACTCGGGCGATATCGAGGGATCTATGTTGCTAAGTGTTTCAGCCTTTGCCTTGTGTTCCGAAGATTTTGAGTTCGAATTCATACAGCATCGCCCTGTTAACTAGTTCCTTTTTTCCAGAAGACATCTAGGATTGTTACAGGAGATGCGAAGATCGTGCTTTGTGGCAATAATCTTGGCAGGTGACGTGCCGTTTCTGCGGAGAAGAATAGAACCATATGGGGTAAATCACATCGCACTGAGGTCAATCCTTCGGCTTTAGACCTTCTGTTTCTCGCCTGCCCAGCGTGTTCGTAGCGCGTTGGACGACGGGTGAAAGCCTCCTGTGAGTGCGGTTCAGTTCCGCGGGCTGGCAGAAAAGTTCTCCAGATTTACGGTGTTTGTGGCACCGAACCGAAGGGTTACAATGTCCATGGCACTGAGCCGAAGAGCTGAAAGCTCAAGTGCTTCTGGATCTTAAAACAAAACCTGTTATGCCCCTTTAAACTTTTTCTCTCACCATTTTCCTTTTTACAATCTCTCTTTTGTTCATTTTGTTCTACTTTTATTCACTTTTCAATGCTGCGTTTTTTCTTTATTTTCTCTCACTCTCTCTCTCTTCGAGAAGGGGGTGAGTATGTCTCTGTTGCGAGACCGTTTGTCTTGCGTTCTGAAGGTCATAATCAAATGCCGTGCCGACTGGAGTAGGCGATCATGGATCTCCAAAAATCTCTGTCCCTGGTGTTTGCTATCATCTCAGATGTTGACGCTCTTCCGTGTCATGAAGTCAGGCTGTGTAAAATTCTCTCTCTTTGTCTTCCTCCGCCTCGTCTCCTCTCAATTTTACCAGTTGTCACGATGTGTTCTAAACCTCCCCTCCTCATCACATATCCAAAAAATGATGACTGTCTCTTTCTTATATTGATGACAAGCTTTCTCTGTGTCTTGGCTTCATTCAACACCTCAACATTAGTCATTTTAGCAGTACATGGGATTCTCATCATTCTTCTATAAAACCACATCTCTGTGCTTCTGAAGGTAGCTTGTTTGAGTTCGAACCGCCTACTTCATTTCATAGGATTCTTTGTGGAACTTTGAAGTTTTTCTTTTGTGCACTTCTCTCATTTGTTGGCATTGCATTACTCAAGAAATGAACTGAACTATATGAAGCAAACCTGATGTAAGTCAGTTCTTCGCCTTGAAACCCTTTCGATCGAATATTCTTTGTTTTCATGTATTTTTGCATATATTGACTATTTTCGGTCTTTTGTTTCCTGTTCCATGTTCCTTTCGCTTTCTTCCAAGTTTTTATTAAAAAAAGTATAATTCTCTCACAAATTCTATCTTCTCATCTTTCTTCCCACTCATTGTCTTCATCCTTTCTCCCCACTCGTTCTCTCCCTCTCTTTCTTCCCACTCTTGTCTTCATCTTATCTTCAAATTCGTTCTTCCCACTCGTTCTTCTGAACTCTTCCCCCATTATTTCTCTCCACTCTCTTTCTCCTCACTATTTATCCACTATTTCTCTGCACTCTTTCTCCCTACTCTTTCCCATACTCTTTCTCCCTCCTTTTACCCCCACTCTTTCTTTCCACTCTATCTACCAACTCTTCCACTCTAATCTTTCCCTTACTTTTTCTCCCCACTCTTTCTCCGCACATTCAATTATTATACATTTTCTCACATACATTATCTCTTTCACATTCTCTCTCCATTTCCTACTCTTCCTTCTTTCTCTCTCTCTTTCTCTCACTTTCTCCTTCTCTGTTATAGAACACTTTAGTAAACGCTCTTAAGCCAACATTCTGTCCAATAAATAACCCAAACTATTTGGCCCTCTATCTCCAGCTGTTCATCATGCCCTGTTACAAGTAGACAATTCACGACATTTCAAATCCCCAGGTCCGTGTTTGCGGTCCCACTCGATAAACAAGACTGACCTGGCACCAGAAAGTCATCAAGTGCAATCACAGTGACACTTACTACTACAGCTCAACCATTTCCAGTTTTCAGCACACTCACTCTACTCAGTTTGACTAGACCAGCGTTTCCCAAAGTGGGGTATCCCCAGTGGGCGCTGAAGTGTTCTAGGGGGCTATAGTGATTCAGAAGAATTTGGGGGTGTTCAGGCGATTAAGGATCATCATCATTAGGTGCCGTCTCCACATCGAAGTTTGGCTGCAATGAAATCTCCAGCATCCTCTGTCTTTCGCCTTGGTGTTGCACACTGCCAGACTGTAACCTGTCCATTTCTTAAAGTTTCCTCCCACTTATCTCTCGGTCTTCCTCTTGCTCTTCCCCCCTCAACTTTCCCTCTAGTAAATGTTTTATCATGGTGTCATGTTTTTTTATGTGCCCAAAATACTTTACTTGTCTGAATTTTATTTCTCTTAATAATTGTTTCTTCATGCCTAGTTTTTCTAAAACTTGTTTATTTGTCTGTTTTTCTGTCCATGAAACTCTGCCTATTCTTCTATATATCCACATCTCAAATGCATCAATTCTGTCTTCTAACTGCTTGTTCATTGCCCATGTTTCCGAGCCATACATTAATATAGGATATATATAGCATTTGATCATTCTCATTTTTAGCCTGTTTGTGATTTGTTTGGATGTCAGGTGATTAAGGATCGGTGGCTCCTTAAAGAAGAAATTTATAATAAATATTTTAAAATAAATTATTTTCGTGATTTTGCGATTGAATAATCATTTAAAATTTGAATTCTTCATTTAAATTCATCTTATGCCCGTCTTACACGATCCATTTTTTCATCAATTTTCTATTTCATGCATATAATCATTTGAAAATTGACCATGTATGACAGAGATATATATCAGTTTTCTATGTCAAAGAGAAAATAGAGCATGTATATATGTAGGAAGGGGGGCAAACTGTTATAATGTGGAGGGCGTTACAAAGTTTATGTTGTGCAAAGTGGGCGGTGGGCCGAAAAGTTTGGGAATCTATGGATTAGACTCTTGAAATCTTCTGGGAAGGACAGAAAGTGTTTCAGTGAAGAAACACTACAAGAGAAATATATTATGTTTTACCATTCTGTTTAACTCATCACATACCATCAACCAATATAGCGGCGTAAAACGTGTGCCGATCTACTCTTCAAATCTTCTGTGAGCGACATAAAGTGTTTAAGTGAAGAACTACTACAAGATAAATATAAAACTAGATAACTTAACCCTTTCACCTTTGTGAGCCGATATATAGGCTTGATGTATTTTTAAAGATGTCTGAAAGCCGATATACTGGGTTATTCATTATACATTTGCAATGCTGCCCTCCATTGGATTTCTGGGACTTCATTTACTGGAGCAGTTGTTGTATCTGACTCTCAGTCGATGCTTCACAAGATCCAGAAGGGCAGGTTTCGGTATGAGTGGATGTCGTCTATAGAAGTTTCTAACCTCCAGAAGCTTACGTGGATATACTGTCCTGGGCATGCGAGTGTTTACGGTAATCAGAGAGCGGACAGGCTTGCATCAACAGCATCGATTGTTGGGGAGTTGAAGATGGATAAGGGGATATTCTTTGGTCTCTTCGCGACTGTCTGTTGGATGAGGACACTCAAATCGATGTTGAATCGATCACGCGATTTAAGCAGTTTGGAGTTACCCGTTGTTCAAGTCGAACTGAATGTCTGAGAGGCAGAGTGAGAAGTGTGTTTAATGAGCGAGCCACAGGAACCATCAGTATGCATAAAAGTAAAGGAAAAAAGTAAAGGAACCCTTTCATACCTCGTGGTATATAGGGCAATACAGTGTTAGGCCTGTATTTTCCATTGACCGTCGGCACACGATGGGTGATGTGGTCAGCATCACGCCAGCCGCCTTTACTTTCCCAGAGCATGTCTGGTACCCAATTGAGGCTGGGTCGACCTGAGAGCCGTCGCGGTCGGGAAAATTCCACGCACACTGCGGGAGTTGAACCCAGACCACCAGCCTTGAGAAGCGAGTTCACTAACAACTACGCTACCGCATCAGTATGCATACTCTTCGATATCTGTTGGGGAGACTGAGCACCTATGGATCTGCCGGAGTGCAATGACGTCAGTTTAGTAACCAATAACCAATAACATTTGCATTACGCTCGCGTCCGGTAGTAACTTCTTCTTTATTTTCGAACACTCCATATCAACCACTTGTTAACAACTTTTTGTGATTTGTATGTGATCTGAGCCAAATAACGATTGTACGTTGTTCCAGTTAAGCGCTTACAAGTAGGAGAGCACATCCGATTTCAGTGACGCTTCTTATTTACCAAGGTAGCTTCCCTAGGTCTCTACCTCAATCGCCTCTTACGACATGCCTTCTAGGTCACAGTGTTACTATTCTTTGCTCCCCTTGTGAGCCCCAGCAACGCAGGTGAACTGTAAGTAACAAAACTTACGGAGTGAATTCGTAAAAACAAAATGCATTAGATAATAAAACAATTCTCTTTAAAGCCATTTTGTAATTACTTTGCTGACAACGTTATTCTATTACATCCATATTGTAAATTAATTTACCAATAAATCTATCTCATTACATCCATTCTGTAATGTAATTACTTAGTTGTTCAGCTTACATATATTTTGTAATTAAATAACTGCTGGTAAACAATATGTCCTGATGTATTTTGTAATTGCTTGTACATTTGCTGAGACGGGCCGAGCCATATGGGGTAAGAGCCTGGTGCAATGCAGTTATTAATTCGACTTTAAAACCATTTTTACATCTTTGATGTTAAACTGATTTCGACGACGCTACCATCTGATCTTCTTCTTCTTCAAACGCTCTATATCGACCACTTGTCAACCAGTCTGTGTGATTTATATGTGATTCGAGCCTAAAAGCGATTGTACATTGTGCCAGTTATGCGCCTACATGTAGGCCAGCACATCCGATTTCTGCGCTGCTTTTATTTACTAGGGTAGCATCCTAGGGCCTACATCAGTCGCCTTTTACGACATGCATTGTGGGTTGCAGTGGTACTATTCTTTGCTTCCTTTGCGGGCCCTGGCACCACACGGGTGACCATTTGATCTTAGCTAAAAGACGTAATGAACGATTGGTCAATATTAATAGAAATTTGAGAGAGATTTGTAGGTGAAAAATTTTGAAATGCCAAGGTAACATTTAATGCTGACAAGTTATCGGCTTTTTGGCCAAATTCAATGTACTTTCTAACACGCTGCTTCTAACATTGAAAAAGTCCCAATGTACTTTATCTATATACTAGCTTCAACATTGAATAAGTAACAATGTACTCTCTACACACTGCCTCTAACATTGAATAAGTCGCAATGTACTTTGCTGTTCACACAGATTAGAGAAACTGAGATGGTATGATGAGGTTACGAACGAGGAACTCAGAGAAAGAACTAAGCAGATACCAGCGGAGAAAGAGCTAAAGAAGAGACACTGTCGATGGATAGGACACACATTGAGAAGACCGACAGAAAGCATTGCAAGACATGCACTGTTTTGAACCCGCAATAAAGAGGAGTAGTGGAATGTCTGGAAATACCTGGAGAAAAGAGCTGGAGACTGATCGTGAAAGGGTAGAAAAGACATGGAAAGAATTGAAAGAAACGACAAGAGAGAGAAAGAGCAGGAAGAATGTTATTGAAGACCTGTGCTCCATTGCGAGTTGAAGTGTGAAGATTATACTTTGTACAAGCTTCCTCTAATATTTAAAAAGTCATAATATACTTTGTATCTGATTGCAATTTTTTTTTAACCGATCTAGAAACTCTTGAGCTTTCAGCTCTTCGGCTCGGTGCCATGGTCATCGTAACCCTTCGGTTCGGTGCCACGAACACCGTGAATCTGGTGAACCTGTGGCTTTTCTGCCACCGCGCTCGAATTAAACTGCTCGCACAGGGAGATTGTCACGAACACGCTGGACAGACGTGCGATCTGATTGCATTACCGACGGTGATAATCTCAGACAAAGCGGCTACATGTCTCTTCTGTCAGACAGTCAAAGAAGATTATTCAAAGTGACACCCGTGTGGTTGTCGGGGTCATAATTCGAGGTAAAAAAAAATAGAACCACATATACCTAAAACATGCTGTTCACATCGAAAGTGGTTCGGCGTGGAACTAGCTACCCCACCCTGTAAAAACACGCAGTTTTAAATAACCACGATGCCCGTTTGCCCAGCGTGTTCGTAGCGAGTTGGACTGCGTGTGACTAGCCCTCTGAGTGTGCGGGTTCATTCCGCGGGCTGGCAGAAAAGCCACAGGTTCCCAGATTCACGGTGTTCGTGGCACCGAACCGAAGGGTTACGATGTCCATGGCACCGAGCCGAAGAGCTGAAAGTTAAAGTGCTTCTGGATCGGAAAAAAGAAAAAAGAAATTTTACAAAAATAACCCCAACCAAATGCGTGAGAGCTTGCAAGGCCTTGGTTGTGGACACATGCCTCCCTTGGAGGTGAAAGGGCTCATCATCATCAGGTGCCGTGCCGGCTGGCGTAGGCGATCATGGATCTCCACAAATCTCTGTCGTTGGTGTTTGCTATCAAATTTGATGTTGACGCTCTACCGTGCCATGAAGTTAGGCTATCCAAAATTTTCTCTCTCTGTCTTCCACTGTCTCTTCTACCCTCGATTTTACCGGTTGTCACAATGTGTTCTAAACCTCCTCCTCATCACATGCCCGAAAAATGATGACTGCCTCTTTCTTATATTGATGATTAGCTTTCTCTGTGTCTTGACCTTATTCAACACCTCAACATTAGTCATTTTAGCAGTCCATGGATTCTCATCATTCTTCTGTAAAACCACGTTTCTGTGGCCTTCAGAGATTTTTCGATATGTGTGTTCATTGTCCATGATTCGCATCCGTATGTCAGTATTGGTTCTATGTAGCACTGTATAACTACATCCGTATGTCAGTATTGGTTCTGTAGCATGTATAACTCACATCCGTATGTCAGTATTGGTTCTATGTAGCACTGATAACTCCATCCGTATGTCAGTATAGGTTCTATGTAGCACTGTATAACTCACATCCGTATGACAGTATTGGTTCTATGTAGCACTGTATAACTCCCATCCGTATGTCAGTATTGGTTCTATGTAGCACTGTATAACTCACATCCGTATGTCAGTATAGGTTCTATGTAGCACTGTATAACTCACATCCGTATGACAGTATTGTTCTATGGCACTGTATAACTCACATCCGTATGTCAGTATTGGTTCTATGTAGCACTGTATAACTCACATCCGTATGTCAGTATTTGTTCTATGTAGCACTGTATAACTCACATCCGTATGTCAGTATTGGTTCTATGTAGCACTGTATAACTCACATCCGTATGTCAGTATTGGTTCTATGTAGCACTGTATAACTCACATCCGTATGTCAGTATTGGTTCTATGTAGCACTGTATAACTCACATCCGTATGTCAGTATAGGTTCTATGTAGCACTGTATAACTCACATCCGTATGTCAGTATTGGTTCTATGTAGCACTGTATAACTCACATCCGTATGTCAGTATAGGTTCTATGTAGCACTGTATAACTCACATCCGTATGTCAGTATAGGTTCTATGTAGCACTGTATAACTCACATCCGTATGTCAGTATTGGTTCTATGTAGCACTGTATAACTCACATCCGTATGTCAGTATTGGTTCTATGTAGCACTGTATAACTCACATCCGTATGTCAGTATTGGTTCTATGTAGCACTGTATAACTCACATCCGTATGTCAGTATTGGTTCTATGTAGCACTGTATAACTCACATCCGTATGTCAGTATTGGTTCTATGTAGCACTGTATAACTCACATCCGTATGTCAGTATTGGTTCTATGTAGCACTGTATAACTCACATCCGTATGTCAGTATTTGTTCTATGTAGCACTGTATAACTCACATCCGTATGTCAGTATTGGTTCTATGTAGCACTGTATAACTCACATCCGTATGTCAGTATAGGTTCTATGTAGCACTGTATAACTCACATCCGTATGACAGTATTGGTTCTATGTAGCACTGTATAACTCACATCCGTATGTCAGTATTGGTTCTATGTAGCACTGTATAACCACATCCGTATGTCAGTATTTGTTCTATGTAGCACTGTATAACTCACATCCGTATGTCAGTATTGGTTCTATGTAGCACTGTATAACTCACATCCGTATGTCAGTATTGGTTCTATGTAGCACTGTATAACTCACATCCGTATGTCAGTATTGGTTCTATGTAGCACTGTATAACTCACATCCGTATGTCAGTATAGGTTCTATGTAGCACTGTATAACTCACATCCGTATGTCAGTATTGGTTCTATGTAGCACTGTATAACTCACATCCGTATGTCAGTATAGGTTCTATGTAGCACTGTATAACTCACATCCGTATGTCAGTATAGGTTCTATGTAGCACTGTATAACTCACATCCGTATGTCAGTATTGGTTCTATGTAGCACTGTATAACTCACATCCGTATGTCAGTATTGGTTCTATGTAGCACTGTATAACTCACATCCGTATGTCAGTATTGGTTCTATGTAGCACTGTATAACTCACATCCGTATGTCAGTATTGGTTCTATGTAGCACTGTATAACTCACATCCGTATGTCAGTATTGGTTCTATGTAGCACTGTATAACTCACATCCGTATGTCAGTATTGGTTCTATGTAGCACTGTATAACTCACATCCGTATGTCAGTATTTGTTCTATGTAGCACTGTATAACTCACATCCGTATGTCAGTATTGGTTCTATGTAGCACTGTATAACTCACATCCGTATGTCAGTATTGGTTCTATGTAGCACTGTATAACTCACATCCGTATGTCAGTATTAGTTCTATGTAGCACTGTATAACTCACATCCGTATGTCAGTATTGGTTCTATGTAGCACTGTATAACTCACATCCGTATGTCAGTATTAGTTCTATGTAGCACTGTATAACTCACATCCGTATGTCAGTATTAGTTCTATGTAGCACTGAAAGGGGTAAAGATGAAAAAAGAAAGAATATTTTTTGTGCAAACTTCCTCTAACATTTAATATGTCGTAATATACTTTGTGCAATGTGCACGGGGTTGCCAATTTAGCATTATTTCCCACCATTTAGCATTAAAGATTTGGATCTATCATTTAGCAGGAAAATCAGCATTAAGGGGTCATACTACTGAAAGTTGGGTCATTATAGCTTATAGATATCGATTTTTCAAATTCATCATATTATGTTAGTATTGTATCTCTACAATCAAATTACGCAAAGAGTTTTTATTTGTGATCACGAAATATGCTTCAAAATTATTTTTGAACAGCCCTAACCTCTATAAAAAGTCGCTATAGAAAATGTCTACAATTGTCTTTCTTATGTCCCTAGATACAGTGTATGGAATTCAATTAACCCAATCGAGTTATGCATGATTGTAAAGCTTGATCTGAGTACTAACATATATATTAGATTCAATTATTCTATGCAATGACTGTATTCTGTAACGGACGATTTTCCTGACAATTTAGACAGAATTCACATTATATTTTTAAAATGCAGTTTTCTCCCATTTGTAAATTTCATTAATGTGGGTAATGTATGTTTTCCACCGTGAAAGAAATCTTCAAGATAGCAATATGAGATTTGGCTCTGACATATATCTTTTAATATTGAAGCCCTTAGAAAACATAAAATGCACCTTTTGCAAGCAAATGAATTTATATGAATATTTTTATGAGCCAGTGGGTCCTATTTTTGGCCGTGAATTTGGTAGGTCATATTCGTTGCGCCCCCAGAGATTAGTTACATGTTACAGAACAATTTAAAGTTGTCAGCGGGCCAGAATATTTGTATATTTAGACTGTGCAGTCGAAAAAAAATTGCTATTATTATTTATTTCTCTCTGCTTGGAGACCGTACGACATTGTTTACAATCCAAGATAGCTGCTGTTTCCATGGCAACCCGATAATATATTGATGCGAAAGATATATAAATTTTCATTTTAGACCAACCTAGTAGCAATTGCTAAGTATCACGTAATTTTACTGAGAGATAAGAAAGTTGAGAAATCCTGTAGCATGACCCCTTAAAACAAAACTAGTTAGCATTTTTATATATTGATTTTAGTGTGGTCCATAAATCAGAAAATTGACTTTAAAAAAAACGGACAAACACAGAAAGTTTACTACAGAGAGATCCGAGTAACGAATTACTTCAGAGAGATCCGAGTAACGAAAGACTACAGATAGATCCGAGTAACGAATGACTAAAGAAAGATCCGAGTAACGAATTACTACAGAGATATCCGAGTCTGCCTCGGAGGTGTAGCCATGCAGTAAGAATGTCAGACCTACAATCACGGGGGTGACCAAAACTTACTGCGGGAAGAGGTCGGCACAAACGGGGAAGCAGAAATCATAGGAATTATATCCTACAGAACTACCCTCCAGTATGCAGACTTGAGAAGAAAGAGGTGGCTCACTTACACCAGCGTGCAAGACAAAATGTATGGCGTGGCTGATAATCTGAGGCAAACGGCTACCTTTATTAGAGAATCCGAAATCCCAATCTAGTGAGAAAGCAGAAGAAGAAGAATCTGTCCTATGCTTTGAATGCATTACTATTAGCTTTATACAATGTGTATGCGATGTGCGGAAACTTACAAGTCTGATATGGTAAGAGCAGATCAGTTCTGGAGAAAACCGAGGAAGGCTGCGGTACTACGTAATAAATTAGTGTTTCAGGACAAAGACACGTATGTATGGTATCACATAAGCTAGCAGACACACGTATGTATGGTATGACATAAGCTAGCAGAGACACGTATGTATGGTATCACATAAGCTAGCAGAGACACGTATGTATGGTATCACATAAGCTAGCAGAGACACGTATGTATGGTATCACATAAGCAAGCAAAAAGGAATAATAAAATAATAAAACTAAAAAACATCTAGCGTATCATCTATAAGTCTTCTTCATGGACAATACAGAAACACATAATGAATCCTAAATGAACTAAACCACGGATACAAATAGGATGGTTACGTGTATCCAGCTTCCCCGCGTCGTACACACGTCTCTAGTTTACGACATCTCTCATATGTTTTATTAAAGCAACCTCATATTGACCAGGGAACAATTCTAGCAAATTTATTTTCTCCCGGATGTCGTACAGATGATCAAGAAATAAGAATTTCTAAAGAATATGATAGCAGCTCGCGTGTATCTTTATCTTCCGTTACTAATTACCCTCGCATGTACAGCTGCTGTCCATGTTTTCGTTTCATTAAAACCAGACAACCTGATCGCACAAGGCGCAGTTATACAGCTGTCAGCAAGCAGGGCCATCATCGACCGACTGCTTGGTCGCACGGCATATTTGGTTCAAGAGCTGCTATATGGTCGTTTTGGAATAGTATCGTAAATATTTTGAAAGCTTTGGTACCCCTAGTAAAAATGTTAAATGCACACATAACTACTAAAACCGGTTAGAGAATGCACACATATTGATTAGAGCCGATGTCGTTTGTAATTAAACAAGACATGTGCGCGCATGTTAGGTTTAAAAAAGGGGTTTTAAAATGCGAAGTGTTGACGGCCTTCATTGCATCGGGTTTTCTCATATGACTCCGCAAATGAAGGCAGAAAGGTAACACCATCTGCTGTGTTTTGCACAATGCACGAACTCCGTAGCTTCAGCACCAATCCTAAGGATCTCATGTTGAGTGAGCTCAGAATCAGAGCAACATTGACCGACTGCTTGTTCTCACGGCAGATTTTGTTCAAGAGCGGCTAAATGGTCGTTTTGGAAAAGTATCGTAAATATTTTGAAAGCTTTGGTGCCCTAGTAAAAATGTTAAATTAACACATAACCACTAGAACTAAATAGAAAATGCACACATAATGAATAGAACCGATGCCGTTTCCAAACGACACATGTGTGCACAGTTACGTTTAAAAAGGGTTTTTAATGTGCAGGGTTGACTTCATTGCCCCGTGTTTCCGCATATGGCTCTGCCCATGTCGGCTGAAATGACATGCCATCTACCGTGATTGTTGCCCAAAGAATGAGCTCCGTAGCTCCAGCAACAATTCTAGAGCTATCATGTTCAGTGAGGACAGAACCTACACAGCACTTCTTACACGACACGACATTATAGGAAAGTGTGAAATAAAATATAAACAGATAAAATGTAGCTTGTTCAAACCCAAGGTACTTCGATGAAGTGAAGAAAATAATACTTCTTCTTTTGCGATCAACTTCTGCTATACAACTACTTCAGTCATCATCATCATCAAGTAGCGTGTCCCTTCCGGAACTTGGCTCCAATGACAGCAATCCTGAAAAACGCTCTGTTCTGTGCAAGTTGACTGGCGTCAGCAGCAGTCATTCTTAGATCGTCAGTGCCATCTTGCGACCATTGTCTTCTAGGTTTTCCTCTCATTCTTCTTCCAGGCACCATTCCCTCCAAACTTCGGTATGTGTCATAAACAGGGTTGTGCGCTTGAGGTCTTCACCGCTCAACCCCACCCCCCCATTAGTTTGTTCTGAAGGGTTGTTCCAGTTGACCAGATTTCCATTCTCATGCTACTCAGGCTGTGGCAATCTTGTAGCATGTCCTGGAATGACTGGTTTGTTGCTCCAGGAGTGTAGACATCCGAATTTTGAGATCCATTATATGAAGGTGTGCTCTGAGACAGCAGTGTCTCGTACCTAAGTGTGAAAATTGTGTGATCTGCGCTTTTCTGCTTAATGTATTTATGTTGTCGAGCTTTGTGTTAGTACGTGTACTGTGCTCCGGTCAAGGATAGACAGAAGAATGATGAAGAGTAAAAGAAGAATCTGGGAATGAAACGACTGTAAATTAAAAAAAAGATAGCATCGACGTCGATGCGTCTTCCCCCATCTTCCCAATGTATATTTGTATTCGGTCACTTTCGTCTAGCTGATCACTTGCTAAAAGTGTCAGCGACAGAGCACATACTCATTTTATTCGGCGACGGTTTAAAATTGATAGGTAATCGACCGATATTTCAACCATGGACACCGGACTATTAATGGACGACATTTATTTACGTTTAAGGGGGAATGAACGTGCGGATAGACTTGCAGGTATGGCTGCTGTCCAAAGCGGACGAGCAATGGACCAGGCTGATATTATAAATTCCTTAAGGGAGAGAGGGCGTGTACATGATTCACGTAATAGCGGTGAATCCACAACACTAACCAGACTGCAAGAACTCAAAGTTAAGTGTGGTGTAGCTCGACAAGAACGCTATGCTGGCAGACAAAGAAGAATTGTAAACCAACAAAGAACCGGTGTCGTTAGTCGCCACACGCTGAGGGACGTACTGAGGGAGAGATCGGAGCACTTATGGACTAATTTGTTCGACGTGCAGTGATGGTGATCCGACGACTAAACTAAACTAAACTAAACTATTTACGTTTGCATGGTTAAATCGCACTGAATATAACTAAAACAATGCTTGTTATTGGGTTGAAGGGGCGTGAGTCAGCTACAGAAGCATTTTCCTTATAAAACCAACAAAGAAACACACCTGGATTTTCCAGAAATCACAATTTGTTTTTATTGACAATTGTAATCAAAACGTGTATAGCCTTCAGCTATGGCACTCAAAGGACTACAAGAATGTCTCCTAAAGCAATATTGCCACCAGCAGCAACCACAAAAATAGAAGACTTCAAAGTGTAATTTCTACAAAGTCTGAAAAGATTGAAAGAAAATTCTCAGTTCTTTAGATATTTAAGTGAGAAAGATGTTGTCTTGGTTACACAATCATCATACAATGGTGCAGATGAAATTCACGAGTACCAAGGGACAAAAATATAGTTTTGATTAACTATAAAAGATTCATTGTTGAAACAGAGTACTGAAGTGTGTGTAATGGTTTAAGAATATAATGGAAATGGGAATCATGAGAAAGCGCCAAAATAATCATTCCTGACGTAATGTAAATAACTTGAGATTCGATGACGACACTGTTTTGATAGTGAACAAGGAAACAGTGCTAAAGGAATTAGTTTAAAAGGATGGGGGTACAGAAAGTACTGGGAAGCGACAACATACAGCAAGACACATATAGATTGGAAGGGGTATGTAACATTTTGGTGAATTTGTCTATCTTGAAAGCATTATAAGCAAATCAGGAGGTACAGATGAGGGTATTAGTGCTAGGATTAGGAAAGCTCGACAAGCCTTTGCTATCCTGCATACAGTGTGGAAATCTACTGCCATCTCCACGAAAACAATGCTCAAGATATTCAGTTCAAATGTGAAATCTGAGGTTGCTGTATGGCTCAGAAACGTGGCGAGTCACCGAGTTAAATACAAATAAAATTCAGACCTTTGTCAACGAATGTCTTCGGCGGATTCTCAGACTGAGATGGTATAAAAGAGATACAAACACAGACCGAAGGATAAGAACCGTACAGGAACCTATGATGACCCAGGTCAAGAGGAGAAAATGGCAATGGGTCGGGCATACCTACGGAAGATACAGTCGACTGTCACTAGGCAAGCACTTGAGTGGAGCCCGCAAGGAAAACGAAAGAGAGGACGCCCTAAAAAGACCTGGAGATGAAGTCTTCTTGGGGAACTGAAGAGTGCTCGACTATCCTGGGACAACATAAAAGAAAACAGCCGGAGACCAAGCAAAGTGGCCAGCAACTGTTGAGGCCTTATGCCCCACGAGGAGCGAAGAAGAATAAGTACAGAAAGTGACAACACAGGCCTAGGTCTGGATAGCAAGAAGAGAGAATGGATGAGCATCTCAAAATGATAGATTCCATAAAAATGTATCATCAAATTAATGTGACGAAGCTAACACAACACAAGTGCACCAATATATTAAAACCGTAATACTATTCGATGTTAGATGTAGGATGTCACTGATGATTTGAGCATGAAGTCTTCAGGGTTGGGATATCTGGCTAATGCAAGATTTAATATCCTTGGATTCTCCAAAAGGAGTTAATTCTTATTTTTCATGTTTGTTGGCCTACACGCTCTGATAAATCCAATAAAAAGTTCGCCTTAGGTTGAAAGGGCGTGCCTCGGCTTAAAGAGGCTTTAATCCTCTACTTAACAAACAAACAAATTCCAAAGGACTGTTATTGTGGCAAAATTCTGCTCAAGACAAGCTATTGACGGTGATGAGATGCAGATCGTCGAACGGATTAACATAATGCATAAACGTTATATCGACTCGGACACAGGTGGATGGTAGGCTCAATACTACACTCGACGATCCGTACCTGAAGAAAGGAATTAACCTTCCTACCTCCTGTATACTACATAATCAAAATGTGAAGTGACAGACACTTCATACTATAATGGCTGAAAAGGCTTCTTCTTCTTTTGTCGTCACACTGCTACCGGGTTGTTACCCAGTGTCGTGGTTTTCTGTTTTTGTCTTGCGCTGCTCTGGTGGCTTGTGTGATTGTTATCTTTGCTCTTTCACAGGATTCTGCTACGCCATCTAACCGTCTTTTCCGTGGTCTTCCTCTTGCCTTCCTTCCCGATGTTCTGTTGTAGAAGACTGTATACTGTGGAGTTTGGAAGCATTCTTATTAAGTGGCCAAACCACTTCATTCTTTGTTTCTCTATGTAATTCAAACACGGTTTTGTGCCAACTTTCTTTCTTATGCTGATGTTAGTGATTCTGTCTTTTCTTGTGTTGTTGGTAACTTTTCGCAGGCAACGCATTTCACATGTAGTTATTTTTGTGACTGCGCTTTGCTCAATGTCCATGTTTGGCTCTGGTAACACAAAGTAGGTATAAAAATGCTGTTGATCATCTGTTGCTTAGCTGCCTGTGAAATTTTGGGTGCCTTAACAATGGGGCTAGCTGGTAGGTTACAGCATTTGCTTTTGCACTCTAACCTCTATCTCTCATCTAGTCTTCCGTCTTCTGTGAATATGCTTCCTAAGTATTTGAATTCTTTCACTTGGTTTATTTTAGTGCCATTGACATGGATGTCTAGATTATTATGTTTTCTTCCCAGATTCATTATTTCTGTTTTAGTGTTGTTGATTTTCATGTCATGTTTTACACAATTTTTGTTCAAGGTGTCAATATGATGTTGTAGATCTGGTTCATTTTGATTTCACTGATCATCTGCAAACAGCAGTTCATTTATTTCATCATTATCTGAATTTGACTCTTGAGTTATTTTATCCATATATGCAATAAAGAGTAGTGGTGAGAGGACACAACCTTGTCTAACACCTGATGTAATGGAGAACCAGTCGGTCATTCCTTCTGTAGTTCTTACTGTACTCTGGCTATCTTGATATAAGGCCATGATATTACCTAATAGTTGTCCCTGGACGCCATATTCTTCAAGGATCTTCCATAGTTTGCACCTGTTTACTCTATCAAAAGCCTTTTCTTGGTTTATAAATATAAGTTGTTTACTTTGTATTCAATTGTTTGTTCGCAGATCTGTCTTATGTGTAAATATTGCGTCTGTGCAGCTCTTACCCTCCTAAACCCAAACTGGCTATTGCTTAACTGGGGCTCTAATATATGTCTTGCTCTTCGCTCCAATATTTTTGCAAACATTTTTCCTATATGGCTCAAAGAGCGATACGCATGTATGTTTCATACTCTCTTTTGTCTCCTTTGTTCTTCCATATTGGGACTATAATAGCTGAAAAGGCTACGGAATGTTAAAGAAGAAAGATGCAGATCAGAGAAAAAACCAGTAGATTAAACCAAGAAAAAACATAAACATTCCAGAAAATGATAGTCATTATATGCAATAAACTCATTGTCAATGAGAAGATTGAAGACTTAAAGAGAGTTATTCAGCGAGACATTGTTGCCTGAGCTAAGACGTTCGTGCTTTGTGCAATACTATTAGTAGGTGGCGTGCCATTTTTGTCGAGAGTGGCGATGTCATATCGGGAAACCCGGTGCAATTAAGTCAGACCTTCACCTTTACAATACTTTATACATATATATATCATCATCATCATCAGGTGTCGTGCCAGCTGGTGTATGCGATCATGGATCTCCACAAATATCTACCTTTGGTGTTTGCTATCAACTCAGATGTTGACGCTCTAACGTGCCATGACGTCAGGCTATCCAAAACTTTCTCTCTCTGTCTTCCTCTGTTTCGTCTACCCTCGATTTTACCAGTTGTCACAATGTGTTCTAAACCTCTCCTCCTCATCACATGCCCCGAAAAATGATAACTGCCTCTTTCTCATATTGATAATCAGTTTTCTCTGTGTCTTGATCTCATTCAACACCTTAATATTAGTCATTTTAGCATGACTAGTATATATATATATATATAATATACATATTATACATATATTTATGCATATGTCGAAACTGCTCACGTGTTTTCGATATGCAACAATAAACGTTATTAACAGAATAATAACGAACAGTGACTCTAGTAGGAGTAATATTTATTATTTACCAGAATAGACAACAACGTTTATCCCAATTATAGATAGTTATATATATTTCTTCCATGGTGAGTACCAAAGCAGTAGAAACGATTTGACAATCTAAGCCAGTAGATCTCAAACTTTTGAAGTCGGGGCACACTTGAAGTCCTACAGAAAAATCATAGGCACACTCACAGCCAACAATAAACTCATACGGCCAGCGGACTCATGTAAAATTTCTAGGAAATAAGACCACAAACGTCACGTGTTCTCGCATTCCTGTATATAGACGAGTTCATTTTAAAATCAATACAACATGCTAAATCATTATGCAACAAGTTAAATTTTAAAATAAGGAATATCAATATTATGAATAGCTTTCATGAATAAATAACCAGACACATAGAATTAAGTAAAATTGCAAAAAAAGCTTGCAGTGTTCTATCAAACATATATCAAATCCAGCACCCCAACTCAAACTAGTTCAGAGTTTCCCCATTCAGTTATGCAGCAGAATATTAAAGTTGTCTGTCACACACTGTAAACAATAATAATAATAATTCCTCTCGTACCGTTATACGTTACATAGGGCCTGCAAGTAATTTCTCCATACCGCTCTATTCTGGGCAACTCGCTCAATCTCCTCCATGGAACTGAGACCGATATTTCTTGCCTCTCTCAGCAAAGTTCGCTTCAGGGTCTCCTTAGATCGACCTCTCTTTCTTGAACCCTTTGCATCCAACTGCAATGCCTGTTTTGATATTCGTTGATCATTTCTCCTCAAGGTGTGCCCAACATATTTCCATCTTCTCTTTCTTATAACAGTTGTCACTAGTGGTTGACCAGACATGTCTCTGATTTCATCACTTCTCCTGAATTCGTTTCATTTTATATTCATTATTTTTCGCAGACATCTATTTTCAAATGCATTCAACTTGCTTTCTATATCTTTAGTCATTTTCCAACTCTCGCTGGCATATGTTAGCATTGATACAACATTTGAATTGAAAATTCGTAATTTAGTTTTAATACTATATAACTTGCAGTTCCATATATTATTTAGACTTTTAAAAGCTGATGTTGCTTTTCCAATTCGTATCATAATTTCTTTTTAACATTTCCTGTGCAATCAAAATTGCTACCCAAATAGGTGAACTGCTCTGTTATTTTTATCATTTTAGATTCCAGTGTGATATCTGCATTACTTGCCATAGGTGTCTTCATTATATTTGTTTTTTCATAGCTTATCTGCAGTCCAACTTTGATGCTATAGATGACAAGTTGTCTGTTTTTCTTTGCATATCTTGGTTGTTTCTACTTAACAAGGCAATATCATCTGCAAAATCCAAATCTTCTAGTTGACTATTTTCTACCCAATCGATGCCAGTTTCGCCTCTGCAACATTTTCGCATCACCCAGTCAATGGCCACTCCAAACAATAGCGGAGATAGAATACAGCCTTGCTTTACTCCGCTTTCAACCATAAACCAGTCGCTGTGTCCACCATCAGTGCGAACTGCACACTGTGAACACCATCATAGAGGCTCTTTATAATGTTTATTATTTTGTCTGGTATTCCATAGCATCTCAGAATATTCCACAGATAGATTCTGTGTAGACTATCAAAGGCTTTTTAAAATCGATGAAATTTAGTATGAGTGGTTGCTGCTTCTCAATATGTTCCTCCAAAATTAGTCGTAGGGTAATTATTTGGTCTAAGCAGCTTCTCCCAGGTTTAAAACCAGCTTGTTCTTCTCTCAGGTTGTGTCCACTGCTCCTTTGATTCTATTAAGAATGATTTTGCAGAAAGTCTTGGTCATTACTGATAATAGGGTGATCCCTCTCCAGTTGTTGCAATCTTTGAGATCACGTTTTTTGGGGATCTTAACAATTATTCCCTTCTTCCATTGAAATGGGACAGTTTCTTCTTCCCATACTTTATTAAATAGTTCTTGCACCTGGCTAATAGTTGTATCATCAGACGCTTTGAGCATTTCTGCAGTAATGTTGTCATCACCCGCTGCCTTATTGTTTATCAAGGAATTGATCGCCTCCTCGACCTCAGCTACACTTATCATTTCTTCGTTAATTGGTAGGAGCTGTTTCTTGCCTCTTTGTCAAACTTGAGTAGTACTGGTGGATCAGGTCTATTTAATATTTCTTCAAAATGTTCTGCCCATCTTTTCTTCTGCTCGGTATCTGATGTTAGAACTTTACCATCTTTACTCTTGATTGGGCCACCCTTTGAAACAAATGTTCCAGTAAGTTGTTTTAGTGTGTTGTATAGCATTTTACTGTTTCAAGTCTTAGCTGCCTTTTCCCCTTATTCGGCCAGTCGATTGACATATGCTCTTTTATCTCTTCTAGCCGATCTTTTCACTTCCTTGTATTTTAGTCTATATTCCTCTTTAGCTTGGATTTCATCTGTTGCATCCTTAGTATTAAATATGGCTAGTTTCATCTTTCTTCTTTCTTGAATACATTTCCAGGTGTCATCCTTATCCAGGGTTTCTGTCTTTCGTCTTTAATCCTGCGCTACTATTTGCTGCCCCCAATAGTGTGTCCTTTATCTTAGTCCATTTGTCTTCAATGTTCTGTTCATTTTCACCATTGAGTAACTCGAACCTATTCTTAAGTTCGAGCTGATATTCCTCTTTTACCTCATTATTTTGTAGTCTTTGACTGTCTATTCGCAGTTGTTCTTTTTAGTATGGTGAATTTTCAATTTCATTTTCAATTTACCTATGCATAAATTATGATCACTTCCTACATCTGCCCCTTTGTATGCACGGACATCCAGCAACGATGTTCTAAATTGTGTATTTATGCACATATGTTCAATCTGATTCCTGGTCACTCCATCTGGTGAGTGCCAAGTAAGTTTATGAATTTCCTTATGTGCAAAGATGGTACCTCAAATTACTAAGTTTGACAGCATACATAATTCCGCCAGTCTTTCTCCATTCTCATTCATTGTGTTTATTCCTTGTTTTCCCATAGCTCTCTCTACCCCTACATTATCACTTCCAACCTTGGCATTAAAGTCCCCATTACTACTAACAGGTCATGTTTTTGGGTCTTGTTAATTTGATCTTGTAGTTGCTCATAAAATGTGTCTTTCTTATCATCGTCAGCCTCATTTGTTGGTGCATAACACTGCAGTATTGTCATATTGACATGCCTGGTACTGAAGCGGCTCTAATTATCCGGCTCGAGATGGGTTCCCATTCTAACATGCTCTTTGCTACTCTAGGTGTCATCATTATACCCACTCCTTCAAAATGCTTACCATCTTCTCTTCCTGAATATATGAAAGTTAATCCACTAACTACTCTTCTATCTGTTCCAGGTCATCTCACCTCACTTAACCCCAGTATGTCCAGCTCGTATCTCTTCATTTCTTCTGCAATTTGGGCTGATTTTGTAGCCGTGGCCATCGTTCTCACATTCCAAAATCCAATTTAGTGTGTGTTTTAGAGCCAAGTAATGTACGAGTCGGGTTGCTGACTTCCGCAGAGCGGCTTTCATCAGCAACCGTCATTGATGCACTAGGTGCCCCACCGCACACCACCTGGCTGGTCGGTTTACCGGTATGGCGTCCTTTCTTACAAGTTTCTGTAGCTATTTCAATTTCTTGTGATGAGGTAGCTGGCCTCACGCACAAGTCCTCCTCCTTTTTCATCCGGGCTTGGAACCGGCATTGGCAGAGTTTGTAAACAATAACTTAATAAATAAATCAAAACTGTCGTTACTGTCTATAGTACCGCTGTTTAGGGCGGTGTAGGACAAGTGGAACGTGAGCCTGAGGAAGTTAATGGCTAGTTCAGTTGCCGGGAAGTTGTTCATGTTAAGATTTTTCTTTTATGCCCACAACAGAAAAAAATCCCTGGCCTTACCGTGAATTGAACACGGGTCTCCTGCATGGTAGCCGCGCTCTAATCCATTCGACCAGATACTCCTCTGGCAACTAAATACATAAGATACAAAAAAGCAAGAAATACAGAAATAATTGGAAAACGCTACATACCTTTATTCATCATTTAATTTCTGTCTTTGAGAAGCATGGGTCTGATGTGTTTTGTCGATTTTTTACCCTGGTGTCCGCTGGTACCGCGTTGCTGACCCCTAATCTGGGATTTCCTAGCTCTTTCCACGCACAGTTATTTCCTCAATTTTTAAGCAGTTAATTCAAGGAAGTAAAAAAAAAAAAAAAACGATCCCAACTACTTGTCAATAAATAAACATATATATATTATTATATACTAAATTGAGGAAAACTGGACAACCCAATAGAATAACAAGGTTAAAAAGTAGTAGAAGTAAAACTAGAAAGACTTCTTATAAGGGCAGCAACTCTATTGCGAGCGTAGATTGTGCAGGGGCTTAAAGCGTGGAAAGAGCTAGATCGCATCTAGGAATATCACCGAGCATATTGGTGCGCATGGGCACACATTTTGAGAACCATTGATCTAAACTGAAACGTACAAGGGAAACAACTATCGAACATATCAAGTTTGACGATTTATACCCTGACAGGAAGGAAAACACGGTAAGTTTTCAATAACGGATTGACGGTTAGCACACGTGGTAATAAAGGTGATAGGAGGTGGGAGATGCCACCAGAAATTGTTGCCCCAGGGTGAGAAAATGTTGCCTGTCGTCACTGGAGGAGAAAATGGAATCATGCATGAACGATCTAAGAAAATAGTTTCTTACGCAAATTTGATTGTGTTCATCTACGATTTGATTTTCTCTTCTCTCGCTCTGTCTCTTGCATGTAGCCTTCTCTCTCTCTCTCTCTCTCTCTCTCTCTCTCTCTCATTACGTCTATCTCTTATGATATCATATTTATTGTTTCATTTCCACAAACCTCATATTTGCATTTATATATATGTATTCATTTTCAGTACAAACTCATCTCACGTATGTACGTAAGTGTGTAGGGGTGTAGGCATGTATGTATGTGTGTGTGTATACGTGTGTAATTGTGTGTGGATGTGTGTATGTGAGTATGTATGTATGTATGTGTTTGTGTATGTATGTATGTATGTGTGTATGTATGTATACAATGGCGGCCCGTGATCATTTTTCTTGGTGGGACCAGACACAAATTTTCGGGAAAATCATGGTTTTGGAGTATTTACTATTATTTGTCTATTCCGAGAAGTTATTCCCCTTTCGGTTTTTGGTGGGGCGTGCCCCACTGGCCCTTAATGACGAGCCGCCCCTGTATGTATGTATGTAGTATGTCTACAGAAGGAATTGGGCGAGAGAGTGAGATTGACGAACTGTGCAACTCTTTCTCACTTTAAACCAAATCATCGCGCAAGTCACATTTCATCCATCCCTGATGAAAATTTGGCATCATCACCCATGATGGACGAGCATCATCATGTATGTATGTGTGTATGTATGTATGATGTATGTATGTATGTATGTATGTATGTATGTATGTATGTATGTATGTATGTATGTATGTATGTATGTATGTATGTATGTATGTATGTATGTATGTATGTATGTATATGTATGTATGTATGTATATATGTATGTATATATGTAAGTGGGTGTGTGTTGATATGTGTGTACGTGAGTATATATGTGTGTATGGGCATATATGTATCTATACATGTATGTGTGTTTATGTATGCGTAAAAATCACTTCCATGGAAGAAATTTAACAATTTACCCAGGACAGAGAGGGATGGAGAAAATACTTGCATAACCTATGTGACGTACAACATTACGAGGACAATACTTATATATATATATATATTTTCCCGATCCAGAAGCACTTGAGCTGAAAGCTCTCCGGCTCGGTGTCATGGACATCGTAACTCTTCGGCTCGGTGTCATGGACATCGTAACTCTTCGGCTCGGTGTCATGGACATCGTAACTCTTCGGCTCGGTGCCACGAACACCACGAACACCATGTAGCTTTTCTGCCAGTCCGCGGAGTTGAACCCGCACTTGCAGAGGACTAGTCACCCGTAGTCCAACGCGCTACGAACACGCTGGGCACATGGGCATATTTATATATATATAATAGCTGTATATATGTCCTGTTCATATGTATGACAAATCAAAATGCAACAACCATATTTAAAACATTAATTTTGGTTCACATTTTTTACATCCTTTATTATTTCTTTTACCATAATTTCTTTCTTCATATACAAAAAAAAATTTCAATTATTAACTGGGAAAAACCAGAGGGAGCCTTGTAACCACCTCAGGCTGGAGTCGTTTTATCTACCGACCAGTTCTCAATCAAGCTCAACTTTTTTTCTCACAATTTCCATTCATTCAACCGACAACAGACTTTCCCTCTATAATTTTCTTGTCAGCAACGAACAACGAACCCTCATAGATGATGTTCGCACGCTTTAATACCAATTTCAGACATTCAGGGGCGAGAACCGGAGTCTTGGGGCCCGTAGACGCTCGACAAATGGCACATTAGACCGGCAACAAAAGAAGTTACCTCACATTTACAGCACCCTAGAGACGCGTTTGTCCTGCCAGAGAGCGCTAGTGTTTATGGCTGCCATTTTGAAAAGATGGAAGTCTCTAAGGTTGTTATTGTTTTTTTTGTCACAAATAATGGACTGATGATTAATTTCAGGCCTGGGCTGTGATCATCTTCAAGGTTTTGTTAAACAGTGACATGTTTCTGAGAAGGAGGTCACATCATTCACTTAAAAAGTTGTCCAGTCATAGGTCTGGGCAGATGTCCCTGAACTTGTACTAGTTGTGTAAATTCTTGCCTTGAAAAGTTTGCTTTTTCTTTCTTCTATCTCTAGTTGTCTTCTTCTTCTTCTTCTTTGTGTTCGTTCTTTACGACCAATTTTAATCACTCTTTGTGATATGTTTGATCTTTGCCAAGAACGTGTATACGTTGCACATTGGTTTGGTAGGCCCCTAAACCATAGACTTCTACACGTTTAGGACGTGCATCCGATTTCATTCAAACCTCCTTAGACGCCTCTTACGACATGTGTGGCAGGCAACAGTGGTTCTATTCTTTATACCCCAAATTTGGGCCCCGGTAACCACTCGGGCGTCTCTACTTGTATTTCTTTCTTTCTTATTCGCTTCGTTATGTAGTTTCTGTCGTCGTTTCCCAATTTGTTATCTTCTTTTGTCGGTGTATAGAACTTTTCTTCGATAGATCTATGCTGCTTCTTGTTTCTTTAAACTGTGTGTTGGCCCGTCTGCCCAGCGCGTTGGACTACGGGTGACTATCCCTCTGTGTGTGCGGGTTCAATTCCGCGGGATGACAGAAAAAGCCACAGATTCCCCAGATTTATGGTGTTCGTGGCACCGAACCGAAGGGTTACGATGTCCATGGTACCGAGCCGAAGAGCTGACAAGCTCAAGTGCTTCTGGATCGAAAAAAAAATTGTGTGTTGAATCTCTATGCAGTAGACGGTATAATTTCTTTCATGTTTAACTTGTATATCGAATATAGTGAGAGTCTGTAACTTAACTCTTTGTGAACCAAATGTCACACTACGTAGCTTTGTGTTGGACTCTGTTTTACCAGGAGCCACACTAAAGGATGTTTTTATTCTAAAAGCAAATGGCTTATAAAAACATGGCTTTCGCCGTTGTCCACTAGGAGTTAAGTGGTACTGAGCTCGAACACAAATCAAGCGTACCGGTTCAAACTACGAGGGGGGCAAGTTTGGAAGCAAATTAGTTTCCTTATATTTTTATGAACGATAAAAATACACCTCACCGTTCAGAAAGCAATGGCAAACTTCTGAACGTATAAGTGGTGCCTAGAAAAATTGCCGACTAGCTCACTGTTGTTGATGGCTAAATCATGTGAAGGATATGCCACGATTTTCATTTTTTTTATCGAGTATCTATGCAATAAGCTATACTGGTTTTTTTCTGGTTAAACTGTATGTTGAACTTCTATGCATTAGGATATACTGTTTATTTCTAGTTTCTACGCATCTTTATGCTGTTTCTGTCTTCGTTTCCACCTTTAGTCTGCGTACTTAACCTAACCCTTTCACGCATAGTGTCCATCGTAGTGGACAACTATTATTCGTTCGTTTCACAGCTACAGATGCGTGTTTCGTGATCACTGAGGCATTTAGTTCGTTTCACTGCTACAGATGCGTGTTTCGTGATCACTGAGGCATTTAGTTCGTTTCACTGCTACAGATGCGTGTTTCGTGATCACTGAGGCATTTAGTTCGTTTCACTGCTACAGATGCGTGTTTCGTGATCACTGAGGCATTTAGTTCGTTTCACAGCTACAGATGCGTGTTTCGTGATCACTGAGGCATTTAGTTCGTTTCACTGCTACAGATGCGTGTTTCGTGATCACTGAGGCATTTAGTTCGTTTCACTGCTACAGATGCGTGTTTCGTGATCACTGAGGCATTTAGTTCGTTTCACAGCTACAGATGCGTGTTTCGTGATCACTGAGGCATTTAGTTCGTTTCACTGCTACAGATGCGTGTTTCGTGATCACTGAGGCATTTAGTTCGTTTCACTGCTACAGATGCGTGTTTCGTGATCACTGAGGCATTTAGTTCGTTTCACTGCTACAGATGCGTGTTTCGTGATCACTGAGGCATTTAGTTCGTTTCACAGCTACAGATGCGTGTTTCGTGATCACTGAGGCATTTAGTGTCCTGCTATGCACGAATCCCAAAACAGTTGATATATGGCGAACTTGAAGGGCAATGTTCTGCTATTGGACAGAAAACGCTTTAAAGACACCCTTAAAGTGTCTCTGAAATGTTTCGATATAGACACCACGCGCTGGGAATCCCTTGTGCAAGATTGCCAAATGTGCCGCTGTAACAACACAAGAGGAACCCGCATAGCTGAGAATCACCGTACCATTGAGGCACAGAGAAAACGAGCTGCACGAAAAGACAGAACACGCACCACGCCACATATGTATACCACACCCGTGGTAGGGGATTGTATTCTAGGATTGGACTCTACATGGACTCCGCACACACCAGAGAGGGGCAGCAGCACACGTCTGAGACTGTTGTCATCATCGCTTGCGATGGACGGCTATTATTACTGCTAGGGACTAGCTGTGGACGTCGTGTCTATTGCAAGAGTCGTAAATTAACTTGTACTTCTACTGTATAGTCAAGGTGGCAGACACATACAAGACGGTATTCATTCTAAAAAAGCATGCATGAAAGGAATCTATGTTCAGTAGGTTTGTGCTGTTTCTTATTTCTTGAAGCTGTGTGTTGAACCTCTATGTATTAAGCTATATTTTGTCTTTCTTCTTTAACTCTTTCTTCCCGTAGTTTTTATTTAACCTTTAACTAAAAATAATAAACCCTCTCGTACTGTTATACGTTACATAGGGCCTGCAAGCAAATTCTCCACACCGCTCTAATCTAGGCAACTCGCCCAATCTCCTCCATGGAACTGAGACCGATATTTCTTGCCTCTCTCAGCAAAGTTCAGGGTCTCCTTAGGTCGACCTCTCTTTCTTGAACCCTTTGCATCCCACTTCAATGCCTGCTTTGATATTCGTTGATCATTTCTCCTCAAGGTGTGTCCAACATATCTCCATCTTCTCTTTCTCATAACAGTTGTCACTAGTGGTTGACCAGACATGTCTTTGATTTCATCACTTCTCCTGAATTCATTCCATTTTATATTCATTATAAAATGAATTTTTTAACCCATCTTTTTTCTTTCACCCTTTCTCTCGTTAGTTCCTATTTAACATGTGTGTGCATTTATATTGGAGTGTATAAAGAAACAGACAGTATAATGGTTGTCCGTCACACTGGAAACATACCGCGAGCCAATATATAGGCACAGAAGGGTGATTGGGTTAAGCCGTGTGTGGTTAATTGATTGATTGATTGATTAATAGCTAGGACCATCATTAATACACTTCGGTGAGTAACCATGTGTGATTCGATCTCTTTCTTACACAGAAGAATATCTGATGTTGTGCACGAACTCCGTAGCACCGCCCCGATGTAATTGTGAATATAGTGAAGATATTTTTGTATGAATTTTTATTTTTTATATTTTCTAATGAATTGTGCACGGGCAGCGACTTTTCAGCCCTGCTCTTTTCAATGTTGAACTGCCAAGTATTCTTTTATATGCTCAACTTTAAAACGGGACCTTCGTTTTATCATCCGTCTCTGATAGGGCTAGGAACACGATCTCACCTACAATAATATCAGGGATCTCTGGAAAACAATCCTGATGGCTCTACACGGGATCGAACTGATTCCCTTTAGAACGAGAAGCTAGCACCTAATCTCTACGCCACAGAGACCCAGACCAGGGAAAACAGAAAAATAGATAACGCTATATTTGTATGATAATATGTACGTTTTTACTACTGGAAAATGACAAAGAAATATCTCTAGACTTGGCTTACATTTCTAAATTGTTCCCTATGAAAGATTCTCTCCAGATAACACGACGGGAGATCAGAAATAAAGATATCTAAACATTACCAAAACTCTAGCGTATAAAAGGCAAGAAAATAGAGGTGAGCAGGTCAGACATTGAACAAATTGTAGGACTATAATATCAGGCGGCAATTACTCACGTAAAGCACACAGGGGAAATGTACGGAGGGAAGGTGTGGGATAAACTAATGTAAGGAAGGAATTGATTGGGCATATTCTGCGGAACATTCGAGTGTTACTAGGCATGTACTTACTATCGGTTCGCACTACAGAGACAAATGGACAAAAGACCATTCCCAGCACTCCAACAGTGACCGATACTATGGTCTGTCCCGTAGTGAACAAGTTGCCATACTTCGCCTCCGTACCGGCCATAACAAGCTACGCGCCCACATGTACAACAAGTTCAAAATAGGCACAACTAGCCTGTAAAAAAAACAAAAAAAGGAACCCTTTCATACCTCGTGGTATATGGGTCAATACAGTTCTAGGCCTGTATTTTTCATTGACCGTCGGCACACGATGGGTGATGTGGTCAGCATCACGCCGGCCTTTACTTTCCCGCCTTTACTTTCCCAGAGCATGTCTGGTACCCAGTTGAGGCTGGGTCGACCTGAGAGCAGTCGCGGTCAGGAAAAATTCCACGCGCATTGCGGGAGCTGAACCCAGACCACCAGCCTTGCGAAGCGAGTTCACTAACAACTACGCTACAGCGGTCTCACAACTAGCCTGTGCCCATGCAAAAAGGCGGACATGACGGCAGAAAACGTTCTGCAGGATTGTCAACGGAAAGCAGGTTTAAGAAACGAAACCTGACCACGAAACACAGAGCTTCGCGAAAAGCTGTACGGGGAACGGAGTCCCTAAAAACTACGGTAAAATTCATGATAAAAGTTGGTTCATCAGTCTAGGCCGGGAACGCGAGAGAGAGAGAGAGACATGTACCTGAGTGGAACCAGCAGGAGAAACGGAAAAGATGATGTACTAAGCAGACCTGGAGTCGGTGTCTTCTTGAGGAACTGAAGAATGCTGAATTATCCTGACAAGATCATAAAAACATATTCCTGGAAACATGGTAATAACTGTTGATGTCCTATGCTCCACGAGGAACGGAGAAAAGTAAATAGAAAAACAAAATAAATAAAGACGAATAAACTGTGAATAACTACGGTGCGCCTGAATGGCGGGCGACACTGATAATAAGGAAAGCAGGTTTTCACGCAAAAATAAGTCAGAAACGCCAGTACCAGGTGCCCTGACTATGCCTGAATTTATAGCGGGCGAAGGCAAGACGAAGAAGAAGAAGAAGAACTGTGAAGAACGAGTTTCGCACATACTTGTAATAAGCCATTGTTTGATTGATTGATTGATTGATTGATTGATTGACTGATTGATAGAAACAATCACCATTACAGTACTTTGGTAAACATGTATGTGAGCTCCGATCCCTTTTTTTAATAGAGAAGTATATCAACAACAGTACACAACCTTCTACGCACGGTAAAGGTTCATGATGTCTCCTCTTCTTCAAACGCTCCATATCGACCACTTGTCAACCACTCTGTGTAATTTGTATGTGATCTGAGCCTAAGAGCGAGTGTACGTTGTACCAGTTATGCACCTACAAGTAGGCCAGCACATCCGATTTCTGCGCTGCTTTTTATTTACTAGGTAACATCCCTAGGGCCTACATCAGTCGCCTCTTACGACATGCCTTGTAGGTTGCAGTGTTACTATAGGTTCATGATGTAATTTGAAGACGTTGAATGTTTTGTAGGAATATTTTTCTTACATTTGTCTTTGTTGTTTTAAATCGCCCGCTTTAAATTCAGACATAGCCACGGAACCATCTTCGTCTGCATTCGCCTGCTATGTTCGCCCTCTGTGTTCGCCCTCTGCGTTCGCCTGCTATGAATTAAGGCGTAGTCATGATGCCTGGTATTGTGCTTCTGACTGATTTTTGCGTGAAAGCTTACTGACCGTTTCAACGCTACCCCTCGTCATACAGGCGGGCCTTTTCCGATTTCAAAAGTACTGAAAAGATCTGATGCCACGGCACTCTAACAGATTGTTGCGGGAAGACTTCCTTTCCTTATCACCAGTTTCTCTCATCATTCAGACGATCCTTAATTTGACTTCAGAGGTACGTGTAGTTTATGTCCACAAGAAAAGCATCACTGTTTCCTGTAACCTAACCGCATTCCGTGGGCCCACCAACGATGTTGACATCGAACCCCAGTATTTCCACGATACGTGGTCACTACCGCAGTGTGTTATTAGCTTGACTATTGGCGACCCCATTTCTCTTAGTGATTAATAATACCTAAGACGTGATGATGAGCATTTTAAAATGAACAAAATAGAACGGTTTAACTGAACAACTGTTGGGGGCATTCAATGATAAACTGATTTAGGTAGTGATTGTGAATGATTGTCTTAATTAGTGATTGATTTACTATGTATCTGATTTATTAACCTATTTAGAGACAGATACAAAGAAAAAGGTCGACCACGCAGTAGGTGGACCTCAGAGATAACAGAGGCGATGAAATACACTGTTTATGAAGCGCACACAAAAGCCCGTTCTTATTACACTGAAGCTGTGAGGAAAATCAGGATTGGAGAGAAAGAAGGACAATGCGCATAGAGAGGCTCGCTCCATGTGTCTCCTTTTTCGACCTGACGCTGAAAGGCAAAACATGATTAGAGAATAGATAGATAGACGGATAGATTAATCTACTTCTCGAGTATCTGACTCCGGAAACAGTTATTGAAAAACTGAATAACTATTATTCCTGCAGCTGTTACTTGTCTATTATGTCCGTACAGTATCACTGTTGAATCTTGTTTTGCTGGATACCAAATTACAACCCAAAAAAAAGTTAATTGCATATCCTTTACATGACTACGAACCAACCCCAGCTTTTTAACGCTGTTTTTGAGATTTTTCTAAGCATTATTACGTTCAGTAATTTGCCATTGCTTTCTGAACGGGTGGTGCCATCGTCTTTTTGTAAAAATCCATGCGAAACAATTTGCAACCAAATTGTCTGCAGCGTGATTCGAACTCAGAACGTCGGGGTTAATAGACCGAGTCACTATCCCCTAACCCACAGACGTCACCACCAAATTACAAGGATACAAAAAAAAAATTGTGTGGAGAGTGTAGAGGAATATTAAGAGAAAACTAGCGTATATGGAATACTGTGAGGAAAATAGGATGTAGTGAATAGTGTGTAGAAAACAGTGTCGCAAATATTGTGTAGACAATAGAGTGTAGTAAATATTATGTGGACAATAGAGTGTAGCAAATATTGTGTAGACAATATAGTGTAGTAAATATGTAGAAAACAGAGTGTAGCAAATATTGTGTAGACAATAGAGTGTAGTAAATATTATGTGGTAAATAAGATGTAGCAAATATTGTGTGGTAAATAGAGTATAGTAAATATTGTGTGAAAAATAGAGTGTAGCAAATATGTAGAAGATAGAGTATAGTAAATATTGTGTGAAAAATAGAGTGTAGCAAATATGTAGCAAATAGAGTATAGTAAATATTGTGTGAAAAATAGAGTGTAGCAAATATGTAGAAGATAGAGTGTAGCAAATATTGTATGGAAGATAGAGTATAGAACAAAATAATAAAAGTACGAGAAAGGGAGAAAGAAAGAATAGTAACATGAAAAAAGAATAAAAGCAAGAAAGTAAAAAGAAAGAAAGAGAAAAATATTATGACACAATTTTTCACGCATCTGAAATTAACGATCTGGAAGTAAATGATAATTAAATGTATTAAATAATAAAGACCATTGGGAAAGTAAAAGAAAAATAGCAGAGAGAAAGAAAAAGAAGAAAAAGCTGAAAAAAAAGAATTACAGTAAATGAAAGAATAAATTTCGATAAGAAATGTCCGTATGTTGCCGGAACCTCAATGGCAGCAAAGAATAGCAACACTGCGACCTACAAGGCATTAGATAAGAGGCGATTGAGGTAGAGCTTAGGGAAGCTATCCTAGTAAATAAAAAGCGTCGAGAAATCGGATGTGTTGGTTTACTTGTAGCGCATAACTTGCACAACTATCACATAGAAATCACAAAGAGTGGTTTAACAGTGGTCATATGGAACGTTGAAGAATAAGAAAAGAAAGCAACAAGAAATTAATATATAGATTTTTTTTTATTTAATAATTCCTCTCGTACCGTTATACGTTACATGGGCCTGCAAGTAATTTCTCCATACCGCTCTATCCTGGGCAACTGGCTCAATCTCCTCCATGGAACTGAGACCGATATTTCTTGCCTCTCTCAGAAAGTTCGTTTCAGGTCTCCTTAGGTCGACCTCTCTTCTTGAACCCTTTGCATCCAACTTCAATGCCTGTTTTGATATTCGTTTATCATTTCTCCTCAAGGTGTGCCCAACATATCTCCATCTTCTCTTTCTTATAACAGTTGTCACTAGTGGTTGACCAGATATGTCTCTGATTTCATCACTTTTTCTGAATTCGTTCCATTTTATATTCATTATTTTTCGAGACATCTATTTTCAAATGCATTCAACTTGTTTCTATATCTTTAGTCATTTTCCAACTCTCGCTGGCATATGTTAGGATTGATACAACATTTAAATTGAAAATTCGTAATTTAGTTTTAATACTATATAACTTGCAGTTCCATATTTTATTTAGACTTTTAAAAGCTGATGTTGCTTTGCCAATTCGTATCATAATTTTTTTTAACATTTCCTGTGCAATCAAAATTGCTACCTAAATAGGTGAACTGCTCTGTTATTTTTATCATTTTAGATTCCAGTGTGATATCTGCATTACTTGCTATAGGTGTCTTCATTATATTTGTTTTTTCATAGCTTATCTGCAGTCCAACTTTTGATGCTATAGATGACAAGTTGTCTGTTTTTCTTTGCATATCTTGGTTGTTTCTACTTAACAAGGCAATATCATCTGCAAAATCCAAATCTTCTAGTTGACTATTTTCTACCCAATCGATGCCTGTTTCGCCCCTGCAACATGTTCGCATCACCCAGTCAATGGCCACTCCAAACAATAGCGAAGATAGAATACAGCCTTGCTGTATATAGAGTATAGAATATATAGAGTAGGTGTATTAAATGAAATATACATACCAATTATGTTACACAATGAAATCATAGAGGACGTTCGAGAGTGTGTATACCTGGGAAGTACACTGTTGCAGGATGGTGATTCAGGAAAGGATATCATTGGAAAATCAGAAAGAAATCAAACTATCGCTATGCTGAAAAAATCTGGATAGCCAAAGGCTTGAATCTAAAACAAAACTTGAAATATATAGAAGCAGTGTCCTGTGAGTGTTATTATACAGTAGTGAGTGCTGGAAAATATATAGAAGCAGTGTCCTGTGAGTGTTATTATACAGTAGTGAGTGCTGGAAAATATATAGAAGTAGTGTCCTGTGAGTGTTATTATACAGTAGTGGAACATTTATACTGACAGCCAATGTACGATTAGAACAAATACAGGATTATCAGAAAAGTTTCACGTAGGGTCAGGAGTAAGACAAGGTTCCGTACTATCCCCGCTGCTATTCATCACGTACATTGACCACATTTGTAAAATAGCTAACACCAGCGATGGAAACAACCTCGGAGAACTCTTAAATGAATTTCTTTTGCAGACGATCAGGCAATCATATCAACAACAGAAGAACAACTACAACAACACATCAACAGACTCCAGTTAGCATGTAACGAATACAACATGAGAATTAACATCGACAAAACAGAAGTAATGACATTCGCCAGAGAGGAAAACACTACCAACATCTCCATCGATAATCATCTACTAAATCAAGTAAAAGATTTCACATACCTGGGGAGCATTTTTTCAGCAAATGGAAGAATAACTAATGAAATTCAACACAGATGCAACAAAGCAAATCAAATGATAGGGCAAATGGCGCCAATTTTAAGATGCAAACACGTCACCATGAACACAAAAAGAGCAATGTTCAACACAATCTTTCTCCCCACATTATGTTACCAGTGCCAAACCTGGACGCTGACAACAAACGATAGAAGAAAACTAGTCACAATAGAGATGAAGTGTCCACGCAGAATGCTGGGTGTAACAAGAAGAGACCGGTTGAGAAATGAAGACATCAGGAAAAAGTGGGTACAACATCAGTACTAGACTTCATCAAGAAACAACAAATTAAATGGTTCGGCCACGTAAGCAGATTACCATCAGACAGTGCACCCCTAAAGAGCAATGCTGCTCCGATACAATGGGTACAAAGCAAAAAGGCCGGCCACGCAAAAGATGGACCTCAGAGATAACAGAGGCGACGAAAGAGATTATCTACGAAGCGCATACTAGGGCCCGTTTTAGAAATCTCTTCCTGACCTGACGCTGTGAGGCATACAGGATTCGAGAAAGAAAGAAAGAAAGAAAGTGAGTGCTGGAAAATATATAGAAATAGTGTCCTGTGAGTGTTATTATACAGAAGTGAGTACTGGAAAATAACCAAAAACATCAAAAACATGATGGAGACTTTTCAAAACAAATATTTAAGAAGAATCCTGCGAATATTCTAGTCAAACACAACAGCAAATGACGAGTTTTTAAAAACGAACAAACTGTGCACCAGTGGCGGCTCGTCTATAAGGACCAGTGGGGCCGAGCCCTACCAAAAATAATGTATAACGTGTATTTATTATTTTTTAATTAAAATATAGCAACCTATAACCATGATTTATCCGGAAAAAAATGTCTGACCCTACCAACAAAAATTATCACGAGCCGCCACTGCTGTGCATTATTAGAGACAATTATTACAAGGCGAAGACAGAGGTGGATTAGTCATGTATGTCGTATGTTAGTATGGGCATTGGCTATAACAAACTTTCCGATAGACAACGGACCAGGGCAAAAGGCCTGGACATCCAAATGAAACACGTAAAAGAACTGTGAAAAGAAAGTTGTAAAAAGTTTAACCGGGAAAAATAACTGGTAGAAAGGTGGCAGAAAGGAAACAATGGAAATCATTTTGTGAAAGCCTTATGTGTCAAACGGGATACGAAGAGGATGTAGATCAGGGCCGTGTCGTGCTATGATATAGAGAGGTGGCCGCATCAGGCGGAACCGTAAGGGGGCATAAGCACGAAAATCAAAATTACAATTGAAAGCTATTTAAAAGAAAAAAATGTAATTCCGGGTTTTTGAAGACTTGCATCATACTGAGAAAATATACCACACGGCCCTGATGTAGACAGATATATAGATTAACCCTTCCACTCCGTATTTTTTTTTTTTACCTCAGGAAACATTTTCTTTACAATGTATACTAAATTAACCAGTATACTGGCTTTGCGTAAACTTAAAAAATACTGTGATCCAGTATACCAGCTGAGAAGGGTGAAATGGTTAAAAAGAAAGAAAAAAGAAACTGTAAGTTAGGAAGAAGATAAAAAGAAAGATTAGCAGAGAGTGGTACGAAAAATGTGAAAAGTCTTACCTACTCATTGCTGCCGTAATCAATTTTCCATTAGAAATTTGTGATTCTATCAGGGCAGACGACCGGCTGGTCCAATAAGGACCGACTTACCAGGCTAATCCTACACTAATCCTGACTAATCAGTTTTTCTCCCACCGTCTGGCGCGCTCTAGGACGAACACACACGCACACTAGGACACAGCGTTATGACATTACCCGTCGTTGTCTGTAAAATACACATAGGCGCTCTCGCATATAACAGAAAGGAATAGAGACCACTCTGGTCACATACTGCATCACCTCTGTCTCGATTATGTCCCCTTGTGTTTGTCAGCCATTTTGTGTGTGTGTGTGAGTTTGTGTGTGTGAACAGGCGCAGATGTAGCGCCGGATGGGGTAATTTTGTAATTGATACGCGAAGAGAGTGTGTGGAAGATAAAGAGAATGAGAGAGTGCACTGAAGAAAAAATTAAGGGCTGGAGTAGAACAAAAAGAAGAAGAGACAGAGAGAGAGAGAGAGAGAGAGAGAGAGAGAAAATCGACTTAGAATAAAACCAGATTAAAATATCGCACGTGCGTTGCTGGATCGCAAGGAGAAAAGAATAGTAAAAGTCCAGATTTGAAAATTTAGCATTTTTAATACTAGATTTTGCATTATTTTTCGCGATTTAGCATTAAAGATTTGGATCCAGCATTTAGCAGGGACAAGAGAAAATCAGCATTAAAACAAAATTAGTTAACATTTTCATACATTTATTTTAGTTTCGTTCATGAATCAGAAATTGACAAAATGAAGTATTTAATTATGGACATTCTTCGGGAGGTAACCCCTTCAAAGAAGTTGCAACTTTCGCCCTCAGTTTATTCATTTTACCAAATCCTAATGCTGAAGTGGAACAGTTATTCAGCAGCAAGAATATCGTGAAAAATACAATGAGAAACATAATGCAGCTGCCCATGCTTGCAGCAATTCTTGCAGTAAAATATGGATTTTTTTCCTTTCCTTTTTTTCGATTCAGAAGCACTTGAGCTTTCAGCTCTTCTGCTCGGTGCTATGGACATCGTAACCCTTCGGTTCGGTGCCACGAACACCGTAAATCTGTGGAACCTGTGGCTTTTCTGCCAGTCCACGGAATTGAACCCACACTCACAGAGGACTAGTTACCCGTAGTCCAACGCGCTACGAACACGCTGGACAAGCGGGCGAAAATTTGGCTGCAAAAACTTTGAATTATCTGAAGATGTCACCGGCAAAATTGGAACTATGGACTCATATGACCCAAAAACAACTTTAGAAGATGTGCATTCTGATTTCTCAAAAGCCACAGAAGATAGTCAGTATGACTTCCCAAAATACAATGAAATACTATTCCAGCTGTAATTAATAAAACACAATTGGTAAGTCAAAACTTGTTGGCATATTTGTTATCATATACAAACAATTTCCAAGCATTCTCTAGCATTTATTCTTTTAAAAATCTAGCATCTAAAGCAGATTTACATTTGGCAAACCTGCGTAACAGTACGACCTACAAGGCATGTCGTAAGAGGCGTTGAAGGGGGGATTAGGAAAGTTAAAATAATAATAATTCCTCTCGTACCGTTATACGTTTCATAGGGCCTGCAAGTAATTTCTCCATACCGCTCTATCTTGGGCAACTCACTCAATCTCCTCCATGGAACTGAGACCGATATTTCCTGCCTCTCTCAGCAAAGTTCGCTTCAGGGTCTCCTTAAGTCGACCTCTCTTTCTTGAACCCTTTGCATTCCACTTCAATGCCTGCTTTGATATTCGTTGATAATTTCTCCTCAAGGTGTGCTTAAGGAAGTTACCCTTTTAAATAAAAAACGCAGCAGAAATCGGATGTTATGTTATATTGAATATGACGTCATGGCACATTGGGCATTCCCATTCGTGCTCTGTCCTCCGCTGCAGCAGCCATCCCAAAGTCCATTTGATCACCGTACCCATGAGAAGTTGATTACTATATCTTCTTTCTCTACAACGAAGACGACACTGTCTGGCGTGTCCAACCTTAACGCCTAATTCTCGAACTCGTTCCAGTGTCTGAGACTTGCCCATGTCACATAATTGAGAGCGTACCGCATTGATGATATCGGCGCTGTTCATACTTCTGCCCGCTTGAGTCGGGGCATTGTTTGCCATCTATGTGTCGGATGTGCTGTCCTTCTTGTAGGCGCATAACTTGAACAACGTACAATCGCTCTTAGGCTCAGATCACATACAAATAACACAGAGTGGTTAACTCGTGGTCGATATGCAGCGTTTATAGAAGACAAATGTTAGAGTTTACAAGATTAAAAGTGCTTGCGAGGGCTGGCAAAGGAGGAAAAGAACGTAAGCTAAGAAGCTACAGATTTATCACATAAAATGATACATTTCTACATCTGCTAAAAATGACTGGGCGCCTATAGGTCTCCCACAGAGAGTGATCAACTCGTTCCTATTAAACCAATTATGATGAATTTTTTTTTAAACTACAGAAAAAAAAGATTGTAAAGGAGATAAATCAATAAATCAACACCGAGTGCAAATTCACTGTGTAGATGAGTAAACATGTGTTCTAAAGTTCAAATCTTAACGTCTATATTAGATGGCAACAGCTTGAGGTATGGCTTACATCAGCGGTTCCTAAGTTTTGCATTACCACAGACTCCTTTTAAATATATTTGCTGCCACGAACCTCAAAAGTTTCTTATATGAAAATCTTCTACCGTGGAGTTAGTATTAATCACACTAACAGTCAAGCTGGCTTTTAATTTCTCAGACTGCGGTTAAGTCTCAAATGATCTTTTATTATGTCCTGTCAGACATTTAGACTCCAAAGGTCTGGTCGAGGTCCTTTGATTTTGCATGGAACTAGTTTATCGCTTGCTTTTTATACATGTTTTACAATTTATTTTTCTGTTTGAAAAAATGTCAAAGATCATAATATTTCTTCAAAGCGGTTGAGGAGTCCCTGTGGATACACACAGACCTCACGCGGGATACCACGGTGAGTCCCAGACCAAAGTTTGGGAAACGCTGGCTTACAGTATAAAACGTAGTGTGTTGTTGAATAGATAGGGTAATAAGTAAGAGATTGGTTTTCGAGTTTCGACAAATCAGAATCAACATACAGCAAGGATTCTCAAATATTTTTTTCTTGGGTCACACTTTTGGAATGATAACATTTTTTTCTCGTGTTCATTCAATATTAGTATTAATTTAGTATTAAAGGTGATATATGTGGCTAAGGAGTTGAGCCATTGCCTTGCGAGTCGAAGTTCGTGGGTTCGAATCGGCACCGGTCTGTTCACGAGTGCATTTTTTTTCCCGAGAGTCCTAGGATTTTTGCCGGTACTAGGGAGTTCGTGCTCTGTGCAATACTCTCGGCGACAGATGTGGTACCATTTCTGCGAAAACGGACTGAGCAGTGTGGGGGTGGGGGTAAAATCGGAGCAATGAAGTAAATCATTCGACTTTAAAGAGTGAAAAAAGAAAATTTTCACATAACCTCTTCAGATCTAGGGGTATGAAGTGTATGCCACTTTACATTTCTATACCCTAGTGTGCAGAAGGTAGGAGGACAAATTCCTTTCCTCATGTGTGAAACATCCCGTGTGGTTGAACTCATAACCTTCCAGTTGACCGCTTACGTATTGCACTAATCCTTCTCATTACAACACACGGTAAAGAATTCAATATTTCCAATTTTTTTTTTTTTTTTCCGATCCAGAAGCACTTGAGCTTTCAGCTCTGCGGCGCGGTGCCATGGACATCGTTACTCTTCGGTTCGGTGTCACGAACACCGTAAATCTGGAGAACCTGTGGCTTTTCCGTGAAATGAACCCAGTCACTGGGGGCTTGTCACCCGTCGTCCAACGCGCTACAAACACGCTTTGCAGGCGGGCGACAACACAAGATAAAGAATTCAATCATTCAAAATAAAAAAATACCAGTAAGCTACATCGTTCTTGTAGTTTGACCTTCTGTAACCCCAATAAAATTTTAAAAAATACAAGTAAGCTACAATGTACTCGTAGTTTGACCTTCTGTAACCCCAATAAAATAAAAGAAATACCAACGTTCATTAACTGAATGAATCTGGGTTTTTTTTCTCGGTTATTCTCCGCCCCTTCAGTGTCTAACCCACTCACGTGATTGATTCACTCGCTCATCAGTGAAACTCGAGTACTGGACCCGCACACTGAAAAAAAAAATGTTGCTAGCTCGTCCATAACTCTGCGTTAATCGCTGACCGTTTCCGTCTCTATGGTCAGTTAATGAAGGATATTTGAAATCGTCCATCCTGGGGAGAGTGTGACCAGCAAATCTTTATACGTGCGAGTGACCTGCTGTCGGTACTTGTGTGCCTAGCTAATGGCAGTCTGGCAGGGATGCCTGTCAGTTCAAGAGGTATCGCACTTTCGCAACCTTTCTGTTAGAAAAAAAACGTGAAAAACTAATTACAATCAGCTTATTTGCAATGTCGGCTTCTTCCATCAATCGACGGTGTAGCGTCTCCGCTTTGAATGTTGGCTGTAATGGATCTCCCAGTTCTGTCCCTTACCCTGACGGTACATTTAGTCAGACTGTTCATTGTCCACCCCGTGGCACCCGGCTACATAAGGCCGACTAGTTCAAACGGGAAAACCAAAATTCCTGCGTAATGGGGGCTGGTTTTTATAAGTGATTGACATAACACTGTCTCTGCAATTCGGCAATTTCTGCTATTTTATACAATTCTACTAGTCCATTGTAATTTATTAATGCAAAATGTTAATGATATTGATATTCCCTTAGTGTTAAACTTAATTTTTTTTTAAATATAACTTTGATTTAACTGTTGTGTTGTTTGAAAATGAATTTTCTTTATACACATACTGAATTCTTCTTTATACAATACTGAATTTTCTATACAGCAATACTGGAATTCTTCTTTATACAGCAATACTGGATTCTTCTTATACAGCAATACAATTCTTCTTATACAGCAATTGAATTGGGACACCGGACGGATGTGGTCTGATTTCCGAGAATTTTTACCTGAGCCCGCCGGCCGTATGTTATCTGAGGCCACGGCTTAGCTAATGACAGTTTGGTAAGGAGGCCTGTAAATTCAAGAGGTAACGTACTTTCACGTTCTCTTCTGTTAAAAAACAAATTTGAAGAGCTTATTACATTCAGCTTATTTGCATTGTCGGTTTCTTCAATCAATCGACGGTAGTGTCTGCGCATTTAAGGTTGGCTGTCCCGTCTGCCCAGCGTGTTCGTAGCGCGTTGACTGCGGGTGATTAGTCCTCTGTGTGTGCGGGTTCAATTCCGCGGACTGGCAGAAAAGCCACAGGTTCCCAGATTTACGGTGTTCGTGGCACCGAACCGAAGGGTTACGATGTCCATGTCACGAGCCGATGAGCTGAAAGCTCAGTGCTTCTGGATCGGAAAAAGGTTGGCTGTAATGGCTTTCGAGTTCTATCCATTACCCTGACCCACTTAAACTAACTTAATCATTTAGTAGGTCATGCCTGACGGTACATTCTGTTCCAGACTCAAGTACGCAGATCTTTCTTAAATTTTTTTTCTTCCACGTTCTCTTCTTGCCTTCTGCCTTTCCAAGATGGGTTTACAAGAGTACCTTTACTGTTGTCACACTGTTCCGTGTTGTTGCCTCAAGTCGTGGTTATCTGTTTTATCTTGAGCGCCTAGTGGCTTGGGTGATAGCTATTTTGCTTTTGACATGATTCTGCTATGCCCTCGTTGTTCTTAGCCTTCTTTCCTGTTGTCTGTGTATAAGATTGCATATAGAGGAGTTGCGTCACTCTATTAGGGTACTTTCCCATCTGCCATCTAATATTATTTGTCCATCTAATTTTAAACATAGAATATCAAATTTGGTTTAAAACAACCTTGATTTTTATCTTCAATTCAGTAATACAAATTAGTTTTAATATGCTGATGTTATTAAAAATTTATTTTATTAAAAAGTTACTCACAACTAATTCATTAAGGCCTTCACTTAGTCCACTAATTACTCATAGCAAAGTGTTGCAAAATTTTCTTGGATATATATTTCATTCTAAACTTTATTTTAATGAATTAAAATTTAATTTAAAATTTAACCATATTGTCATTTACTACTTGATGCATTTTTAAGTAATATTCATCTGAAAATTTCACAGGCATATATCAGCTCGAAGGGCAAAGGTTAGTTACTATCTTTCTATCAAAACTGTTGATCGACCTACCTGATTTTCTGTTCTTTTCAAGTTTGAGGATAAACTCGAGCATTTTTTTAGATGGTCACTGTGGCAATGTAATCTGGCCTGCTCTATTTATTCAAGTGGAGGGTGATGGATTTTCAAATGTTTGTAAACTATTTTTAGTATCGACTCAACAGACTTCTTTGTAAACTACACAAATAACGATGCCTATTAGTGCTTTACCAATGAATCAAATTATGTAATTATATGATATATATTAATTTAACAAGTAATTTTTAAATAAACTTGATTACTGTTGTCAGTTGTTGAAAATAATTCAATAACAATACTGAATTTTCTTACAGCTATAACTAATTTTTTACCAAACATGAGATTCTTATTACGATTATGAATTACTTTGTGCATAACACTAACTGAATCTTCTTTAATAAGCATACGAATCGAAAACCTGACCAGAAAGTGTCTGTGTACCGAAACTGTAGACAGGGCAACTATATTCTAGGCTTAGCTATACATTATTGAAAGCAATCAAAGGTATAGGACTTCAGTTCTCTCTGATTAAAATAATTAAGATGTCTTTTACTTTCACTCTAATTCATTGATGAAGTTTCTTCAATAGATACGTTAGTCTCGCATTTGTTAACTGGCTGCAAGAGTGTTGAGATGTTCTTGCTGTGAAAACCTGTTGTCGCAATCCGCAATCTGGCAGAAAGAAGGTTTAGAAGTATTGGCACCAACTATTGACATGTCCATGTCATGGAGCTCGATGATAAGCTCTGGTGATGAAAAGTTGGCGAATGTTTCAGTTTATCATCCTACAACTAAGCATTAGTTTTGTGCCGTAGAATATTCTTTCTGGTCCAAGCGCTTTTGCGGCTCTGCTGAGTTTTCAGTTCACTCTGGTTCAGAACTAAAGAAAGGAAACTCGATAACCATCTCAACATCGTGTTTTGACTAGAATATTAAATTGAACCATATTTGTTTTCAATATTCTGATAATAAATAAGTTCTAGCCAACAGATCATAAGAAGACTGAGTCATACAGAAGTTGTGCACGATCTTACAGCTTACAATCGAAATTCTGCATGAACAGATGACATGATGTATCAGTGAAGCTCAAGAAAAGAAATATTTATTTTCTGTCAAATTATTCTAATAATTAAATAAATATAGATAATGTTTCAAATGCAATGTGGTTGATCAGGTTCAAGTGCATTTTTGCAAAAAAGGAAAGAAGATTCAAAAATTACACAGTCTAGGATAAATATATTTGCTATGTAGATACTGCTTTAGTTTATCTGTAAAATGCTATGTTCAGTATGTGATAAATTATTGAGACATGACATTTTAGTATGTGAAATCTTCAATTGACAATTTTTAATAGTGAATTCTTCGATATAATGTTCAATATAGTTATTGTCGACATAGACTTATATTCCTTGTATATATGTAACAATTTTGGTATTAAATGGATTATTTATATAAAAGACATAATGTATCACATATTGTTTCATGTAATTGATTTATTCATATAATTATCAATTAATTGTTTTATGTAATCTAATTATTTTCATATCCATACATTATATTTGCATAATAAAAATTATGAAAGTACATATTTATCTTTCAATTTATATAATAATAAAGTTACTTTAGATCTATTATTTTGACATATTGTAATTTATAAAATGGTGATATTCATTTTAACTAAATATTTAATAATACTGGTACTGAATACTATTACAAATTCATTTGTTCTCATGCTTCTATATCATAATAGTTACAAGTACTCAATGTCCGCATATCTTCTTAAAATTATTGCACAGTATATTAGCCTTCTGCCTCTATGCAACCAGATGGGTTGTCATACAATATCTTCTTCTGCCAGTCACACTGTAACAATTGTGTTTGACAGTCTGGCATTGTACTTGGCCTATGGAGCTCAATTAGATTAACTTTTATTGTCTCTAGGTCTCCTACTTTATTTGCAACATTCTTCCCGTCAATGTTCAGATTAAGAAACTCGCAATAGAGGAGTTTGATCATGCAATTTCAGTAACTTTTACTTCACCAAATTATTATTTGGTCCATCTTAATTTAGCAATAATATCAAAAGTAGTAATAAATATATTGTGATTTGTATCTGTTTAGTTTCTGTGTATCAACATGCCGTGATTGCAATATTTGACTGACTAATTAGATATTACTGATAAGTGATGTTAGTCTTATCGTGCCTACATCAACCTTGGTAGGTGCAAACACTGTATCTGGCTGTACTATCTGCATGGAATGAACTGAAGAGAGACTAGTCCATAAAGCTGATGCAAGACTAATTATTATCATTTTAACAATTACCACACTAAGTTTCGTTCATAAAATTCAAACTAAAATAGTATTAATGCAATAACTAATTAATTATATAAAAAACATTTCTGTAATTACCAATGCATGCCAACAACAAGTATTCTAACATCTGCAAAGATTCATTAGTCTAATCAGCTCAAAGTGAAAGTCAATAGTTATTCAGGAAATACACGAACGCTAGCCTGATATGTCATCATGGCAATTTGGAAGCTGCCTGTGGCCATTTTTAGAAGTGGCTCACTGGTTGTGTTTGTAGACGCTCGTATTGCTAGGCTAGGCGATGGGTGTCAAAGAAATGAGGGTAAGTGGTTCGAATCCTGTTTTTGTCTATTTGTTTTTTCGGAAGCTCTTAATATCTTAATATCCTGTTTATTTGATTGATCTTATTCTTCCTTTCCACTGCTTCCTCTGGGCTTCCTCTGTGCTTCCTCTGTGCTTCCTCTGGGCTCCTGCATCCTCTGGGGCTTCCTTGTTCAACAAAAAAAAAGAAACTCCTTGTTCTCACTTTTCTAACATTACAATTCTTAGCACAATATTTATAAAAAGACAATTTTTATTATAATATTTCTAAAAATAACAATATACAGAGTCTTCTACAACAGATCATCGGGAAAGAAGACAAGAGGAAGATCACGAAAAAGAAGGTTAGATGGCATAGCAGATCCTGTGAAAGACAAAATAACAATCACCCAAGCCACCAGAACAGCGCAAGACAAAAACAGAAAATAATGACACTAGGCAACAACCCGGTTTCAGTGTAACGACAAAAGAAGAAGAACAACAATTTGATTATAATATTTCTAAAAATAACAATGTTTATTATAATATTTCTAAAATGAAAATATTTATAATAATATTTATCAAATAACAATTCTTATAATACAATTTCTGAAATGACAATTTTTAGCATATAATTTATATATTAAAAATTCATAAAATATTTATTCAACACCATTTCATAGGACAACCTTTCTCCATCACAAATTCCTGTCATATGTGACTTGCTTTAATAATATACTGTAAGAAACTAGTCTACTGTTACCAGATGTTGGACATATGAATCAAGTTATATGTTAGAAGACATTAGAGAAGTTAAGATAGAGAGAACTTCTTAGCAAGACAATGATGTTTCAATAATGAACAAAAAAAGACTATAGACATAGTTCAACTTTACTCATGTTTATCGTACTCTGACATTTTGTTGTGGGGCCAGACATTTCCGATACATGTTTGTTGTATATTTAATTTATAAAATAATGCACATTATCATTTTTGATTTATTGGGCCCTAACTTATTTTTTTCCTCTGGATAAATACATTTTGGTCCACTTTTGGTTGCTATATTTTAATTTATAAAATAACTAATATACACATTATACATTATTTTTGTGGTGATGCCTTTCAACCTCACTGGCCCTTAATGACGAGCCGCCACTGGTTTTATTTCTTCTTCTTCGAATGCTCCATATTCACCACTTGTTAACCAATTTGTAGGGATTTCTATGGATCTGATCCTAAGAGCGATTGTACATTGTGCCAGTTATGCACCTACAAGTATGCCAGCACATCTGATTTCTGCAATGCTTTTTATTTACTAGGTAGCTTCCTAGCTCTTTCCACGCTTTGCCGCACACGTGCTCCAGTCTTGCGCTTTGCAATGTCACGTTGCACGCTATTAGCCAAACACTGCGCCATAGAGTTGCTTCCTTTATAAGAAGTCTTTCTAGTTTTACTTATACTGTTTTACTTCTACTACTTTTCAACCTTGTTATTCTATTAGGTTGTCCAGTTTTCTTCAATTTAGTATATAATAATAAAATATATATTTATTTATTGATGAGTAGTTGGGATCGTTGGTTTTTTTGTTTTTCTTTTACCTCCTTGAATTAACTGCTTAAAAATTGAGAAAATAACTCAGCGTGGAAAGAGCTAGGTGCTATATCAGTCGCCTCTTACGACATGCCTTGTAGGTCGAAGTTTTACATCTTTGCTTCCTAGGGGCCCCGACACCACGCAGGCATGATTTACTTGATAACAACTTATGTCATAAATGGCTTTGATCAAAGATGTTTTCATCAATTTCTACAGATGACCAGGCACTAATTGTCCTCTCAGAAGAACAAGACCATATGAATAGATTACATCAAGTCTGCAATAATCATAATATAAAAATTAATATAAATAAAACATAAATTATTCCAATAGACAAAGAAGAAAACCAACAAAGATCAAAATTGGAGACTAAACTCAAAAATAAGTGTATATCTTCAAGCACCTATGAAGTATAATGGCATCAGCAGGCAAATCAAAAAGGAAAATTGTAATAGATGTTTGATATGACCATCATCATTGCACTTTGGTGAGTAAGCATGCCTGCTCCGATCATTTTTTTAGACAGGAAGATCTCAGCTGCAGTGCATGAACTTCGTAGCACCGGCGAGGGTCCCCTGATGTAATGTTGAAGATGAAGATATTATTATGTCTTTTTATTTTTAATTGATCTCTAATGAATTTTGTCCGGGCAGAGGCTTTTCAGCTGGATCTTCTCGAATTTGAACTGCAAAGGGTTCTTTTACGTGCTCAAATTGAACACAGGACCTACATTTTATCGTCCATCTCCAATAGCACTAGGAACTCTTCCTCGTCTACACTGAGATCAGGGATCTCTGGACAAATATCCAGATGGCTCCAAGAGGGAACGAACCTAGTAACATTTGACACAAGAGACGAGCACCTAACCACTACGCCACAGAAACTGCTAAATAGATGTAACAAACCAAAGCAATTTATTGAACAGATTGTATCAATATCAGACTGAACAACAAATATGTGACAGAAATAGACATAAATAGAGAATTATATAACATAATATTTTTCCCAATCCTGTGCTACCAATGCCAGATATAGACAATGACAGTAAAAGATAAAATGATAATTACAATGATGGAAATGATATAATCAGGTTCAAAGCAGCAACAGAATTCTTTCAGAAGCAACAGATCATATGGCAGGATCAAAAAACACATTTGATTTCAAATAATCATCATCAGGTGCCGTGCCGGCTGTCGTAGACGATCATGGATCTCCAGAAATCTCTGTCGTTGGTGTTTGTTATCAACTCAGATGTTGACACTCTGCCGTGCCATGAAGTCAGGCTATCCAAAATTTTCTCTCTGTCTTCCTCTGTCTCGTCTACCCTCAATTTTACCAGATTTCACAATGTGTTCTAAACCTCCTCTACGCATTACATGCCCGAAAAATGATGACTGCCTCTTTCTTATATTGATGATAAGCTTTCTCTGTGTCTTGATCTCATTCAATACCTCAACATTAGTCATTTTAGCAGTCCATGGAATTCTCTTCATACTTCTGTAAAACCACATTTCAGTCGCCCTCAGAGATTTCCCGATCTGTGTGTTCATTGTCCATGACTCGCATCCGTATGTCAGTATTGGTTCTATGTAACACTGAATAACTCGCATTCTGATTGGGATTGACAAGAACTTTTTGCAGATAGTGTTTCTCATTATCAGGAACGATGTTTTCACTTGTCCTATTCTGCTCTGTATTTCTGATCGGCATTTGCCATCTGATGTTACCAGGACTCTGTGATATTTAAATTGCTGCACTTGTCTTAGATCAGTCCCATTTACTGTGATGGTGCATTTTAGCAAAATCTGCTTTTTTATATGATCATAACTTCTGTCTTCTTAATATTCAAACTGAGTCCTTTGTTGTTGCTTTCTGTCACAACCGTATCAACTAATTTCTGGAGCTCCATTTCATTTCTTGCTATTCAGACAGTATCATCAGCGTATCTCAGGTTATTTACGATATGTCCTCCCACAGCTATTCCAGGAATATCTTTCATAGACCTAAAAATGTTTCACAATACAGTGAGAACGGGTCTGCTGATAATACGCATCCTTGTCTAACACCATTTTTGATGTTCTGGAAAGTTCCAATCTTTTTGTCTATTCTTATAGCTGCTGTTTGCTGCCAATATATATTCTGAATGACTCTTAGATCTTTACTGTTGATGTTTAAACTCTCTAACATTTTGGAAAGTTCTTAATGGTGTATAAAAACAAACAAAATAAAATAAAAACATTACCCAATGTTTGTTATGCTCCAACCAATGATGGGAAGTAACCCACATAATCTACTTGTACTTGGTTAAGAAATTGAGATGAAATGTCTTGAAGCTGGCTAAAACCTCTTGAAGCTCCTCAACCTGTTTAATGGTAACATTAATTTTATTTTTAAAGCTGCATACAGTATAGATGTTTCACAGGTTCTCAAGTTACAAGAAAGTGTCCACAAGTGCCAAAATATCTGAAAAGTGTCTAAGTAGAACATGGAAATGTTTCGACTGTCAATAGAGAATGAGTTTTCCCTATGCCAAGTAGTTGAATTTACACTTTCAATTTCTGGTTTATGATCAATCTTCTGATGACTCTTCCTGATGAAGTAGGCTTCCAGAATTTACTTTTCAAATGCAAGACTGCTATTTTACTTGATGTGGCCAAGAGTGCAACGTCCCAAGCTGGACAGTTTTATCCTCCAGGAAGGATGTTACTATGTCTCTTACAACCTTGAAAACATGTAGGAGATTGAAAGGCTGAATTTTTCCTAGTAGACCAGGCATGGGTCTCCAGTAGCTTAATCACAAAGATAAATATATTCTTCTTTTTTTTTGGCGTCACACTGTTACTGGGTTGTTGCGCAGCGTTGTGGTTTCCTGTTTTTGTCTTGCATTGCTATAGTGATTTGTGTATTGGTTATTTTTTCTTTTTTTGGACAGGATTCTGCTATGTCATCGAACAACCTTTTACGTGGTCTTCCTCTCGCCTTCTTTCCTGATGGGCTGTTGTAGAAGACTTTATACTGTGGAGTTTGGTTGCATTCTTATTAAGTGGCGAAACCACTTTATTCTTTATTTCTCAATGTAATTCAAGCAAGGTTCTGTCCCAACTTTCTTTTTATACTGATGTTGGCGACTTTTATCCCTTCTGGTGTTTTTTGTAATTTTTGTGGGCATTGCATTTCACATGTAGTTATTTGCTGCAACTGTGCTTTGTGCATTGTCCATGTTTGTGCTGGTAACACAGAGTAGGTACGAGAAACATTATACTTGAAGTGCATGAAGTCGATTCTATTCAGTTTTGTTAAGTCTATGCAACACATAACATGATAAGAAAATGTTACCAACAGCTAGTAGAGTACAGGGCCTTGCCGTGCTATGATGCAGAGAGGCTGCCGCATCAGGCGGCACTGTAAGATGGGCGGCATAAGCAACCAAATACAATTACAATTGAAGGTTATTTTAAGGAAAAACCATTTGAGAGGCGGCATTTTTGAAGACTTGCATCATACTGAGAAAATATACAGCACGACCCTGATAGAATTGTTGTACAATACACTATCATAATAAGGAAATGTTACCAACCGGTGGTAGAATGGTTGTACGGAAATGAAATGTTCCTGCTTCCTCTCTGAAGCCACTGCCTGGCACAGTACAGATTCCAGTTTCTTCCAATAAAGCAAAGCAATAGAAACTGTCAGGGGTCTGTCCAGCTGCCTCTGCAGCTTTGATAGCTTTCTCAGGAAGGTAGATCCTAGGAAAGGCATACATAGCGCCCACCACCTGAGACAAGAGGAAAACAATAGATAAGAAAACAATAACAATATTTTATATCTAAAGAATACTTGTACTCTCATAAATAATATAATAATAATTCCTCTCGTACCGTTATACGTTACATAGGGCCTGCAAAGTAATTTCTCCATACCGCTCTATCCTGGGCAACTCGCTCAATCTCCATGGAACTGAGACTATTTCTAGCTTCTCTCAGCAAAGTTCGTTTCAGAGTCTCCTTAGGTCATCCTCTCTTTCTTGAACCCTTTGCATACCACTTTAATGCCTGATTTGATATTCGTTGATCATTTCTCCTCAAGGTGTGTCCAACATATCTCTATCTTCTCTTACTTATAACAGTCTTGTACTCTCATGCACACTGATTTTGTTTTTTTAAATGTGACCTTTCATAACCTATGGATTACTATCTAAAATATGTGTTTCTCATTTAGATTTTGTTTGTGTGTTGTTTATTTGCTTGCAACCGCTCTTATAAACTAAGATAACCACTTTTTGTGATCACTGTGGAGAGCGGTTTGCACAGAGTGTGGTTTGTACTGATAACATGAGCATGTTGCATGCCCTTAGGCTCCTACGGTATATAGGACATGAACACTTGAATTTCGACCAGGACAAAAATGTGTACATATGGATAACTGTAAGATTTTACAAATAGGAAAATCTCACTGTAAAGTTACCCCATCTGGAGTTATACTGTAGCAGAATATCTGATCTGATTTAGGTCAGTCATAAGGAGGTCAGTGTTGATTCATTCCAAATAAGCTTTAGTGATTTATAAGATCTATACCGCCCGAGTGGTTACCGCGGCCAAATTTGGGGTGTAAAGAATAGAACCACTGTTACCTGCCACGCATATCGTAAGAGGCGACTAAGGAGGTTTGGCTGAAATCGGATGCATGTGTCCTAAACGTGTAGAAGTCTATGCGTTTAGGGGCCTACCAAACCAATGTGCAACGATACACGTTCTTGACAAAGATCAAACATATCACAAAAAGTTATTAAAATTGGTCGTAAAGAACGAACGCACAGAAGAAGAAGATAAGATCTATACAAATATCTAAGAGTAAAACAAATCTATTAATCACAAAAGTAAAAGACAAGATGGAATAGACTAGAAGAAGTCTGATATCTGAAAATATGAGGAGCTGCACTTTTTTCTGCGTTATTTTTATCTTATTCCTTATATTTTTGTTGAACTAAAATCTATTGCTTGCTATGTTCTGCTGTTTTATTTGTATATTGTTACTTAAATAAATAATAATAATAATTCCTCTCGTACCGTTATACGTTACATAGGGCCTGCAAGTAATTTCTTCATACCGCTCTATCCTGGGCAACTTGCTCAATCTCCTCTATGGAACTGAGACAGATATTTCCTGCCTCTCTCAGCAAAGTTCGTTTCAGCGTCTTTTTAAGTCGACTTCTCTTTCTTGAACCCTTTGCATCCCACTTCAATGCCTGTTTTGATATTCGTTGATTGTTACTTACCACAATAAAACTGTTTTTTTCTGCATTTAGTTTAGTTGGCAGATTATCAAACACTGTACATTGAATCAATTTAAGCATAAGTGCTGCAATTTCTTCCTCAGTATATCACTCAGCGTTTGGTAACTGACGACACCAGTTCTAAGTTGGATTACTATTCTTCTTTGGTCTCAAGTATCTAGCTACACTACATTTGATTTGGTATTCTTGCAGTCTAGTTAAGGCTGCATATTCACCCCCATTCCTTGAATCGTTTACACATCATCTCTACCTTTGAAAGTTCAGAATATCATCCTGGTCCATTGCTTGCCGGCTTCAGCAGCCATACTCACAAGCCTATCAGTGTGTTCATTTTCCTTTGTAGACCACCAAAGCAGATCAGTGATGAACAACACATTTTAGGCCAGAAGGCTAGATATAGAATTATGCAGCATGTCATGGGCCAAACTAAAATGGTAGTGTATACTTTCCCATTGATACATGGGGGTCTCTGTAGCTAAGCGGTTACGCATTTGCCTTAAGTTTAGACGGTTGTGGGCTCAAATCCAGACCACCTGGTTCTGTTCACGAATGCATTTTATTCCAGAGACCCCTAGGGAGTTCCAAATTTGTGCAATACTCTCTGCAGGTGGCATGCTATTTCTATGGAGATGGTCTGAGCTTTATGGGGTAAAACCCTGCGCAATGAAGTCAATCCTGCGGCTTAAGACCATTTAAGACCCATTGATACATGATGCTGGTAAGTGAAAAAATGTTTTAGATGTACGCCACTCTCCCACTGATACATGATGCTAATAAGTGAAAAAATGTTTTAGATGTATGCCACTCTCCCACCGATACATGATGCTAATAAGTGAAAAAATGTTTTAGATGTACGCCACTCTCCCACTGATACATGATGCTAATAAGTGAAAAAATGTTTTAGATGTATGCCACTCTCCCACCGATACATGATGCTAATAAGTGAAAAAATGTTTTAGATGTATGCCACTCTCCCACTGATACATGATGCTGGCAAGCGAAAAAATGTTTTAGATGTATGCCACTCTCCCACTGATACACATGAAATGCTGGTTAGTTTATAAAGTGTTTTAGATATACATAAACGCCCATCTGCCCAGCGTGTTCGTAGCACGTTGGACTACGGGTGACTATCCTTCTGTGTGTGCGGGTTCAATTCCTCGGGATGGCAGAAAAAGCCACAGATTCCCCAGATTTACGGTGTTCGTGGCACCGAACTGAAGGGTTACGATGTCCATGGCACCGAGCCGAAGAGCTGAAAAGTTCAAGTGCTTCTGGATCGGGGAAAAAACCCAAAAACAACATAAATAAATAAAACCAAATTGGAGACTGCTTGTCAGAGAAGAAAAGATAGGTAACTCATTTAAAGAAAATGAGACTATCAAGAACATTAATGAAATTACTGGACACAGAAAATCGGAAAAAGTGCCCATATTTACCTCATTACATGTGATCCCCTCAATAGAATTAAACAGATGTGTAACCAGCTGTGCTTTTTCCTTTAGCTTGGCAAGAACTTCATTCTTTTCTTTGATGAAGAGTTCATATGATGGATCTCCTGTATGAAGATATGGATAACAGAATGAGACACACAGGTTTATATTCAGATATAAAGTAATGTAATTAAGCAATTTTACGTTAGAAAATACTTATAGTTACAGATTCTGAATATTCTGGCCACTTAATTTATAGCAATGGAGAATGTACAAAAGAAATCAGAAAGAGATTTGCCATGCCAATTCCGAGTTTAGATAGTATGAAGAACTGAAGATATAACAAAGGTAGGTTAACTCTTTCCACAATTTAAGCCGCACACTACGCCACGGAGGAAGTCCGTTGCACGCTATTAGCCGCACACTGCGCCATAGAGTTGCTTCCTTATAAGAAGTCTTTCTAGTTTTACTTATACTGTTTTACTTATACTATTTTTCAACCTTGTTATTATACAGGGTGTTCAAGATAATTGCAGCCCCATTGACAAATCAAAAGTTGCCAGTTAACCTATTGCGTGGTGTCTATTTACTGTTTAAACCGGTTCTGACTAGCTCGTCCTACGTCACATTTGTTCCATCGCAAATGGATGAAATGTTGACGAGAAAGAAGATTGAAATTACCTGAATAACACAATTAAAACATTACAATACAAATATAAAGGATGAAGAGAGAGCTGAAGAAGTTTTTGAAGACCTTCTCATTTAGTTAAAGATGAAGAAGTAAGAAGAAGAATGCCAGTTGATGTCTATGCTTCAAGAAGGCTGAGAAGAAGAGTTAAGGCAGACCATAGTGTAGTCTCCAACAGATATCAAAGAGAATGTATACTGATGGTTCATGGCTCATTGATTAAAACACTCACCTGCCTCTCAGGCACCTAATTCTATTGTACAATGGGTAACTCACACTGCTTAAATACTGGATCGATTCAACATCTATTTTGTGTCTCATCTAACAGACAGTCCAAGAGACTGAAGAATATCCTCCTTATCCATTTCAACTCCACAACAATCAATGCTGTTGATGCAAGCCTGTCCAATCTCTCATTCCCGCAAACACCCGCATGTCCAGAATGTTTAATTGATAAAAACTACTCATCATTTGTCAAGGGTTCATTTATGTGCTTAACTTGATCACTAGAACCACATTAAATTGCTCACCTTCGATATGACTTAGAACTAAATTTCACCTGCAGTGAGATTAAAAATCCCTGAACAAATAGTACAATTGCTTCACAAAAGAAGATCACACATGAGGATCTAAACTTCAAATACTTCTAAAGTCAAAAAAGCCTGCCTTCATGTCGAGGGACACCCATAAAACGGTAAGCAGACTTTCACGTAAAACTCAGTCAAAAGCGCCATGGCTACGCCTGAATTCATAGCAGGTGATAAAGCAGAAGAGGAGAACTCTTCATATAATATGTGAACCAAGAATTTTTGGAGCAAGATACAAGCACTGCACTTCAACATTGTAAATCTTCTTCTTCTTCAGCGATCTCTGGTCATGCGCTTAATTTACTTTGGATCACAAACTGGGCAGTCAGCTTCAGGTCTGTCAGGTTTCCCCAAAGCTTAGTTTTCAGGTCGACTGGGTGTGGCCACATGTTGCTTCTCAGTTCACACAGGAGAGGACAGTCTTGCAGGATATGCTCTGGTGTCTGTTCCGCCTGCTGACACTGGCAGAGAGCTGTTTGACTTATTCCTAGTCTATATAAGTGTTTGTTGAGTCTGCAGTGTCCTGTGTGTAGTCGAAATATAATGACCTGGTCTGTTCTGCTTAGGTCTTTGAGGGAGTCTTTTCCATAATCATATCCAGTGTTTGTCTTCCAGTCTACTGCAGATTTTCTCTGTATGAGGGTTTTAACCTCTTGAAAAGACAAGGGTTGGTAAATTTTCTCTTTGGCACTGCCCTCCTTAGCTAAGACATCAGCACTCTCATTGCCTGCAATGCCACAGTGAGATGGAATCCACTGCAAGTGAATTTCTACCTTTTCTGAAAACTGAGCAAGTTCTCTTTTTAGGTTTTGTACTGTGCTGTCAGCGGATTTAGCTTTCAGGGCTTGTATAGCTGACAGTGAGTCTGTGAGAAATACCATCTTGCCTGCAGGTGCTTGCAGCTTATTCATGTGCTGTGCTGCCATCAGAAGGGCTAAGAGTTCTGCTTTGTAGTTGGAACATATTCTTCCAGTAGGGGCCGCTAGAGACACAGTAGTAGCATCTGGGAACATTGTAAATGAATGATATGATAAATTAGTATCATACATTGATACATTATACAATAACAAAATAAGACCAGGTTTTTATTCACCTGGTACAGGTGGGCTAACAACACAATCTATCACAGCCTGTCCTGTTATTGGTGGGCACAGTTTTGCTGAAATACTCTTGTAGTAATGGGCTCTTACTTCAGGCAAGAGGTTGATTACCTGTTGGAACAAAAAGATATAACTTAAAAGTAACCCAAGAATTAAATTACAATAATACACACAGAACATATTCACAATCATAACTTGTACAGTATATTACAGTTCAACTTCCTAGAGCTGGCGTTCTAAGAATATCAAATATCTGGCTTGTCCAATTGAAGTAATGCCTCTCAATAATTCTTTTTTTAAATTAGTTAACACAAATTATTTAGAAATGGCAATAGTTCAGATTAGGAGTACTGAAGCAAGAGGTTCTAAGAATCATTCACTAAATCTTCTTGTGTACTTATTTAGTGAGGTAAGAAGTTCTAAGAATCATTCACTAAATCTTCTTGTGTACTTATTTAGTGAGGTAAGAGGTTCTAAGAATCATTCACTAAATCTTCTTGTGTACTTATTTAGTGAGGTAAGAGGTTCTAAGAATCATTCACTAAATCTTCTTGTGTACTTATTTAGTGAGGCAAGAGGTTCTAAGAATCATTCACTAAATCTTCTTCTTCTTTATCCATCACCTCTAGAGAGGCATAGATTTGCAACCAAGGTCTTCCATGGCATCCTATCTAAGGCTATCTTTTCCAGATCTCACCGCTCTCTCCCAATTTTCTTGCATCCCGTCTCGAACTCCTGTCTTCAGGTGTTCCTGGGTCTTCCCTTACCTCTATTACCCTGGGGATCCATGGAGAGCATGTCTCTAATGCTATCAGGGGGTCTTCTCAGTGTGTATGCAGTCCATCAACACCATCTGCCCCTTATTTTCTTGTTCCACCTGCCATTCTCCTGCTCTATCCCATAGTTCCCTGTTTGGGGTCCTGTCATACCATCGCAGATGGAGTATCCTGCGAATGCATTCATTAATGAATGTCTGTAACTTTTTTGTAAATCATTCACTATGTATAGTAAGAATATTTGTAGTGATTTACAAATTTAATAAGTGAATTAGGAGATTGTATTATGAACCCCAGGAGAAGCACAGAAGCCAATGAATATAGTAAATAAATAAACAGTAAATAAGTATTAAGGCCCTCATACAAAATATATTTTTGAAAGTGAATTTTAATTACCGGCCCATTGTGTTATTGTCTGCCCATGACTACACATGCAGAAAACATATCACCAACAAAAGATCTATGTTAATTCAAGTAAATAGAAGTAAAAATATTCATTTGTCCCATATGAAGACAGAAAGACTTAAAAAAACAACTATAAATAGAGGAAAATATTCATAGTTATAGAATCAGGAATGAAAGATGAGGATGGAATTGTAAAATCAATGAACAGATGAAGTACTGAAGTACACAAGGAACGGATGCTTTGTACAGGGAATGATTGATAGTCAATGCCACTGAAAAGGACACATGATGTTGGTGAATATTTGCTTATTTTCTCTTGCATGGGAATAGACAGACAAATAATATTATTTGAAGAAATACAAATAGTAAGAGAAAAGAGAGAGCAATGTTATATCTTTTAATCTAATGAACAATTTAGCACAAATAGAAACAAATCTAACCTCTGCATAACCACCTCTGTAACCACACTCTCCCATAAATCCTTTGGATGCAGACATGAATGATGCCAGCTCCATCTGATCATAAGGTGGGCCAAGTTCCATCAAGATTTGCTTGAAAGAATAAAATTTGGCTGTTTCTGCGTATATGTTGTGCTGGTATACTTCATCTGCAAATATAAAAGCTTCTCCTCTTTGCAAATTTGATAATCTCTTGAATATTCTCTTTTGTAAGCACAGAGCCTGTTGGGTTGCCAGGGTTAATGATGACAATAGCTCTAGGTTGACAAATTGGCCTGGCCTCTGCGATGGCTCGTTCCAATTCTGGGATATCTAGCGACCATTTATTTTTCTCATTCAGGTAATAAGGAATTGCATAGGCTCCATACTCTGTAATTGCTGCAGAGTACAGTGGATACTGAGGGATAGGAATCATAAAGCCAGCTCGATCTTTTCCATCTTTGCCTGTCAGCAACAATGTCATGGCTGATCTTATTGCCTCACTGGTACCTGTACTCAACACAATGTGAGATGGATCAGATGGATAACCATCTCTCTCAGAAATGTATTTGGCAACATCCTCTCTTATCACTTGTATACCACAGCTGTCAGAATAAGAACCAATACTTTGACCATTACAACCATTCAAAATTTTTCTGGCCTTGACTTTAGCATCCTCTGGAAAAATTGTCAAGTCCAGCAAGTCTGGATAAGTACACAGAGCTAGAACTTGCCGGAAAAATGTAAGAGGTTTTTGTCCGGTGGCATGACAGTCTCCGCTGTTAGCCTTAGTTACACGGCTGAAAGGTTTATTCTTTCCTGCTTTCAGTTCCTTCTCTATCTCTGTTGCCCTGATCACTATTGGACCTCTGACAGCATACTGCAGCTCAATAATATTAGGATTCAATGTATTTAGGTTCAGAACGTGTTCATCCAATGAGCTCATTTTGATTTCTCGTGGTAAGTGCACAAATCTGTAAAAGTAATAAATATATACAAATAAATCAAATATTATGAATGCTACTACTTGTATTAAAATTAAATCAACAAAAAATAATTAAAAACTCTAGTATAGCGTATATTCCTCCGTGCAGTGTGGTATCTAGAGGGTATTAATCTGATAATTTTAAAGACATATTTGCTTTAACCTGTTGTTGTGCAGCATACAGGATGGGACTTTTTTGTCTGCCTTCAACCAAAAATATTTTCCAGACCTCACTGGTGATCTATCTATTCTCTTATCCTGTTTTGCCTTTGTCAGATTGCAAAAGGAGACACCTGGAGCAACCCTCTCTATGCACCTTGTCTTTTTTCCTTTTCTCCAGTCCTGATTTGCCTCACAGCTTCAAGATATGAAGAAATTTCTAGAAAGATCATTTGTGTTAGTGGTGATTTGTACCCACATCTTCTTGACTGAGAAATCATTTTTATTTTTATCCAATCTCTCACACAACCCATTCTATATCATCATGAATAATGCCTGTGTGGTACTGGGGCACACAAGGGAAGCAAAGAATAGTACAACTGCAACCTTCAAGGTGACTGATATAGAACATAGGAAGCTACCTAGTAAATAAAAGCATTGCAGAAATAGGATGTGCTGGCCTACTTGTAGGCTCATAACTGGCACAACCTACAATCGCTCTTATGCTGAGATCACATATAAATCACAAAGAGTGGTTAAAAAGTGGTTGATATGGAGCATTCGAAGAACAAGATATCATCATGAATAATACGTTATAACCTATGCGAAAATTGTATAACTAAGCTTTATGTGATATTGGTAAATATAGTGCTCCAAAAGTTACAAAATATTATATATAATTGACTATGGAACCACACTAAATAGACATTTTGCTAAATTATGTTTTCTCATTTCGAGATTGATTGATTGATTTATTAATTGATTGATTGATTGGACCATCATCATTGCCCTTCGGTGAGTAACCATATGTGCTCCAATCTCTTTCTTACCCAGGAAGACCTCAGCTGCAGTGCACGAGCTCCGTAGCAATGGTGAAGGTCTTCAATGTAATTTTGAAGATGATGAAGATTAAGAAATCCCATTAAATATACATTTGATAAATTATGCTTTCTCATTTCAATTATTATTTGGAAATCTTAAATTTGTTGTGTGGCTTGTGTCTGGTAGCAGCATTTTGGTAACAAATCAAACCAGCTGCTTCTATAGTTATCAGATAATGAAGGTACACAAGTTCACCATCACTGCTATGTAGTGATCTCATCATCATCAGGTGCCATGCGGGCTGGTGTAGGCGACCATGGATCTCCACAAATCTCTTTCTCTGGTGTTTGCTATCATCTCGGATGTTGACGCTCTTCCGTGCTATGAAGTCAAGCTATCCAAAATGTTATCTCTGTGTCTTCCTCTGTCTCTATTCTCCTTGATTTTACCAGTTGTTACAATGTGTTCTAAACCTCCTCTGTCATTACTTGCCTGAAAAGTGATGACTGCCTCTTTCCTACATTAATGTAGTGGCCTAGTGGTTAATTTAGATTTATACGATAATCCAAATTTGTTGTTCTTCTTCTTCTCTTTATTCCCATTGAAATCAGGGGCAGCTCATCATTAAGGGCCAGTAGAGCCCGGCCCCACCACAAATATTGAGTAATTATTATTTTAGACATTATTTGTTCATAATTATTACTTTCAACGGGATAATGATTGGCTTTGAAAGTTGATATGTAACGCTAAAATATCACACACAGTCTGAATCTGAAATTCAGCATCTTTTCTCCCTAAGTATACGCCCCTAGTTGTCAAGCGGGTGACGCATGTTCAATTTGCGTTCTAGACAAGTTTTTTTTTAAATCTTCTTTATGCGCTCCTGTCGTTTGATGTGTCCAAGATATTTAATAGTCCTTGATTTTATACTATTTAATATCCAACTCTCTTTAGTATCAAGCTGTTGCAGAACAGAAGCATTTGTTCTTTTCCTGAAAGGGGTAATAACTTCCCAGAACAGACAAATAATAGTAATTACCCCAAAAACCACGACTTTTCCTAAATTTTTGCAGGGCCCCACCAAGAAAAATGGCCACCAGCCGCCACTGCTTGAAACAAGGCATCAACAAATTTTCTCCCAAATTTCCTCTGTCTTGAGCAAGCCAGATTTGTTCATTCCAGGTCTGTCCAGCCTCTTTTCTGTCACTTTCTACATTTTGTCTCCATGTCTCATTTTAAATAGATTTGTAAGTCTTGAAAAACGCTAGTTGCAGTAATCTATTGAATTATGACACAATTACATATTTTTAAGGTAGCCTACAGTAATAATAAATCCTGTCGTCATTTATCATTGTATCATTTATATGAGCACTATCATCATAGCACTCCGGACATGTCCATAGGTGCTCCGATCTCCGCCTCAGCAAATCCAGCAGCGCTCAGTGGCCCAACACGCCAGTTCGATGTTGATTAATCAATCCCTTTGCATATTTAATATGTCGTTCATTTCGGCTGCACCAATATTGACACCCATCTCTTTCAATCTGGTCAGCGAGTGGGATTCACAGCCCTGAAACTCCTCTGTTCGGAAAGACTCTCTCAATGCGTAAAGAATCCTGTTGTACCGTGACATTATATGTTACATAGGGCCGGCAAGCAATTTCTCCATACCGCTCTATCCTGGGTAACTAACTATTGGTTACAAAGTGAACGCCCGTAACATAAGCGGTAGTGAGCTCGATCACAACACAAGCATACCTGGTTCAAACTTCGCGGCTGGCAAGTTTACAAGCAAATTAGTTCCCTTGCATATTACAAACTGTAAAAATATACTTCACTGTTCAGAAAGTAATGGCAAACTACTGAACGTATACGTGGTGTCTAGAAAATCGACGGATCGTTTACTGTTGTTAATGGTTACGTTCTGTAAAGGATATGCCAAGATTTTCGTTTCATCGGTTACAAAACTGACGTCACAGCACTCTCGGCAGATACATACGTGCTCAGTCTCCCCCTAACAGATTTCGAAGGGTATGCATTTCTTGTTGCTCGTTGGTTAAACACACTTCTCTCTCTGCCTCTCAAGCATCCAACGCTAGTTGTAGGCTACATCGTGCAATTTTAAACTCCTTAAACCGCTTAATTGATTCAACGTCAATTTTAGTGTCCCCATCTAACAATAGGTCGCAAAGAGACAGAAGAACATACCATTTATTCATCCCACACTCCCCAACAATCGATGCTTTCGATGCAAGCCTGTCCGCTCTCTAGTTACCGATAACACCGCTATTATAATTAAATACCACTATTCGCCCGAGTGGTTACCGGGGCCCAAATTTGGGGTGTAAAGAATGGAACCACTGTTACCTGCCATGCATGTCGTAGGAGGCGACTAAGAAGGTTTGGCTGAAATCGGATGCACATGTCCTAAACGTGTAGAGGTCTATGCGTTTAGGGGCCTACCAAACCAATGTGCAACGTATACACGTTCTTGGCAAAGACCAAACATATCACAAAGAGTGATTAAAATTGGTCGTGAAGAACGAACGCGAAGAAGAAGAAGAAATACCACTATTAAATTATAATTTAATAATAAAATACAATTGAATATAATTAACAAGAATATATAAATTAATAAATATATCACAACAATGCAGTTTAATCAAAGCTACTTACTAGTTACAGACCAGAAAACTGACACAGCAAAATTCTCTGCAAAATCCGTAGGTAAGATACACACACCTCACTCAACTGAACGTTTCTCTCTCTCTCTATCTCTCTATCTCTCTCTCTCTCGTATGTATAAGGTCAGTAATACCTATCTATTAGATAATGGAAATGTAACCTCCCTATTTACAACCGGTTTTAGCCAGGCCAACGTAGATAACTATTTTTAAAATAAGTCAGTCAAAATATAGTACCGTTAAAGAACTTTGAATAGTATTGATAGCAGCACTGAGTAAGTAATATTTACAATGGAACCAGTGTGTTAATGCGTACCAGCGAATCATCATCATCATCAGGTGCCGTCTCCACATCGAAGGTTGGCTGCAATGAATCTCCAGCATCCTCTGTCTTTCGCCTTGGTGTTGCACACTGCCAGACTGTAACCTGTCCATTTCTTAAAGTTTCCTCCACTTATCTCTCGGTCTTCCTCTTGCTCTTCCCCTCAACTTTCCCCTCTAGTAAATGTTGTATCATGGTGTCATGTCTTTTTATGTGCCCAAAATACCAGCGAATACAATTTATATAAATTCCTCTCGTACCGTTATACGTTACATAGGGCCTGCAAATAATTTCTCCACACCGCTCTGTCCCGGGCAACTCGCTCAATCTCTTCTGTGGAATTGATACCGATATTCTTGCCTCTTTCAACAAAGCTCGTTTCAGGGTTTCCCTAGGCGGCCTCTCTTTCTTGAACCCTTTGTCCCCCACTTCAGTGCCTGCTTTGGTATTCTTTGAATATTTCTTCTCAAGATGTGCCCAACATACCATCTCCATCTTCTCCTTCTTATAACAGTTGTTACTAGTGGCTACTCGCTGACAAGTATATAGAAGTGCAAAAAGTATCTACTTGTGTTTCATCGATTATAGCAAAGCTTTTGACAGAGTCCAACATGAAAAACTAATCATATGTCTACAAGAAATAGGCCTAGATGGGGATGATATCAGACTAATAAGTAACATATACTGGGAACAGACAGCAATAATAAAATATGAAAATAGCTACTCTCCATACATAGACATAAAGAGAGGAGTGAGACAAGGATGCATACTGTCACCAAGCCTATTTAACATCTACACAGAGAAAATCTTCAAACAACTAGAGGGAATGCCAGGACTCAAGATCAATGGAAAAATAATAAATAACTTAAGATATGCAGATGACACAGTATTGGTAGCAGAAAATGAACAAGATCTACAAGAATTAGTGGACCAATTGGACAGAACTAGCAAGGAATATGGATTAGACATTAACATACAGAAAACAAAAACTATGGTAATCAACAAGGAAATGGAAAAACCTAAAATGAATATAAAAATACATGGAGAATTACTACATCAAGTAAAAGCTACTCCTATCTCGGTCAGATGATAACAGATGATGGCAGATGTATAACTGAAATTAAAAAGAGAATAGGAATGGCCAAGGATAATTTCAATAGTATGAGAAAGTTACTGACATCCAAACAAATCACAAACAGGCTAAAAATTAGAATGATCAAATGCTATATATATCCTATATTAATGTATGGCTCGGAAACATGGACAATGAACAAGCAGTTAGAAGACAGAATTGATGCATTTGAGATGTGGATATATAGAAGAATAAGCAGAGTTTCATGGACAGAAAAACAGACAAATAAACAAGTTTTAGGAAAACTAGGCATGAAGAAACAATTATTAAGAGAAATAAAATTCAGACAAGTAAAGTATTTTGGGCACATAAAAAGGCATGACACCATGATAAAACATTTACTAGAGGGAAAGTTGAGGGAGGAAGAGCAAGAGGAAGACCGAGAGATAAGTGGGAGGAAACTTTAAGAAATGGACAGGTTACAGTCTGGCAGTGTGCAACACCAAGGCGAAAGACAGAGGATGCTGGAGATTCATTGCAGCCAACCTTCGATGTGGAGACGGCACCTGATGATGATGACTAGTGGCTGCGCCCGAGTGGTTACCGGGGCCCAAATTTGGGGTAAAGAATAGAACCACTGTTACCTGTCATGCATGTCGTAAGAGGCGACTAAGGAGGTTTGGCTGAAATCGGATGCATGTGTCCTAAGCGTGTAGAAATCTGCGTTTAGGGGCCTATCAAACCAATGTGCAACGTATACACGTTCTTGGCAAAGATCAAACATATCACAAAGAGTGATTAAAATTGGTCGTAAAGAATGAACGCAAAGAAGAAGAAGAAGACTAGTGGCTGACCAGACATTTCTTCTCAATGTATGCCCAACATTCCATCTCCATCTTCTCCTTCTTATAACAGTTGTTACTAGTGGCTGATCAGACATTTCTTCTCAAGGTGTGCCCAACATTCCATCTCCATCTTCTCCTTCTTATAACAGTTTGTTGACCAGACATTTCTTCTCAATGTATGCCCAACATTCCATCTCCATCTTCTCCTTCTTGTAACAGTTATTACTAGTGGTTGACCAGGCATTTCTTCTCAAGGTGTACCCAATAAATCTCAATCTTCTCCTTCTTATAACAATTGTTGCTAGTATTTGACCAGACTTTGTAATCAATGAGGTGCCATTGTTTAGATCGGGGATGCATCCATGTTGTGTTTCTAGTAGATACGCCAAACGGCGAATTTGTGATTGTTAGGACGTGTGCGACACACAGTTTGAGTAATAGAGGTTTATTACTATAGCATTTGCCTCCGCCATGTACTCCTAATACTCCATCCCAGACAGTATCTCCACACTTTAGCATTAAAGTTGCATAACTGCACTCAGTTGACAAAATGTCACCAAATTACGTCCCTTCGATAATAGTGTCGGTAAAGGTCAAGAGTTACAAATTATTTCAAAACTTTATATTATAAATTTGTACGAAACAAATATTGTTGAAACGCTGAATTGTAAATTCTCATGTTAACATCAGGATTGGCGGTGTTGTCACATGGATACCAGTTATCATTTGTTTGTTTAAACACATATATGGTCAATGCGGATAAATGCAACGTACAGGATAGAGACGAGTGTTAACATTTACGGACGACATACGCACAATCACAAACAAAACTGACACCGATCGACACGAACTGATCAACAGGTTACAAATAAGAAGCATTATAGACTATCTCCAAGCATGGGCGTCCATACTTTGAAGCAAGAGGAGGGGAATGGATGCGACATCCTGGAAAATTTTGTTTTGATAAAACAGTTTTATGCTAATCTGGTCTTCTCCATTTCCGCGAAGTAAACTAAATTCCTACCAACTGTAAGACGGATTAGCGTAATGCATAAGCGTTCGTTCATTGGCTCGTACATAAGAGGGTTGTGAGTTCAATCCCACACTAGAGGCTACACATGTGAGGAAAAGAATTGGCCCTCCGACCTCATGCCTCTTTACGCTATATGCCATAAGAACCTTGATTGTCTGATTCGTATTCTTTTGATAAGGTTTCATTATGCGCAGGCCTCCGACACTAGGGCCTAGAAATGTAAAGTGCAGTGATTTTATACCCAAAGATCTGAAAAGGCTACTGGTAAATTTTATAATTTTAAAACTCTACCAATTTTGTTTTTCATTTTGTCCCTCTCTGGGAAAAAACCCACTCCCGTGGACGTCCATGTTTCCAAGTGGTTTGTCACGAGTCCGACTCATAAATAAATACCGCAAAGAATCCGTGATTCAGTGTTCTTTGACATCTTTTTATTGATGGTCGATCTACGAAACATCATATTCAATAATTAAACCGATCAGAGGCGTAAATATATATTATATATTTTGCACTCGTACTGTTATACGTTACACAGGACCTGCAAGCATTTTATACATACCGCTCTATCCTGGACAACTCATGCAATCTCTTCTATGTACGATATGTTTCGCCTCTCACAGTAAAGTCTTACTTGTGATGGCTTATCTTTCTAGAACACAATGCCTTCAGCTATAATGCCCACTTTGTGATTCTTTGATTGTTTCTACTTAGAGTATGTCCAACATATCTCCTTCTTCTCTTTCTTATAACAGTTGTTATTAGTAGTTGACCAGACATTTCTTCTCAAGGTGTGTCCAACATATCTCCATTTTCTCTTTCTTATAACAGTTATTACTAGTAGTTGACCAGACATTTCTTCTCAAGGTGTGTCCAACACATCTCCATCTTCTCCTTTCTTTTAACAGTTGTTACTAGTGGTTGACCAGACATTACTCTGATTTCACCATTTTTCCAGAATTCGTTTAGTTTTATGTTCATTAATTTTTCGCAGACATCTATTTTCAAATGCATTCAACTTACTTGTTATATCTTTTCAACTCTCGTTGACATATGTTATGATTGATTGATTATTGGTTATTAAACTGACGTCACTGCACTCCGGAAAGACCCATAGGTGCTCAGTCTCCTCCAACAGATATCGAAGAGTATGCATACTGATGATTCCCGTGGCTCGCTAATTAAACACACCTCTCACTCTGCCTCTCAGGCATCCAGTTCGACTTGAACAACGGGTAACTCCAAACTGCCTAAATCGCTTGATCGATTCAACATCGATTTTAGTGTCCTCATCCAACAGAGAGTCGCGAAGAGACCGAAAAATATCCCCCTTATCTATCTTCAACTCCCCAACAACCGATACTGTTGATGCAAGCCTGTCCGCTCTCTCATTACCGTAAACACCCGCATGCCCAGGACAGTATATCAATCTTTTATGAAAATGAAAAACACATTATGCTCCGGGTAGGAAACATATTAGGATTGAGACAACAATCCAATTGAAAATTCGTAATTTTCTTATAAAACTATATAACTTGGAGCTCCATATTTTATTTAGACTTAAAATCGGATGTTGCTTTAAAATTCATAGCATAATATTTGTGTAAATATTTCCCGTGCAATCAAAATTGCTACCAAATAGAGTTAACTGCTATTATTTTTACCATTCCAGTTTGATATCTGCATTACTTGTTGCTGTTATAATTGCCTTCTTTATATTTGTCATTCTATAGCTTATCTGCAGCCCAAATTGTGATGCTATGCATATTAAGTTGTCGACATTTTCTTTGCATATTTTGGTTGTTATTACATACACATCAGGCAATCAAGTGTCATGCCTTCCGGCGTAGACGATCATGTCTCTCCACAACTCTTTCTCCTTGGTGCAGTTAATCAGTTCTGACATCGATCTTTTTCGAACCACAATGTCAGGCCACCCAACATCTTCCCCCGCTGCCTTCCACAATTTCTCCTTCCCTGAATTTTACCTGTTGTCACCAAATATTCTTAACATCCTCTTTGCATTATATGCCCGAAGAACCTTGATTGTCTGATTCTTTTGATAGGTTTTCTTTGCGTGAAAGCCTGTTTTTAAACCCAATTATATTTTTACTTCGCTGTCCATTGAATGTTCAACATTCTTCTGTAAAGCCACATCTCTGTGGCTTACAGCGATCTTATTGATTGCTCGTTCATTGTCCATAATTCGCTGCCATACATAAGTATTGGTTCAATATATCACTGGAGTACTTGTTTCCCGAGTATAATTGGTAGTGTATTCACATATAATGTGTTCTTCTTCTTTTGTCGTCACACTGCTACCGGGTTGTTGTCCAGTGGTTTTCTGTTTTTGTCTTGCGCTGTTCTGGTGGCTTGTGTGATTGTTATCTTTGCTCTTTCACAGGATTCTGCTACGCCATCTAATCATCTTTTCCGTGGTCTTCCTCTTGCCTTCTTTCCGATGTTCTGTTGTAGAAGACTCTGTATACTGTGGAGTTTGGATGCATTCTTATTAAGTGGTCAAACCACTTCATTCTTTGTTTATCTATGTAATTCAAGCACGGTTTTGTACCAACTTTCTTTCTTATGCTGATGTTGGTGATTCTGTCTTTTCTTGTGTTGTTGGTAACTTTTCGCAGGCAACGCATTTCACATGTAGTTATTATTTGTGACTGCGCTTTGCTCAATGTCCATGTTTGGCTCTGTAACACAAAGTAGGTATAAAAATGCTGTTGATCATCTGATGCTTAGCTGTCTGTGAAATTTTTGGGTGCCTTAACAATGGGGCTAGCTGGTAGGTTACATCATTTGCTTTTTGTACTCTAGCCTCTATTTCTCTATCCAGTTTTCCCGTCTTCTGTGAATATGCTTCCTAAGTATTTGAATTCTTTCACTTGGTTTATTTTAGTGCCATTGACATGGATGTCTAGATTATTATGTTTTCTTCCCATATTCATTATTTCTGTTTTAGTGTTGTTGATTTTCATGTCATGTTTTACACAATTTTTGTTCAAGATGTCAATATGATGTTGTAGATCTTGTTCATTTTGATGTATCAGGCACTGATCATCTGCAAACAGTTCATTTATTTCATCATTATCTGAATTTGACTCTTGAGTTATTTTATCCATATATGCAATAAAGAGTAGTGGTGAGAGGACACAACCTTGTCTAACACCTGATGTAATGGAGAACCAGTCGGTCATTCCTTCTGTTGTTCTTACTGTACTCTGGCTATCTTGATATAAGGCCATGATATTACCTAATAGTTGTCCCTGGACGCCACATTCTTCAAGGATCTTCCATAGTCTGCACATGTTTACTCTATCAAATGCCTTTTCTTGGTCTATAAATATAAGCTGTTTACTTTGATTGTATTCAATTGTTTGTTCGCAGATCTGTCTCAGTGTAAATATTGCGTCTGTGCAGCTCTTACCCCTCCTAAACCTAAACTGACTATTGCTTAACTGGGGCTCTAATATATGTCTTGCTCTTCGCTCCAATATTTTTGCAAACATTTTTCCTATATGGCTCAAAGGAGAGATACCCCTGTATGTTTCACACTCTCTTTTGTCTCCTTTGTGCTCTTCATTTTCATAAAAGCTGTTTCGCTTCAGCAATTTTACTGCTAATCTCTGTTGTACATCTTCCATCTGATGTTAGTAATGTCCCAGATAGTTGAATCGATGGACATGATTTAGTGTTGTTTATTTTGATATTGCATTGGGCCATTTTGATAATGAATGAGCTGTGAGCTGACAGATTGGCTGGCACGACTACAATATCACAGGGAGCAGCAATTGACCAAAATGACACTATAAACTGGCATTATTGAGAGAGTCTTTCTGAACAGGGGAGTTTCAGGATTGTAAGTTTCCGAACAGAGGAGTTTCAGGATTGTAAGTTTGCAAACAGACGAGTTTCAGGATTGTAAGTTTCCGAACAGACGAGTTTCAGGATTGTAAGCACTGACCAGATTTAGAGAGCCCGAAAAGAATGACATATAAAATATACAAAGAGATTGATTAATCTACATCGAACTGGTGTGTTGGGCAGCTGGATGCTCCTGGATTTGTTGAGACGAAGATTGGAGCACCTATGGACATGTCCGGAGTGCTATGTTGATTGTCCTCATATAACTGATTGTGCTGTTTTCTGTTTTTTTATATATTAACAATTACCTCTGTTTTCTTTATAGTCATGCTTAATCCTTTCTTTTCACACATATAACAAAGAAATCATATAATAGAATTCAACAACATTTTTTAATTAGTAGCATATTATACACACATACAAATTTAAAACCTTTATTAAGAATATCCCATTTATGTTTTAGATGGGGTAACCAAACTGCCACAAGAGCATCTGACCGAATGGATTAGCGCGCTGCTCCCATTCGTGAGACTCAGGTTCAATCCCCGGTAATGTCAAGGAGTTTTTTTCTGTTGGGGAATAAAGAAAATCTTAACCAAAACAGTTTTGCTGCAATTAGTCATGCTGCCATTTAATTTCTCAGGCACAGGTTCCCCTTGTACTACACCGCTTAAAAAGTGGTAATACAGACAGTAATGAGTTGTTTTTTTAAAATTGACTATCATCAATACTTACAAGTATAGACACTTATGGAGATTCCTAAACTTCTGTTTCTAGTATTTACAATGTTGACATATTGTCATGCTATGAAATCAAGCTATTCGGTAACATTTCTATGTCCCATCATCCATCAAATTGACTGCCATCAACACTAGCCGATATAGACACCAATGGGGTCTCTGTGGCTAAGTCCTTTGCCTTATGAGTCGAAGGTCGTGGGTTCGAGTCAGGACCGCGCCGTTCTATTCTCAAGTGCACTTTTTTCCAGAGACCCCTAGGACTGTTGCTGGAGCTACGGAGTTCGTGCAATACTCTCGGCAGGTGGCGTGCCATTTCTGCTGAGAGGACCGAGCCATATGGGGTAAAACCCGGTGCAATTAAGTCAATCGTTCAGCTTTAAACTCATAGATATTCATACGCTGCTGCTCCTAGTATTATATACATATACAAACAATGTTGACATATTGTCATGCTATAAAATCAAGCTGTCCATGAACTTGTAACTCTCCCATCATCCATCACATTAACTTATATACAAAACCTTCTTGTTCACAATAGAACAAATTTTTCTTGATTTCTAGTGTTTCTAAAACTTTTTTGATTTGTCTTTCTTTTTTCCTAAGAAATTTCACCTATTATTATGTATACGGCAATCTGAAAATCGTGGTAAATCCTTTACAGGACGCAGCCATTAACCACAGTAAATGAGTTGTGGTTTTCTAGCCACCTCTTATTCGTTCAGTAGTTTTCTGAACGGTGAGGTCTATTTTTACCTTTAGTAAAAATCCCACGGCAACGGATTTACTTCTAAACTTGCCCACTGTGGGGTTTGAACCAGGTATGCTTGGGTTTGTGATCGAGCTCACTACCGCTTGAGCTACAGATGCTCACACACATAATACATACTCCCCACTTTATTCAGAAAAATAACTAGTTTTAACCTTACATAAAATGTAGCTCCTCCAACTACAAACAAAAAAGCAATTGGTTATAGTTAGTTAGTTAGTCTTTTCTCTTGGGCCTGTGGGCGGCGCATAGGGCAGAGGTCATAGCTCTTCATGTCTCACGGTTCGTTGCTATCTGTTTTAGGTCTTTAATGTTTACTAGGCCCATCGTTGAGCCTTCTCTGGTGATGGTTCTACGCAGAGAATTGGTTATAGCTTCACATAAAATATAGTTCCTCCAACTTCAAACATAAAAACAATTCGTTATAGACTCACAACAAATCTAGTTCCTCCAACTACAAACATAAAAACAATTCGTTATAGCCTCACAACAAATCTAGTTCCTCCAACTACAAACATAAAAACAATTCGTTATAGACTCACAACAAATCTAGTTCCTCCAACTACAAACATAAAAACAATTCGTTATAGCCTCACAACAAATCTAGTTCCTCCAACTTCAAACATAAAAACAATTCGTTATAGCTTCACAACAAATCTAGTTCCTCCAACTACAAACATAAAAACAATTCGTTATAGCCTCACAACAAATCTAGTTCCTCCAACTTCAAACAAAAAAGCAATTGGTTATAGCTTCACAACAAATGTAGTTCTTCCAACTTCAAACAAAAAAGCAATTGCTTATAGCTTCACATAAAATGTAGTTCCCACTTCATATATGACAAAATAAACATTGTGGCATGTCCATTACATGACTTAGCCATCAACAACAGTAAACAAGCCATCAATTTATTTTCTAGGCACCGCTTATACGTTCAGTAGTTTGCAATTGCTTTCTGAATGGTGATATCTATTTTTACTGTTAAAAATCCAGGGAATTAGTTTGCCCGGCATGGAGTTTGAACCAGGTACACTTGGGCTGTGATCGAGCTCACTACAGCTAAGCCACAGACGCCCACCCCATTGATATAAAAAATTAATTAGTACACACTTCACACAAAGTAGTTAGTTATCACATAAAAAGTAAAGCTTGTTCACACTTCACATAAAAAGTAAAGTTTGTTCACACTTCACATAAAAAGTAAAAATAGGTGGCACTTCATATCAAAAGTAAAGGCACAAACAATAATTTCTAGCTGTGTACATCAAAAATAACTTTCAGTTTTCTGTGTAAACTATCCAATACACATTTAGATCATCGTGGTGACTTTTCAATATAAAGCTACATTTATAGCTGATCAATATCATTTTTCTGTTGGTAAGAACAGGACAAGAACCCATGATGACCCAGGTTAAGAAGAGAAAATGGCGGTGGGTTGGCCATACCCTACGGAAGATACAGTCATGTGACACTAGACAGGCACTTGAGAGGAACCCTCAAGGAAAACAAAACAAGGGTGTGTCCTAAACAGATTTTGAAACAAAGTCTTCTTGAGAAACTTAAGAGTGCTCGACTATCTAGGGAGACCATAAAGAGAACAACTAGACACCGAGAAAAGTGACAAATAACTGTTGAGGCCCTATGCTCCACGAGGAGCAGAGAGGAATAAACAACAATCAGTATCATTTTCAGTAAAACCAAGGGACAAGTTGAAGGCTGTTTCTCTGGAGCTGAGGTATTGTGCTTTGTTTCAAGTGTCAATGGTACTGTAAAGAGGTCTTCTTCTTCGAACGCTCCATATCGAACCACTTGTCAACCGCTCTGTGTGAGTTGTATGTGATCTGAGCCTAACAGTGATTGTACATTGTGCCAGTTATGTGCCTACAAGCATCTCTAGGGCCTACATCAATTGCCTCTTACGACATGCATTGTAGGTTGCAGTGGTACTATTCTTTGCTTCCTTGCGGTCCCCGGCATCACACAGCGAGCTAAAGAGGTCTAAAGTCGAAGGATTTACTTCATTGCGCCGGGTTTTGACCCATATGGCTTGGCCCCTCTCAGCAGAAATGGCACGCCACCTGCCGAGAGTATTGCACAAAGCACGAGCTCTGTGGCTACAGCGACAATCCTAGTGGTCTCTAGAAAAAAATGGACCCGTGAACAGAGTGGTACGGTCCGGATTTGAACACACGACCTTCAGAACGTAAGGAAAAGGCTTAAACACAGAGACCCCCAATAGTGCTTTGTTCACTTCTAGTATGGATAAATCTGGCTATTATTCAGTTATCCAGTGGTCTCGGTAGTGGATTCAGGGCCTAGTTCTATCTGAGATTGGCGATAAAACGTAGGTTTCTTGTTTAAAATGAGCACATTCAAGAATTTCAATCCAAAAACTGATAGAGGTAGGCTGGAAAGATGATGCCCAAGAGAATATTAATACACATATTTTTAAAAAAGTTCTACAACTTTTCACCATTCTCACAAATCAGAAACACTTGAAGGAGCTATAGAGTTTACAAAACTACAGCTGAGATCTTTCTGTGTAAATAAGAGATTGGAACACATGGTTGCCACCATTTGCCAGTAAAGTAGGTTCTTGGTTAACTCTCATTTGCTGACCCTGGCATCTTATTTCATCGGAAACACAAGACTGCAACTAACGGCCCTATCCAATAGCTATTTTGGGCTGTCTTCTTTAGCTCTTCCGATGAAGATTCTGTCTCCTGTTCTTCGCCAGATCTACAGTAGATCTGGAGAAGAAAAGGAGACAGAATCTTCGGGTTTTTGCAAGGAGTAAAACAGAAACTGGTGGATTTAGCAGAAGCTCAAGCAGAGGTCTCTTAGTTCTGACAATGATCAGAGAAATCACCATTTTTGTCCCTGGGCATGCAGGAGTTAGGGGTAATGAACCAGCTGATAGATTGGCTGGCTTGACTACAATATCAGAGGGAGAGTCGGAAAGACTCTCAATGCATTAAGAATGTAATTCCTGTTCATTGCAGTTCCTCCTATATTGTAGCCATGCCAGTAATTCTATCAGCTTGTTCATTACCCCTGACTCCTTACGTGTATAGGAACACATAGATGAAAGTGATGTCTCTTATCCCTGTCTGTACCAGCAATTTCCCTGAGTTTCGTCTCACCATTCCTCTTCCAACTTTACCACTCATGGAGTCACTGAGTATGAAAACACAAGAGTAGTTATGAGATGTCAACCATATCACCGCCTATGTAACCGCTTGTACTTCCAGTCAAGTTACTTGTGGTTGTTGCATAGGCCCCACTGGCCTCTCTTACAGATTAGAATGAAGTAATTATCTTTCTTTAATCAGGTCCATAACAATAAGTAAAACACCAAACAGTTAAATTAACAAGTACTATCAAACAATTAACATAATTCAGTTATCAGTTATATCAGGACTATCATCATAGCACTCTGACATGTCCATAGGTGCTCCAATCTCCGCCTCAGCAAATCCAGCAACCCAACACGCCAGTTCGGTGTTGATTAATCAATCTCTTTGCATATTTAATATTTAGTATGTCATTCTTTTCAGGCTGCACCAATAATGACACCTATCTCTCTCAATCTGGTCAGCGAGTAGGATTCACATAATTGATAGTTATTACTGATAGATCTACATATACTTCTCAAAGTCTAAATAAAATATAGAACTTCCAAGTTATATAGTTAGAAAACTAAATCATGAATATTCAATTCCAAAGTTGTATCAATCCTAACATATGCCAAAAAGAGTTGGGAAGTGACTAAAGGTATAGAAAGTAAGTTAAATGGATTTGAAAATAGATGTCTGCAAGAAATAATAAACATAAAATGGGATGAATTCTGGAGAAGTGATGAAATGAGAGTAATGTTTAGTCAGCCACTAGTAATAAACGTTATAAGAAAGAGAAGATGGAGATATGTTGGGCACACCTCAAGAAGAAATGATCAAAGAATTATAAATCAGACATTGAATTGGGAGGCAAAGGGTTCAAGAAAGAAAAGATGCCACAGGAAAACACTAAAACAAACTTTACTGAGAAAGGCGAGAAATATCGAACTCAGTTCCAAAGAAGAGATTGAACGAGTTGAGCAGGATAAGGTGGTATGGAGAAATTGCTTATAGACCCTAAGTAACGTATAACAGTACGAGAAAATGCAATACATATTGCTAGATGGTTGAATTGATTGAGTGGACCATCATCATTGCACTTCAGTGAATAACCATGTGTGCTCCAATCTCTTTCTTACACAGGAAGATCTCAGCTGCAGTGTACAAACTCTGTAGCACCAGCAAGGTTCCACGGTGCAATTTTGAAGATGGTGAGAATATTTTGTAGGAATTTTATTTTCAATCTTTTTATAATGAATTTTACCTGGGCTGCAGCTTTCCAGACTGCTCTTCTTGATTTTGAACTGCTAATGGTTCTTTTACGTGCTCCAATTTAACACTAGACCTACGTTTTATCGTCCGTCTTCGATAGGAACTCGATTTCACCTAGACTGAGATTAGGGATCTCTGGAAAAATAACTAGATGGCTCCACGGAGGAGCAAACCAGTTACCTTTGGCCCGAGAGGTGAGCACCTAACTTCTATGCTACAGAGACACTTAGATGGCTGAATAATAACAAATAAAAAGAGGCTTACGTGGATATACTGTCCTGGGCATGTAGGTGTTTATGGTAATGAGAGAGCAGACAGGCTTGAATAAACAGCATCAATTGTTGGGGAGTTGAAGATGGATAAGGGGATGTTCTTCGGTCCCCTTGTGACTGCCTGTTGGATGAGGGCACTAAAATAGATGTTGAATCGATCAGCAATTTAGGCAGTTTGTAGTTACCCGTTGCAGTTTGTAGTTACGTCAAAACAGAAAGGCAGTAAAACTTCCCACAAGTGCAAGTATACCTTGCCCACACTGTACACGAACATTTCAAGCCCGTATCGGGCTCACTAGTCATCTACGCACACACAGACAAACATAGCGCAACTACATTCCCTTGGATGAAAATTTGTGTGGTCATCATCACCGGTGATGGACGAGCATCATCAGTTACCCGTTGTACAAGTAGTGCTGGATGCTTGAGGGCAGAGGGAGAAGTGTGTTTAATCAGCGAGCCACGGGAACCATGAGTATGCATACTCTTCTATATCTGTTGGGGGAGACTGAGCACCTATGGGTCTGCCCGAGTGCAATGACGTCAGTTTAGTAACCAATAACCAAAAGAGAGTTAACATGCAGTTATGGAAGTAAACATAAATACACAGAGTATGAATAATTCACCAAAATGTCCTTATCACGATAGCAAGATATAAAACACTGTAAGAAGGTGAAAAGCCAGACTATACAAAATGTCCTCATCATGATAGAAAGATACAAAACACTGTAAGAAGATGAAAAGCAGACTGTACAAAATATCCTTATCAAGATAGAAAGATACAAAACACTGTAAAAAGGTGAAAAGCCAGACGGTACAAAATCTTTATTATAATCGTGTCTCTTTTATTCTTTTCTGTTTCAAATCTTCTTCTTTTTCTTCTTCACGTTGCGTCTTGCACTAATTTTATCATTCTTATTGTGATATATAATTGGTCTTTGACAAGAACGACTAACGTTAAACCGCTGTTGCAGGCCCCTACTTGTGTATGGCACCATACACGTGTAGGTCAGGACTTCCATTTTTCTCAAACGGGAAATGCTTTGAGTCTGTTTCGCTGACAGTCAGTCCCCAACACTTCCCCTTTCTTCGTGTGTACAAGTTTTCTTTAATGATCCGTTTAACATTGTATATTTGGGCTTGGATCTACGCTAAAGTTCCTTTTGTACTTTGCAACCTTTTTGACTGAGTGCGGTGTTCCTTTTGCATTGTATGATAAACGCTCTTTAATAATCTTTAATGCTGTTGTTTTCAATCAAACACAGGATTCTAATTTATCTTCTTCTCTTAACTCCCCTTGAAGAATAAGGCATCAACAAATTTCCTCCAAACCGATCTGTCTTGAACCAGCCATCTTTGTTCATTCTGGCCTCTTCTCTTTCTCCAGTTCATCTCCATGTCTCTCTAGGTCTTCCCCTACTCCTCTTGCCTCACGAATTTCTTTTTTTTTTTAAATACAAAAGCACTTGAGCTTTTAGCTCTCCTGATCGGTGCCATGGACATTGTAGCCCTTTGGTTTGGTGCCATGAGCATCGTAAATCTGGAGAACCAGCAATTTTCTGCCAGCCCACGGAATTGAACCGCACTCACAGGGGCTTGTCACCCATCGTCCAACGCGCTATGAACACGCTGGGCAGGTGGGCCTTTCTCTGTCTACATCTCCATGTCTCTCTAGGTCCCCCTACTCCTCATGGACTTCATTTCTGAGTCATATATGTGTGTATGGTCTTCTGCATTCTTAATGTATGTCTCAACCCCATCCATCTCCTCATTTTAATTTCTTTGTTGATTCTTGTGCAACTCAGGTAAACTCCGTATTTGGTATTCTTAGATTCCAGTGAACTCAGAAATTCTTCAGAGACATTTTTCCTCAAAGCCTCTTATGTGACTTGTCTATCTTCATACTAGTTGCCCATGTCTCTGATCCATAGAGTAAGACTGAGCACACATTTGATTTGCATATAGTGAGTTAAGTCTAAAAAAAAAAAAGAGTTTAGTAACCCAATAAAAGATTGGAGACACAGTGACAACGAAAGAAAATATAAAATATTTTTGTTGTGGCTGGGATTGGAGCACATATAGACATGTACGAAGTGCTATGATGATAATCATTTAACTGATATAAAATATAATTCTCTTAACTCTGGAATTCTCATGTCCAATTTACCTAATACTCTGATAACAATGAATAATCAATATTAACACTGAATTATATACATAAATTCAATACCAACAACTATTATTTAATCATGCAAATATCACCAATAAATCAAAGACTCAAGAAGGACTAAGGCCAGAAATTATATTTTTCTAAAATGATAATTCTTCGTATATTTATTCAACAAAATTTCATAAATCAATGTTTTCTATCACAGTTTCTGCTATATGTGACTTGCTCCGATTATATAATGTAGCAAATAAGTCCACTGTTACCAGATGTTGGGAACATGAATCTATTCATCTGTAAGAAGAAAATTGAGAATTAAAAAAAACTACCTCACGAAGACAATGGTGTTTTGTTAATGAACAAACATGACTACGGACATAGTTCAGCTTTACTGTAACTTTTCATTGTTCATTTGAGGATCACTTCATGACACATCGGACATGTTCATAATTGCTCAGATTTCCACCCAAGCATATATTTCAGTGTGTTTACAACTCCTGTTCTGTATTGATTAATGTATCTACTGGGGTTTCTCTTGTGGTTTTCCCATCTTGTCGCACCTATAGGTATGCATAACTTGCGCAACCGAGATAGAGAATACCCTTTATTTTCATCATTGAAATCTTCAGAGAGTATTTTTTCTCTTAGAGCGTTGATGATGTCGCTTTTGTCCATAGAAAACCCATTCTCAATCGTACAACTGCTGGCCGGTGCATCTGCTCTCTCACTGCCATTCACCCCAGAATGACCTGGGACTGTAAGTTTTATATGATGACAGCTGCTGTCATAGCTGGCTTTTATTACAGACCTGGTTAAGAGATATTATTTTGTATGCTTCTTCTTCGAACGCTCCATATCGACTACTTGTTAAACCACTATTTGTGATTTATATGTGATCTGAGCATAAGTGATTGTACATTGTACCAGTTATGTGCCTACAAGTAAGCCAGCACATTCAATTTCTGCAACGCTTTTAATTTACTAGGGTAGCTTCCTAGGCCCCCTACCTCATTCGCCTTGTAGGTCAGTGTTACTATTCTTTGCTCCCCTGCAAGACTCTGCAACACAAGAGCGATTTTTGTATGCAGGATCTACAATATAATTAGCTTGATCTGCAACTTGTGTGTTATAAGGTCAAATTGATATAAAGAAGCATTTCAGTAATACAGCAACCAATGAAAGATGGTTTCAGGAGTTGTTAAGAGACATCCTTTGATTTCTCAGCGACAGCCTGTTGGATCTTACCTTTCTACTCTTCTCTAATCCTGTTTTGCCTCACAGCATCAGGATAACAAGAGATTTCTAGAAAGAACTTGTGTGTGCGCTTCATACATAGATAGTGTTTTTCACTGCCACTATTTTTCCTGAGGTGCACTTTTTTTGTGGATGGATTTTTGCTTTGTATCCACTGTATCAAAGTAACATTGCTCTTTGAGGTGCACTGTCTGTAGGTAATCTGCTTATGTGATCGAACCATTTTATTTGTTGTTTCTTGATGAAGTCCAGTACTGATGTTGCACCCATTTTTTTCTGATGTTTTCATTTATAAACTAGTCTTTTCTTGATACTTCCAGCAATCTGTATAGACACTTCATCTCTGTAGTGACTAGCCTTTCTTCTATCATTTGATGCCAGCGTCCACATTTGACACGGATAGCATAATGGGAAAAAGATTGTGTAGTACTATGCTCTTTTAGCATTCATGGATGAAGACATTATAATTGATATTCAGAGATTTAAGAAGCTTAGATATATATGTTATACAGGGGTTGAGGACGGCCATACAAGTGTTGGACTGATGGAATAGCAGAGTCCCTGAACGCATCTACATATAAAGCGCGTAAGAGAGTTCTCTTCTACACTCTATATTTTACCTCAAGCAACGCAAGATTACAAGACGAGATGAGATATTCTTTGGAAAAAAATGAAAAGTCTACTTGAAGTCTGCAGAGGCTGTATGATGTTGAATTTATATTAAGGTGTTGGAACTCTTAGTTCAGTTGACTTTTGAGACACCCAGATAAAACTACCTGAACTTTCAGTTGGATGAGGACACTAAAATAGATGTTGAATCGATCCAGCGATTAGGCAGTTTGGAGTTACCCATTGTACAAGTAGAACTGGATGCCTAAGGGGCAGAGTGAGAAGTGTGTTTAATCAGAGAGCCACGGGAACCATCAGTATGCATACTCTTCAATATCGGTTGGGGGAGACTGAGCACCTATGGGTCTGCCCTGAGTGAAATGACATCAGTTTAGTAACCAATAATCAATCATAGTAAGGGGAAAAATTCCGAATCATCCCAAAGCTTCCTTGCAAGTGTTCTGACTGTGACTGACTGAAAGAGGAGGCTGAATCCCTATGTGTGAACACTGAATGTATAGATATTGCTTTTGTTCAATTTTCAAAAAAAAAGGAACTGAAAAAATAGATTTTATTACATCTGGAATTCCATTCGGAAATCTCCAGAAAAAAAATTTGTGTTGAACTAAAATACTATTTATAAAATAAAAACATTACCCAATGTTTGTTATGCTCCAACCAATGAGGGGAAGTAACCCACAGAATCTACTTGTACTTGGCTAAGAAATTGAGATGAAATGTCTTGAAGCTGGCTAAAACCTCTTGAAGCTCCTCAACCTGTTTAATGGTAACATAAATTTTATTCTTAAAGCTGCATACAGCATAGATGTTTCACAGATTCTCAAGTTACAAGAATGTGTCCATAAGTGCAAAAAATATATAGAAAGTGTCTAAGTAAAACTTGGAAAAATGGTAAATGTTTCCATTCTCAAGTGAAGTTGATCCTATTTAGTTTTGTTAAGTCTATACAATACACTGAGAGCTGCTGTAGCGTAGTTGTTAGTGAACTCGCTTCTCAAGGCTGGTGGTCTGGGTTCAGCTCCCGCAATGCAACTGGAATTTTTCCCGACCGCAACGGCTCTCAGGTCGACCCAGCCTCAATTGGGTACCAGACATGCTCTGGGAAAGTAAAGGCGGCCGGCGTGATGCTGACCACATCGTGTGCCGACGGTCAATGAAAAAAACAGGCCTAACACTGTATTGACCTATATACCACAAGGTATGAAAGGGTTCCTTTACTTTTTTATACAATACACTATCATGATAATAAAATGTTACCAACCGGTGATAGAATGGTTATACAATCATTATGTGCTGTGCCGGCTGGCGTAGGCGATCATGTATCTCTACAAATCTCTGTTCCTGGTATTTGCTATCATCTCAGATGTTGATGCTTTTCTGTGCCATGAAGTCAGGCTGTCTAATATTTTCCTTCTCTCTGGCTTTGTCTCCCTTCAATTTTATCAGTTGTCAGATTCAGCTCTAAATATCCCCTTCTCATCAAATGTCAGAAAAATGATGACTGTCTCTTTCTTATATTGATAATAAGTTTTCTGTGTGTCTTGGCTTCATTCTGTCTAAGCGGTGATCGCGCGGAGAGAAATCTCTCTCTTCGATCACAGCTTAGACGATGTACCAGATTTCCCATCAATCTCATTCATGTTGAAATCTGATTCATGCAGTCTTAGCATGGGTGTGTTTCACCACATCTTCAGCGCCATTTGAAGCTCAGGTGTTTATCCTCCAGCAATGTGTTCGGTTTTAGCCAGCGTTTACTGGGTTCGCTCTCCGTCAGTCTTTGTCCTCAGCCGACCTGCAAGGCAGCAGGTTAAAAGCTTCATTCAAAACCTCCACATTTGTCATTGTACAACACACAGCATGATAATAAAATGTTACTGACCGGTGGTAGAATGGTTGTACGGAAATGAAATGTTCCTGCTTCCTCTCTGAAGCCACTGCCTGGCACAGTACAGATTCCAGTTTCTTCCAATAAAGCAAAGCAATAGAAGCTGTCAGGGGTCTGTTCAGTTGCCTCTGCAGCTTTGATAGCTTTCTCAGGAAGGTAGATCCTAGGAAAGGCATACATGGCACCCTCCACCTGAGACAAGAGGAGAACAATACATAATGAAACAATGATAATATTTTATAATATCTTCTTTTTCTTTGCGATCGCTATTTTGATGATTATATCATTAGGCGCGTTCTTATGGTGAAGTCGACTGTTGTCTGGAGCTCATCTCTGGTGCCATGTAGTTTTGAATGTAGTGATGAGTTGTAGGGCCAGCATTCCTTTCTGGGGAGGACATACAGGGAACAGTCTTGCAGGACATGTTCTGTGATTTGATCAGCTTAGCCTGACGCTTAAAGGCAAAACATGATTAGAGAAAAGAAGAAGACGAGACTATCAAGAATATTAATGAAATTATTGGACACAGAAAATCGGAAAACGTGCCCATATTTACCTCATTACATGTGATCCCCTCAATAGAATTAAACAGATGTGTAACCAGCTGTGCTTTTTCCTTGAGCTTGGCAAGAACTTCATTCTTTTCTTTGATGAAGAGTTCATATGATGGATCTCCTGTGTAAAGATATAGATAACAGAATGAGACACACAGGTTTACATTCAGATATAATAAAGTAATGTAATTACATAATTTTCTAGTAATATATATTTATAGTTACATATTCTGAATATTCTGGTTACTTATTAATTAATTGACCATCATCATTTCACTTTGTTGAGTAGCCATGTGTGCTTAGACCTCTTTCTTACACAGGAAGATCTCAGCGGCAGTGCACAAACTCTGTAGCACCGGTGAGGGTCCCTGGTGTCATTTTAAAGATGGTGGTGATTTTATTTTAGGAATTTCATTTTTAATCTTTTCTAATGAATTTTGTCCGGGCAGTGGCTTTCCGATTTTGAAATACCAAGAGTTCTTTTAAGTGCTCAAATTGAACACAGGACCTACGTTTTATTATACGTCTCCGATAGGACTGGGAACTCAATTTCACCTACACTGAGATCAGGGATCTCTGGAAACATATCTCGATGGCTCCACGAGGGAGCAAACCTGGTACTTTTGGTGCGAGAGATGAACACCTAACGTCTACGACACAAAGACACTCCACTTTGTAAACATGCCACCATGCAATCATGAACATTAAACAAACCATCAATAAGATCACAGAGATCCCATGTGGACAGAGAGTGAGTAGAAGCAGGGAATGATCTGGAATTTAAATTGACTTGCTGAAGTCAGATCTGGTTCGAGGAAATGTGTTGATGTCTTACGCTTCAAGGGGAGTTGAGAAATGAAGAAGAAAGTGATTTTTGTTCAGACAATGGCTTTCCTGCCTACTCTTACCAACTTTTCATCATCATCGGGTGCTGTGCCGGCTGGCATAGGCGATCATGGATCACCATAAATCTCTGTCCCTGGTGTTTGCTATCATCTCAGATGTTGACACTCTTTCGTGCCATGAAGTCTGGCTATCAAAAATGTTCTCTCGCTGTCTTCCTCTGTCTCGCCTCCTCGATTTTACCAGTTGTAACAATGTGTTCTAAACCTCCCTTTCTCATCACATGCATGAAAAATGATGACTGCCTCTTTCTTATATTGATGGCAAGTATTTTCTGCATCTTGATCTCATTCAACACCTCCACATTTGTAATTTTAGCAGTAAATGGGATTCTCATCATCCTTCTGTAAAACCACATCTCGGTGGCCCTCAGAGATTTTTCTGTAAAACCATTCTCTGTGTCTGTTTGTTTACAAGTGTTAGGGTTCTTTTATGTGCTCAACTTGAACACAAGAACTATATTTCATTGCTCACCTCAGATATGACTTAAAACTCAATTTTACCTACAGTCGCTGGATCAAGGATCACTGGAAAAGTAGTACGATCGCTTTAGATGGCAAGTTGATCTAAAATTTTTGGAGCAGAGACAAGACACCACACTTCAACATTGTAAATGAATGATACGACAAATAAGAACCATAAACTGGCACAATAACAAAAATAAGACCAGGTTTTTTTATTTACCTGGTTTGGGTGGGCTAACAACACAATCTACCACAGCCTGTCCTGATATTGGTGGGCACAGTTTTGCTGAAATACTCTTGTAGTAATGGGCTCTTACTTCAGGTAAGAGATTGATTACCTGTTGACAACAAGATATAACATAGAAGTAACCCAATGATTAAATGATAATATATATATGATCAACGAAGTGTAGGAGTATTAGGAGCTTCCTAACCAACAAATTACCAAACACAGAATATGAATCACTTACCCCTATTTAACAAGATAACAAGAAGAGACCAGTTTAGAAATGAAGATATCAGGGAAAAAAGTGGGTATAACATCAGTTCTGAACTTCATCAAGAAACAACAAATTAAATGATACGACAACATAAGCAGACTACCAACAGACAGTGCATCTCAAATAGCAATGTTACTCCGATACAGTGGATACAAAGCAAAAGGCCGGCAATGCAAAAGGTGGATCTCTGAAATAACAGAGACAACAAAAAACAGTATTTATGAAGCGCACACTAAAACTTTTGCTAGAAATCTCTTCTTATCCTGGAGCTGTAGGGAAAAACATGATTAGGGCAAAGAAGACAAAGAACATACACATTCACAATCTTAATATGTACAGTATAAAAGAGATCTAAAGACAAAGGTTGAGTTCATTGCTTCAGTTTTATTTATATGGCTCGGTCCATCTCCGCAAAAATAGCATGCAACCTGCCAAGGTACTGCACAAATCACAAACTCCGTAGCTCTGGCAAATAATTCTATGAATACTCTAAGAAAATGCACTCATAAACAGAACGGTGTGATGAGGAATTGATCCACGCATCCTATTCAGAGTAGCAGATATAGAGTTACAGGATAATAATAGGATATCCAATGCCAACATTCGCCCGTGTGTTGCCGGGCCCGAAGGAAGCAAAGAATTGCAACACTCGCCCTACAAGGCATGTCGTAAGAGGCGACTAAGGTAGGGATCCGCCCGAGTGCTGCCGGGCCCACAGGGGGAGGAAAGAATATGCAGCAATGTCTACCTGCCAGGCATGTCGTAAGAGGCGACTAAGGAGGGTTGGGCGTGGTGCTGGCTACCTCACCCTGTAGAAAAAATAAGCCAAAAACTTCAACAAACATGGATAGTACAACAATATGGAATAACTCAACTCAACCATCCGAACCAGGGGAAGGTCCCCAACAGGGGGGCAAATGACGTATCACCTCGAAAGCCGCAAGGATCCGGGGATGCCGACTAGCCTTCTTTCCTGTCGGAAAATAGCCAGAATTGGTTGCTGGAACGTGAGAACGTTGCTGGAGCAGGGAAAACGGCCCAGCTCGCGACAGAGATGAAAAACTACAAGATAGACATTCTGGGAGTCTCGGAGACAAGATGGAAAGGAATAGACAAAATTAAACTACACACAGGCGAAATAATGCTGTCCTCAGGGCAAAAAGAAGAAGAGAGCACACACCATAGTAAAGGAGTTGCCCTCATGCTGTCCAGAGAAGCACAAAAGCATTAATAGAATGGGAAACAATCAGGCCCAGAATAATAACAGCAACATTTAGAACTAACAAACAGAAAATTAACCTAAAGGTCATCCAATGCTACGCGCCAACTAACGATCGGGAACAAGTAGCTAAAGAGAGGTTTTATACCAAAGTACAAAGTATTATGGACAGGAAAAGAAAAAAGGATATTATAATTTTGATAGGGGACTTAAATGCAAAGATAGGAGACGACAATAGCAGTTTCAAAGAGACCATGGGAAATCATGGGCTGGGTAGAATGAATGAGAATGGGGAAATGTTCGCAAATTTTTGTGCCTCAAACCAGTTAATCATAGGCGACAGCATATTTCAGCATAAGAGAGTACACAAGGCCACATGGATATCACCAGACCACATAACAGCTAACCAGATAGACCACATATGTATTGATAAGAAATTTAGAACATCATTACAAGACGTTAAAGTGTGCAGAGGTGCAGACGTGGCATCGGATCACCACCTCCTGTTAAGTAAAATCAGGCTGAAACTTAAAAGATATTCAACAAACACAAATTATAGAAAGCAGTTCAAAGTAGAAGAGCTTAGGAACCAGGAAGTAAGAGACAGATTTGCAGTCGCAGTATCAAACAAGTACCAAGCATTGGAACAGCTGGTAGACGATATGAATATTGAGGAACATTGGCAACAGATAAAAATATATGGAAGGATACATGCTCAGAGGTTTTGGGAGATGAGCGGAAAAACAAAGATTGGATAGCAACAGATACCCTTAGTCTGATCAAAGAAAGAAAAAGCAGGAAAGCGGATCTAAACAGATGCAAAACTAGAGGTGCTAAAGCTAAAGCCCACAAGGTATATGGGGAAGCCAACAAAAAGGTTAAACAAAACATAAGAAGGGATAAAATAAAATATATAGAGGAGTTGGCAGGAGAAGCAGAAGCAGCAGCAGAAAAAGGAAATATGAGGGACCTGTATAACATCACAAGGAAGTTAACAGGAAAATACAAACAATCAAGTGGCCTTATAAAAGACAAGAGAGGCAAAGTAATTAGCAACACTAAAGAACAAATGGAGAGATGGAAAGAACATTTTGAAGAACTGCTTAATATGCCAAAACCGCAGGTCCCACCGGAAATAGAGCCAGCTGAAGAGGAGCTACAAATTAATTGTGAAAGACCAAGTAAAGAAGAAATAATGAAGGCCATAGAAAATTTAAAGGATAGGAAAGCAGCAGGGCCAGACAACATTCCAGCAGAGGCCATTAAGGCAGATAAAGATACCTCAACAGAGCTACTATACAAATTACTAGGGAAGATATGGGAGAGAGAAGAGATACCAGTAGAGTGGAAAGAAGGTCACTTGGTAAAACTGCCAAAGAAGGGAGACATGCAAGAATGTATGAACTATAGAGGGATAATGCTACTATCAGTGCCAGGCAAAGTATTAAACAGGATTATACTCGATAGACTTAAAGAGGCCATAGATAAACAACTGAGAGAAGAACAAGCAGGGTTCCGTGGGAATAGATCCTGCACAGACCAGATAGCTACACTGCGCATTATAGTGGAGCAAAGTTTGGAGTGGAACTCGCCACTATACATAGGTTTTGTGGATTATGAAAAGGCGTTTGATAGTCTGGATAGGGAATCATTGTGGAAACTATTAATACACTATGGAGTTCCACCCAAGATTGCAAACCTAATAAAGAAAACGTATGAAGGAATGAAATGCAGATTCATACACGAGGGCCAACTGACGGAATCCTTTGAGATAAAAACAGGGGTGAGGCAGGGATGCTTGTTATCACCATTCCTGTTCTTGCTGGCCATAGATTGGATCATGAAATCAACAATGGATAACAGAGGGGGAATACAATGGACACTGGTGAAACAACTGGAGGACCTGGATTTTGCAGACGATCTGGCTTTGCTGTCTCACAACCACGCACAGATTAAAGACAAAATGAATACCCTAAATAATAAGTCTCAGCAGCTAGGTTTGAAAATACACAGGGGAAGACCAAGGTCATGAGAATAAATGCTGCAAATGTAAACCAGATTATGCTGGAGGAAACAGCACTGCAGGATGTAGAATCATACACATACCTTGGAAGCAACATAGACACAGAAGGAGGAACAAACAAAGATGTTAAGATAAGAATACAAAAGCAAGAGGGAACTTTATTGCATTGAGTAAGATATGGAAGGCAAGGGAGATCAAAACAAACACAAAATTGAGAATTTTAAAGTCAAATGTGAAGTCAGTGCTGTTCTATGGCTCGGAAACATGGAAGACCACAAAGGAAACTATCAGAAAACTGCAGACCTTCGTAAATGGATGTTTACGTAGGATAGAGGGATTGAGATGGTATGATAAGATTACAAACGAGGAACTCAGGAGAGAACAAAGCAGATACCAGTGGAGAGAGAGCTCAGGAAGAGACGCTGGCGATGGATAGGACATACATTGAGAAGACCGACCGGAAGCATCGCAAGACAGGCATTGTTTTGGAACCCGCAGGGAAAGAGGAGTAGGGAAGGCCTAGGCAGACCTGGAGAAGAGAGCTGGAGGCGGATATAAAGAGGATAGGCAAAACATGGAAAGAATTGGAAGGGATGGCAAGAGAGAGGAAGAGATGGAAGAAGTTTGTTGAAGACCTGTGCTCAGATGGGAGTTGAAAGGTGATGATGATGAATGCCAACATTGCTTTTGGAAGATACACTGTACTACTGTGTAATAGCAAAGGGGATAAGCATCGGCCACAAAAGCTGAAAGTTTTTCACAGGTCAGTGTTCACCGTAAGTACACCAGTGAGACATGAACACGCATGAAAACGAATTCCCTTCCACGTAAGTTGCTTCCGCAGACTACTCAAAACCAGATACTCAAAACTGAAACCTGGACTTAATTCCAGATACAGAAGCCATTATGAGACCCATGATTTCAAGTATCCACGCTCTGTTGCAGAAGGCCCAGGTGAAATGGCTCGGTCACGTTGCGCGGATGCATGATAAATCGCATCCCAAAAATGCTTATAAATGGGCAAACGTGATGTGAGAAAATGAACGGTTGGTGGACAGAAAATATGCTTTAAAGACACTCTTAAAGTGTCTCTAGAATGCTTTAATAAAGATGCCAGGAGCTAAGAATCTCTTGCATAAGATTACCAAATGTAGAGCTGCAAACAACATAAAAGGAACTGACATAGCTGAGAATCATTGTACTGTTGGCTTATAAAACGGGCAGTATAAAAGACATAACATGCAATACCCTAATGATGTATACCCGCCTTTGATAAGAAAGTGTGTTATAGGACTGGATTCTAGTCATCCTATGCAGACATGAAATAGGTTCAATAACACTAGTGTGAGGCTATTATCATCGATTACAACTAATGGCTATACTGACACATGAAAGCGAATTTTGGACAATTAAAAAACTGGCATGAAAAATTAGGTTGTGAAGATGTGGTTTTACAAAATTGATTGTCAACGCCACTGTCGATGACACAAGATGATGGTGATTATTTGCTTATTTTCTCTTGCATGGGAATAGACAGACAAATAATATTTAAATCGATACAAATAGTAAAAGTAAAGAGAGCAATGTTATATATCTTTTAATCTAATGAACAATTTAGCACAAATAGAAACAAATCTAACCTCTGCATAACCACCTCTGTAACCACACTCTCCCATAAATCCTTTGGATGCAGACATGAATGATGCCAGCTCCATCTGATCATAAGGTGGGCCAAGTTCCATCAAGACTTGCTTGAAAGAATAAAATTTGGCTGTTTCTGCGTATATGTTGTGTTGGTATACTTCATCTGCTAATATAAAAGCTTCTCCTCTTTGCAAATTTGATAATCTCTTGAATATTCTCTTTTGTAAGCACAGAGCCTGTTGGGTTGCCAGGGTTAATGATGACAATAGCTCTAGGTTGACAGATTGGCCTGGCCTCTGCGATGGCTCGTTCCAATTCTGGGACATCTAGCGACCATTTATTTTTCTCATTCAGGTAATAAGGAATTGCATAGGCTCCATACTCTGCAATTGCTGCAGAGTACAGTGGATATTGAGGGATAGGAATCATAAATCCAGCTCTATCTTTTCCATCTTTGCCTGTCAACAACAATGTCATGACTGATTTGATCGCATCACTTGCACCTGTACTCAGAACAATGTGAGATGGATCCGATGGATAACCATCTCTCTCAGAAATGTATTTGGCAACATCCTCTCTTATCACTTGTATACCACAGCTGTCAGAATATGAACCAATACTTTGACCTTTACAATCATTCAGGATTTTTCTGGCCTTGGCTTTAGCATCCTCTGGAAAAACCGTCAAGTCCAGCAAGTCTGGGTAATTACACAGTGCAAGTACTTGTCGTATAAATGTAACAGGTTTCTGTCCTGTAGCATGACAATCTCCAATGTTAGCCTTGACTACGCGTGTAAAAGGTTTCTTCTTTCCAGTTTTCAGTTCCTTCTCTATCTCTGTTGCCCTGATCACTATTGGACCTCTGACAGCATACTGCAGCTCAATAACATTAGGATTCAATGTATTCAGGTTCAAAACATGCTCATCCAATGACCCCATGATGATTTCTCCTGGCAAGTGCAAAAGCTGCAAAAAATAATAATTGTTGAAAGTGTATAATATATACAAATAAATCAAATATTATTAATTTTACTACAGGATTTCAAATCTACATTTTCTTCGAATGATCCATATCGACAACTTGTTAAACCACTCTTAGTAATTTGTAAGTGATCTTGCCTGTGCAGTGAAGGGCCCAATAAGGGAAGCAAAGAATAGTACCAGTGCGACCTACAAGTCATGTCGTAAGAGGCGACTGAGGTAGGGGTCTAGAGAAGCTACCCTAGTAAATAAAAAGTGTAGCAGAAATCGGACTGCTGGCCTACTTGTAGGTGCATAACTGGCACAATGTACAATTGCGTTTGGGCTCAGATCACATACAAATCACACAGAGTGAACAAGTGGTCAATATGGAGCGTTCGAGGAAGTTTTATAATAAATTCATTCCGGGTCTTTCCCACCTCTTCTTTCTCTGTCTGCAGTTCTTCATGACTCTTATTACATATATTTTAAGTCTCAAATTAAATAAACACCTTTTGTAGAAATCACAACTATGACAGAACTAAATATTTCTTAAGGTACACTCACAATACAGGTCTTATGCTACCTGAGAATGTTAACATCAGGATCCCAGCTGGTGCCAGTTTTTTTTTTTCATGATTTTCCTGTGCAGTTTTACTTTCAGCCACAAGTCTCTTTATTTGTTTGTTTCATGTCATTTGGTGGTCTATTTTGACACAATAGATTACTGTAGTATCTTCTGCCCACAGAGCTTATCAAATTAGCTGGAGTTTTGCATGTTGTGTTTTGTTGGATAAGCTGAAAATAGTTTATGTTGTTGGGTTTTTTTTTCTATTGATTTTAAGCAGCCATTTTCTTAGACCAGTCCTCCACGGATGTACTCAGTGATTCTAACTTAACTACTAACTGCATATCCTTTTTGGGTCTCTTGGTGTGCGTTTTTTTAATGTAAAATGGTATCAAACTAATAAAATATAATTGCAGAATAATGTATAATTTAATATAACTAATATTAAATGGTATATAAATTAATACATCATCATATATAATATCATCATGACAATCCATATGATAAATATCATACCAAATGCAGTATTCAATCAATTGAATTCTTAACTACTTCTAAGACTATAAAGTCTAAGACTGAAGTGACCAGAAAACTTACGTGACAGCAAAAATCGCTGCAAAATCCGTGCAGACAGCTCACTCAACTGAACTTTGATCCTTCACATAAAAGGTCAGGCTTCCTACTCGATAATTGTAACGTTACGTCCTATTTACAACCGGATTCAGCCAGGCCCATCAGGAGATGTTAAAGTGTTACGTGTAGAACTGAAGATAACTATTTTTTTTTAACCCGATGACGTCGAAATGCAGTACGGGGAAAGAGCTTCGCATTAGTAATTATAGCAGCACTGAGTAATTATTAACACTAAAGCGAAGTCAATGTGTAGATGCACACTTTTGAATACAGATATATATATACGGGGATGGAATTAATCCTTCGTGTATCTCTTAATATTATTGGGGAAAAAATCTTGCTGACATTTGCATAGCTGCCGTCAGCTGACGGAGTGTGACCGAGTTACGTCCCTTTGAAAATAGTGTCGGTGAAGGTCACAAACTATTTTAAAACTTTCTATTATTAAATATGTACGAAACAAATATCAATATTTAAACGCTGAATTGTCAATTTGATTTAAAATTAGGATTTTCAATGGATTTCAACAGCATCTTCATACCCACTTTATATTACCAATGTCAAACATGGCCAATGAATAAGATACATGCACAGAAAATAGTGACATGCGAAATGAGATGTCTCCGCAAAGTCGCCAACAACACAAGAATCGACAGAGTTACGAATGCCAGCATCAGAGAAAAGGTTGGAACAAGACCATGCTTGAATCCAAGACACATACAACCAGCTAGCACCTCCCATCCCTGAGCATGCAGTCTCCCAGAGCTCTCAGAAGAAATAAGTGGCATTGACGAATGAGAAGGTTCCTAAACCGGAACGACCTCACCCAGGCAGAAAGGTTGCAAAGTAGTAAATGCTCGTTGACGTAGATAAAATCCCAAATATACGACATTAAAAAGATCATTAAAGATTGTTTATCATACTGTGCGTCCGGAACGACCTCACCACAGGCAGAAAAGGGCAGGAACTGCTATAGAGGTCGCACTTGACTAATTGTCACTGGCCGTAAAAGTTCCGAGGGTACAAAGATTCGTGGCAAGTGGTTCAGACTACAGATTTTCTGTAAAGATCACACTTGAAGAATCTAATCTTCAAGTACCTCTAAAGTCAGCGAGGGCTCGCCTGCATTGCGAGGAACACCAGTCAAGTTGTAGAAGCAGGCCTTCACGCAAAAATCAGTAAGTTGCGCCATACTAGGCGTCATGGTCTGAATTTACAGCGGGCAAACGCAGGAGAAGAAGACATTAGCTAAGCACTGACAATAAGTATGGGAACACACTCTGAGCGTAGAGGAGGAGATAGTAATCATGTCTTAGGTATTAAATATAAAGGCATGAGCAACATTCTGTGTACATGATCACTAGAGGCTTTTCTAGTAGAAAGAAGTCAGTAAATGAAGTTTCTTTGTTGCTGTTTTCATTGTATTCCTAAAAGCAGAGCTTACTCTGCCCTGATTTGTAAAAAAAATACTAATTTAGTTGTACTTTAGTTTATATGTTTTGTTGTGGATGGCGCAGGCTGAGAAAACAATTGGTAAGCTTTTAAATATGTGTTGGTCAAATTTTGGCTGTATTCAGTGGCGGCTCGTGATCGTTTTTGTTGGTGGGGCCAGACACAATTTTCGGGAGAATCATGGTTTTGGATTAGGTTATATCTTAGTCCATTACATAATAAAAACACGTTACACATTATTTTTGGTGGGGCCCGGCCTCTCTGGCCCTTAATGACGAGCCGCCACTGTCTGTAATTGTTATTTGTGAATCATTTTTTCAAGCCAGCTTCAGTATTTCTAAAGAAACAATCAAAGAGTTTAACAATCAACATTAATGGGGATAGGAAACACAAATACAATTTATATTTATCTCAACACCAACAAAACAAAATGGTGAGCATAACAATTTTTGATAACATTCTTCTCTGTATACTTTTTAACATGTCCACGCGAACATTTCTAAATGAGTTTTCCGTTCAAGATTATAATTTTCTTCTTCTGTACACTTTTTATATCAGATTAAACATATCTAAAGTCAATTTCTAGTTTAAGTTTATAAATAGCATAACATTTCTTTACACTTTTCTTTTACACTTCTCAGAACTATTAAAGATTTAATGAGCCATTAGCAGTTTCACCGTGAGTCATGCTTGGATTAATATTTGAGACAAGGGTATGACTACAGGATCAACCAGATAGCTGTCATCGACATGCATGCACCAACATATCTCGGGGTAGCGAGACAGCGCTCTGTTCAGAGCGGATCCCGGCATCCCCGCGAAAGTAGACTGCACCTCGTCAGGCACAGAGCAACACTAGATTTCATTTCTCGTTGCGAAAGCCATGTCTTTTAGGGAGACCACTGTCGAGCTTTTAAAATTTCAGATTGACTGCCTCACATCACGACTAGGCGCTGCGAGCTACGGACATACACAAGAGTCTGATAGCAGACGTATAATCGCTACCTATCCCTTACCGCTGGGAACCTGACCCACTGTGGCGAGTAGGGGCATAGCCAGGCTCCAGTATAGGCCTTCGTGCTCTAATTATCTCTTCTGTAAAGTGGTCTGACATTTTGTATGTGTCGGTAAACGATAGAACGTCAGCTAATTTGTAATGTTTGCATGACGGGCGTTTTTGTTTTCAGTTCATCTGATATAATTTGCTGTATGTGCTTCAAATGTCCATAAAATGTATAAACTTGGAAGGGTACTTCAAACTTCACTAGCAAGTAATTGTTTATAGTCAATTGTTTACAATATTTATCATTACATATCAATGATCTAAGTAAGATGGACATTTATAAAAGAACAACAAAGTATGCTACAGTTAAAGCAACTTCTGTGTCTGTTAGAAATGTATATTGTACCTTATTATACAACTATGTATTACATTATAATGCAACTGTTCTGCAATACTTTGTTAATCATTTTGAACTTCTACATTGCATTTTCTTAAAGCTGTGTTAATATGAATAAAACCATGATCATTTGATTAAAATAAAATTCATTTTATGACCATATCTCAAGTTTATTAGTATCTATAATCCATTTACGATGTTTGTCATTAAATGTATGTCTGTACAGTAATGGATTTCGTAAAGAGATCTTAAGAATATAGTCAGCCCCTTTTCTTATCTAGGTCAGATAAGAAAAGGTAGGGAGAGACTCGCGCAGATACTATGCCCGCAAAGTGGGTGACACTCAACGCTCACTGGCTCGACTTTCAAAACGAGAAGACACAAAGGACACACACAGCATATACAATATGTTTGGGGTGGTGGCTTAATGTTTGCGTATGCTGGGCTTTGTAAAATACGATTGCTGTACTTAGCCAATTTTATTGTTCTACGAGCGATGGTCCCTTCCATCGTAGCTCGATTTAGGCAAAAGTTAGAGTTCTGACATTTGGAAACTTGCGGATTTTTACTAATCCAAGTCGAATGACTATATTAATTGTTTTGTGCGATCAATGTTAGGACATTTTGCTCGGGTACGTAATGGAGTAAAACTAATTTTTTTTCGATCCAGAAGTACTTGTGAGCTTTCAGCTCTTCTGCTCGGTACCATGGACATCGTAACCCTTCGGTTCGGTGCTACGAACACCGTGAATCTGGGGAACCTGTAGTTTTTCTGCCAGCCCGCGGAATTGAACCCGCACTCACAGAGGGCTAGTCACCCGCAGTCTAACGCGCTACAAACACGCTGGGCAGGCAGGTAACTAATTTGTTTAAATACCATCATTTTCATAAGAGTACGTATTATATTGAGAGCCGCTGTAGCGTAGTTGTTAGTGAACTCGCTTCTCATGGCTGGTGGTCTGGGTTAAACTCCTTCAGTACGCGTGGAATTTTTCCCTACCTCGACGGCTCTCAGATCGACCCAGCCTCAACTGGGCACCAGACATGATCTGAGAAAGTAAATGCGGCCGGCATGATGCTGACCACATCACCAATCGTGTGCCGACGGTCAATGAAAAATGCAGGCCTAACACTGTATTGACCTATATACTACGAGGTATGAAAGGGTTCCTTTACTTTCCCTTTTTACGTATTATATTAATATTGAGAAACGAAAATAAGTCTCCGTTATGCAACATCAGATTGCTTTTAATGTGAAAAATGAGTTGAACTAAATTAAAATTGTACAAAAAATGTCACCAGCTCTCGGCACTTTCTTTTTTTTTTTTTACGTCCGCTTTCAACTCAGACGAAGTTTCATCTCTGAAACTGATTTTTGCGTGAAAATCCGTTTTTCCAATTTCTTACAATGGCAGCAGCGTGCACATTGTAAATTACTTTACACTGGCAGCCGTGTGCTCAATGTACTCGTAATTAGTATTCCTCGCCATACAGGCAGATTTTCTCCGACTTCAGAGGTACTCACGTTATCGTCCTGAGTAAGACCAGGACTCGAACAAATGCCGGACAGTAGGTTCGAACCCGAGCTATGAGGCGTCTCACAGCTAGCAGGCCGAGCTACTATCAACTACTCTAGGCAGTCCCCTCGGCACTTTATAAACAATTAAATTAATAAGGCGACGAGTTAGGTTTGAACGAACATTTAAAACCTTGGGTTTTTGGACCAAAGTGAATGAAACTGTCGTTTATGCTTTAAAGATAAAATTCAACATCTACTTCGTAAATGCTTTGGATTTTCCAACACAACTGCTGTGTTTACATTTCGAATTAACTAGCATGCCTGCACGTGTGTGTGACGAGAACAACGATAATTCACCGATGAACGAGCACAATTGTTAGCAACACAAAAAATGAACGTTGACCCATATACTTTTATCTATTCTTTCTATATCCACACGGTGTGTGATGTCGTCCGTCAATTTCTAGTTAGCTTTATGAGGTTGTGTGTAGAAATTCTCCAACGAGAATTTAAATGTTGCCTTTATGGTTAGGCCTATTATTTTCTAATTACAATCACAACTACTTCACAACTACTTCACAACGAATGTAACTTCACAATCAACGTAACTTCACAATCAATGTAACTTCACAATAACTACTACTTCACAATCACTACTACTTCACAATCAATGTAACTTCACAATCAATTTAACTTCACAACCAATGTAAGTTCACAATCAACTTAACTTCAAAATCAACGTAACTTCACAATCAATGTAACTTCCCACTCACTTCTACTTCACAATCACTACTACTTCACAATCAATGTAACTTCACAATCAATGTAACTTCACATTCACGAAACTAAACTGCAATTGCAAAATCAAAAACATCTTATGTATTCATTTGGAAACGAAATTGCTAACACTGAGCTAGGTTATTAACCGTAAAAATGGTACACTACCGAGAAAAGCATTGCACTCAATTCGAACGGACGAACGAAACGCAATCACTTGACCTATTCGCCATATAGAGACCTTACCTGTGTTAACTCACAGTCAACTATAGATAACTAGGCCAGACAAATGACAAGGGTTCCTGACCTAGATCAGAAAAGGGGGCCGGAAAATGTAGATGCTTGATAGAGCCACAGCCTGGCTCTAGCACAGGCCAGACAACTGGCCGGGTATTCCTGACCTAGATAAGAAAAGGGATCTGGAAAATACAGATGTTTGATAGAACACTGCACGCTTTTTGCAATTTTACTCAATTCGGTGAGTCTATGGTTATTTGTTGGTGAAACATATTCATAATATTGATATTCCTTATTGTTAAACTTAACTTGTTGGATAATATGACTTCGAGTTAGCATTTTGTGTTGATTTTAAAATGAATTCGTCTATATACACCAATACTGGAACGCGAGTTCACGTGGTGTAGTTGGGGTCTGATTTCCCATAATTCTTACCTGAGCCCGAAGGCCCAGTAGTTTATAGTTGGCTCTGATAGAGCACTGCAAGCTTTTTTGCAATTTTCCTAAATTCTGTGAGTCTATGGTTATTTATTGGTGAAAAAAATTCATTATATTGATATTCCTTATTGTTAAACTTAACTTGTTGCATAATATGACTTCGATTTAGCATTTTGTGTTGATTTTAAAATGAATTCGTCTATATACACCAATACTGGAATGCAAGGTCACGTGGTGTAGTTGGGGTCTGATTTCCATAATTCTTACCTTAGTCCGAAGGCCCATACGTGTATAGTTGGCTCTGTTTAACACAACCCCTACGCTCATCTAAGCTGACATGCTGGCTCGAAATAGTTATAAAAATAACACAAGGTCAGTATATCGGCTAAATCGGTATACATTGCAACACAAGTAAATCAGGAGATGAAGAAAAGAACTACGGAGTGAAAGGGTTAAAGAAAACAATATATTAAAACAGAAGCAACAAACGAAGTATGTCATAATTACCCTGAAGTTATAAACCAAACAAAAATAAACAATTAAAACCTATAGCCTATTTGAAACGTTACAAAATATGTTCATATTGATACGAGATATCTCTGCTTAAAAGTTTTCTTTAACGAAATGCGCAACTCACATAAAGTTATACCACTAAACGAATATTTTACATTAAGTTGTACCACTAACCGAATATTTTACATTAAGTTGTACCACTAACCGAATATTTTACATTAAGTTGTACCACTAACCGAATATTTCACAAAACGTTGTACCACAAACCGAATCTTTGAGACACTGAACTTGCAACTATGGAGCTGAACTTGCAACTATGGAGCTGAACTTGCAACTATAGAACTGAACTTGCAACTATGAAGCTGAACTTGTAACTATGTATCTACACTTGCAACTATGGAACTGAACTTGCAACTTTAGAGCTGCACTTACAACTATGGAGCTGAACTTGCAACTACGAAATATAGATATAACTAGCCCATACATATTTATCAAAACAATCACTTCCTTAATGTCCTTATTGTTTAACGCACGTTCTACAAATAGTATGAGGCGTTTGTTGGTTGTAGCTACAACAAAAGGATTTCAAAAGGTTTAAAAAGAAAAGGTTTCAATGAAGAGAGATGTCAAGTGAGAACAATAGGTAAAGATCACAAGCTATTGAAAAGTTAACATGGCATTAAAATAGGAGGTATAGACAAGTTTGTTTTTCAAACACTCACAAAAAAAACCCTCGTATACAATGAATCAGTGAATAAGGTAACAATAGATAAGGTAGTAGGCGAATAGGATGTTTGGTTTCCTTGTGTACAGTTTACCTACCTCTAAATATACTTAGTACCATAGCTAACTAGTTAGTTAGTTAATTAGTCAGTCAGTCAGTCGGTCGGTGGATCGGTCGGTCGGTTGGTTAGTTGGTTAGTTAGTTAGTTAGTTAGTTAGTTAGTCAGTCGGTGGATCGGTCGGTTAGTTGGTTAGTTAGTTAGTTAGTTAGTCAGTCGGTGGATCGATCGGTTAGTTGGTTAGTTAGTTAGTTAGTTAGTTAGCCAGTCAGTCGGTGGATCGGTTGGTCGGTTGGTTCGTTGGTTAGTTAGTTAGTTAGTCAGTCAGTCGGTGGATCGGTGGGTCGGTTGCTTAGTTGGTTGGTTAGTTAGTTAGTTAGTCAGTTAGTTAGTTAGTCAGTCAGTTAGTTAGTTAGTCAGTCAGTCGGTGGATCGGTTGGTCGGTTGGTTCGTTGGTTAGTTAGTTAGTTAGTCAGTCAGTCGGTGGATCGGTGGGTCGGTTGCTTAGTTGGTTGGTTAGTTAGTTAGTTAGTCAGTTAGTTAGTTAGTCAGTCAGTAAGTTAGTTAGTTAGTCAGTCAGTCGGTGGATCGGTGGGTCGGTTGCTTAGTTGGTTGGTTAGTTAGTTAGTTAGTTAGTCAGTTAGTTAGTTAGTCAGTCAGTTAGTTAGTTAGTCAGTCAGTCGGTGGATCGGTCGGTTGGTTAGTTGGTTAGTTAGATTATGTGTTAGTTTAGTTGTTAGTTAATTGTGTGTTAGTTGTTCTTCATCGAACGCTCCATATCAACCACTTGTTAACCACTCTGTCGGATTTGTATGTGATCTGAGCCTAACAGCGATTGTACGTTATGCCAGTTATGCGCTACAAGTAGGCCAGCACATCCGATTTCTGCGACGCTTTTTATTTACTAGGTAGCTTTCCTAGAACATGACCTCAGTTCCCTCTTTCGACATGTCTTGTAGATCTTAGTGGTACTATTCTTTGCTTCCCTTGCGGGTCCCGGCACCACACGGGTGTGTTAGTTGTTGACTGGTGAGTTAGTTACTCAGTTAATTAGTTGGTTGGTTGGTTGGTTGGTTGGCTGGTTGGTTGGTTGGCTGGTTAGCTGGTTGGTTGGCTGATTTGTTGGCTGGCTGGTTAGTTGGTTGGCTGGCTGGCTGGTTGGTTGGTTGGCTGGTTAGCTGGTTGGCTGGTTGGTTGGTTGACTGGTTGGTTGGTTGGCTGGTTTGTTTGGTTGATGGTTCGCTTGCTGGTTGGTTGGTTGGTTGGCTGGCTGGCTGGTTAGCTGGTTGGTTGGTTGGTTGATTGATTGGCTGGTTGGTTTTTTTGGTTGGTTGGCTGGTTAGCTGATTGACTGGCTGGTTGGTTGGTTGCTTGGTTCGTTGGTTGGTTGGTTGGTTGGTTGGTTGGCTGGCTGGTTTGTTGGTTGGTTGGTTGGTTGGTTGGCTGGCTGGCTGGCTGGTTGGTTGGTTGGTTGGTTGGTTGGCTGGCTGGTTAGCTGGTTGGTTGGTTGGTTGGTTGGTTGGTTGGCTGGTTGGCTGATTGGTTAGTTGGTTGGCTGGCTGGCTGGTTAGCTGGTTGGTTGCTTGGTTGCTTGGTTGGTTGGTTGGCTGGTTGGTTGGCTGGTTTGTTGGTTGGATAGTTAGTTAGTTTAGATAGTTATCTGCTTAGTAAATTTTCTAGTTAGTTAATAAGATACAATCCAAAATGTATCAATAATTCTCTTTCAGCACAAATCTATTATCTGCTCACATCCCAACACAAAGCTTCACAGAAGCAAAAACTCTACTGAAACAGTCCAGAAAAATGATATGGAGAAAAACAAACGGAGGATACAACCCAGAGCATAAGTATAAATACACTAAACAGAAAAGTGCAGACCGCAGACTTAGAACGGGACACTGCAGTCTCAGAGCACACCTCCATAGAATGGATCTCAGGGACTCGGCTGTCTGCACCTGTGGAGTACCAAAACAGTCCCAAGAGTACCACATCCTCAGCCTGAGCAGTGTGAGAATGGAAATCTAGTCAACAGAAACAACACTACAAAACAAACTATGGGGAACCGGTGAAGACCTCTAGCCACGCCCTGTTTATGACACATACCGGAGTAGTCGCATAAAAGACGTTGATCGCAGAAGAAGAAGAAGGTTGTTTAATTCTATTTCCTTACACGTGCTAGAGTCCAGAAAATAAATACGTTTCAACCTTTCTTGTCTTTTTATTCTTCTTCTTCGAAAGCTCCATATCGACCACTTGTTAACCACTCTTTGTGATCTGTGCGACTGTACGATGTACTAGTTATGCACATAGAAGTAGGACAGCACATCCGATTTCTGCGAAACTTTTTATTTACTAGAGTAGCTTCCCTTGGCTCCTACTTCAATCACCTCTTACGACTTGCCTTGTAGGTCATGGTGTTACTATTATTTGTTTCTATTGAGGGCACCGGTAACACACGAGTGAACCTTTCTTGTAACAAAATGAAGAGTGTCTGCTACGGATCAGATACTGAACAAATGTCTACACACGCGCAATGATATAAATACAATTTCCTGTAGCTTATTCAGACCTTAGGTTATGAAGTGCCTGTCATTTCACATTTCTAGGCCCTAGTGTACTTCTTCTTCTTCTTTGCGTTCGTTCTTTACGACCAATTTTAATCACTCTTTGTGGTATGTTTGAACTTTGCCAAGAACGTGTATACGTTGCACATTGGTTTGGTAGGCCCCTAAAAGCATAGACTTCTATACATACATCCGATTTCAGCCAAATCCCTAGTGTACAGGAGGTAGGAGTGTACATTTCTTTACTCGTGCGTGAGGCGTAGACTGCGGGATTGAACCTACGACATTCTTGTGTCCGAGTCGACAGGCTAACTCTTATGCTAATCCGTCCCACACACAAGCATGCAATAAGGCACAGCAATATGGCCACTGGACAAGTTAGACTTTGAAGACGTTCAAATTATGAACGTAACAAGTAGTTTGCTGTTTTCTCAGAAAAATAAATAAATTCATAGTTCATATGTACGGTTCCAATTTCACTGCAACGGGTCACCCCATAATTGCTCCGTTCATGTGAAAATCACACGAAATGCTAACAACTGTCTCCTTTGGGAACTAGTTCCAGAATGAAACAATCGTACCGCCACAAAAAGCAACCTGCACCGCATAAATACATATGGCCGTCGCTAAAAGTGTCAACACAAAACTGCTCATCACTTTAATTGCAATTCAAGTAGAAGGGAACATTAATCACGACAAAATCCAGCGTTCTGCCTACGCAATATCACTGCATACGGCAGATTGAGTGGTTCGTCATAACCGCTGTCCGACATTTTCTGAATACACACAACAAACGCACGGTTGACACAGCAAAAAGCCTTCCATGTAGCTCACAGCGTTGCTCAAGCACTAACTAAGTAGCTCGGCAAACGAAATCGGGAAATACCCGACCAAACATGGTGGAAATGCGCTAGCAAAGTCGTGTCCAGAATCAAACAGTCCTGATTCCGAATGGCCCTCCCACATTCTCTCGCAAAAGACGATCTTGATTTTGTCAAACTCTCATTTGATTGTTTCTGTACAAATAGTCAGTTATTTTAGATTTATTGCAGGACTATAACCTCGGTACATCTAGATCTGATCGTCTCAGATCTTTTGAAATACGGTTATCTGCTCCTAGTTTTGTTTCTTTTTTTATTTTTCTTCTTCGAATGTTCCATATCGATCACTTGTTAACCACTCTGTGTGATTTGTTTATGATCTGAGCCTAAGAGCGATTGAACGTTGTGCCAGTTATGCGCTTACAAGTAGGCCAGCATATCCTATTTTTGCTATGCTTTTTATTTACTAGGGTAGCTTTCCTAAGCCCCTACATCAATCGCCTCTTACGACATGCCTTGTAGGTCACATTGGTAATATTCTTTGCTTCCCTTGCGGGCCCCAGCATGACACTGGTGGATTCTTATTTTAATTCCAGAGTATGCTTTGGATTTCGAACGAGCGAATACATCACATTATTCATGTCTGGCTTGGGTATAGGGAAGTGTGTGCAAGATGGGTCTCTCGCATGTTGACATCGGAAATGAAACAGCGGCAGCATTTAGAGCGTCTCAACTTTGACGAGATTTTGGTGCACCTGTCATATAGCTCCGACTTGACACCTTGTGACTTCTTCTTGTTCCCAACGCTCAAGGAACATCTCAAAGGAAACAAATATGCTTTTCTCGAGGATGTGGTAGTAGATGTGCGTACCTGGTTTCGTAAAAAATCGTCCAATATTTTCCTTTGAGGGCTGCACAAACTTGCTCAACTTTGACGTGTGTGTGTGTACACATTATGATGGTCAACTATATTGAAAAATAATGACACCTTACGTAAAGGACATTCAAAGCTTCCCAAAAAAAATGAATGTTTCATGTGTACATTACGTATATAATTGAAATTAGGGACTTGGAGGCATTACTTTTCAAACCACCCTCGTATATATATTCTCTCTCTCTCTCTCTCTCTCTCTATCTCTCTCTCTCTCTCTGTATATCTCTCTCTCTCTCTCTCTCTCTCTCTCTCCCTCTCTCTCTCTCTATCTCTATCTCTATCTCTCTCTCTCTCTATCTCTCTCTCTAGTCTGTAACGTTCCTAACGCTTAGGCAGCAACAAATGCATACCGTTCTTCTCTATTCTTGACCGCCTTCTGTATTGTGGTCCAGCTGCGATTCATTACTTTCATTTCGTGTTTTACTGTTCTCTTCCAGGTCGTTTTGGGATTTCCACGCGTTCGTTCACCCTCTGATATCCATCTCAGTGCAGTTTTCTTGACATAATTAATCTCCATACGTATCACATATCCATTTCATCTCCATTGTCTCCTTTGGATTCTGGTATTCATATTCTCTTGTTGATATTGTGCAAGTAGGTTATGATTATAAATAGTATTTGACCAAAACACGAAAAAAACTTTCGCAAATAAGTTGTATGGAAGATAGAGAGTTTGGACTTTACATATTCTGTCATTCTCCAGTATTCTTATATGTATAGTAATATTGATAGCACACAGCTGCAGTATATATTAATCTTGGCTCTGATACTGTATTTGGCTGATTTCCAGACCATCTGAAAGATCATCAATGCACTTCATGCCTTACTTAGTCTCAGTAGCGGCTAGTCATTAAGGGCCAATGGGGCCGGGCCCCACCAAAATAATGTGTAACGTGTATTTATTATTTTATAAATTAAAATATAGCAACCAAAACCATGATTTATCCGGGAAAAAATGTGTGGCCCCACCAACAAAAATGATCACGAGCCGCCACTGCTTAGTCTGCTTGTAATATCAGATCCAGTTCCTCCTTCGTTGCTGTTTACACTTTCAATATATCGGAAATCTGTTGCTTTTTGGAAGGATTTTATCTTCTAGTTTTATCTTCTAGTTTTATCTTCTAGTTTTATCTTCTAGTTTTATCTTCTAGTTTTATCTTCTAGTTTTATCTTTTAGTTTAATGAGTCTATGTAGCTAAGTGGTTACGCCCTTTGCTTTGCGAATCGAAGGTCGTGGGTTTGAATCCGGACCTCGCCGTTTTGTTCACGAATGCAGTTTTTTCCAGAGACCCTAGGATTGTTGCTGAAGCTACGGAGTTCGTGCTTTGTGCAATACTCTCGGCGGGTGGCGTACCATTACTGCGGAGAGGGACTGAGCCATATGGGGTAAAACCGGTGCAATGAAGTCAATCCTTAGGCTTTAAACCCTTCTAGTTTGACTGGTGCTGAGGTGGTCCCGTCCAGAGTCATTATTTCTGTTTTCTTCTGATTGATGTTCAACCTAACCATCTGGTTGTACTACCTCTTCTTTTCTTTGCTGGTATGCCTCCTTTCATGATGGTCTTCTCTAGCCCTTCATGTCTTTTTATATGTCCAAAATACCTCAATTTTCTCTTTCTTATTTGTAGCATCAATCAGTTTTCTTTGATTTTGAGTTATTTCTGAATATATATATATATTTGTTCTCTTCTCTGTCTATGATATAAGTAGGACTCTTCTGTAAGGTCTTCTGGAGTGCACATGACAACAACGAAGCAATAACAAAACACTGGTAAAAGTAAACAAGAAATATATTTGTAGTGCTTCTCTTTTTATTTGGAAATATTTCATGCAGAGATAAATGTGTGGATTTTAGTTTAGTTCTACAGAATTGCAACAAAATAAAGATGTTAGTTCATACAACATGGAGTTCGTATCTAAGCAACAAGAAGTTTAGATTTTATCAAATTGTTTGATGAGAGAAATAACATTGAGGAGTTTGAACCATTTTGACGTCTGTGTGTTGGAGGGACTCGCAAGGGGAGTAAAAATATAGTAACACTGCAACCTACAAGGCCGGAGAGACGACTAAGGTAGGAGCCTAGGTAAGCTATCCTAGTAAATAAAAATCAGATGTGCTGGCCTACTTCTGAGCGCATAACTGGTACAAGGCACTGACACTAGGAGAGTTTAACCATTGTCGGTTCTAGACATTGTTCCCAGCTTAACAACTCACAATTTTGACAGAAAAACAAAGTTCTAAGTTAAAACGTTACTAAATCCAAGCTTTAAAATACACTACATATATATGTGTGTGTGTGTGTGAACAAACAATCAATACGATCATTGGAAGCCGCAGAGATGTGGTGCCACAGAAGAATGCTGAAAATGCCATGGACAGCGAAGAAAACAAATGATGAGGTTTTAAACCAGGCCTGCACACAAAGAAACCTAATCACAAGAATAAGAACAAGTGCTCTAACTACTACACTACGAGTATTTTAGCTATCATTAGATATACATGTTTGACTGATTAGCAATCTCTGATGAAGAGTTATGGTCGTCAACAACACCAACAAAAATAATCAAGATAGAGACGAAAATATGTAAATCTTGAGGACAAGTTGTGGTAAAACAGTCTCTTATGATCACTTTGTTTTAACGCAGAGTCCACGTTCTTCAGTCCGGTCGGCCGGACAGGGCGTCTCGCACACTACCTCGTATGGTAGCTCGTTTTTATAGTTGCCCTTGGGTGAGTACAAGCAAACTAAATAAGATGCGTTTTTAAATTCCTTGTTTCCTGCTTTGATACTTGGGCAACGTGTCATATAGCAGCCAAGTTTTTCACTTTTCCACCACACCATCTGAGGAGAAAATAGAGACAAGCAAAGAGATTAGCATCTGCAGTCTCGTCCGTTGAGGAGCGCCTGGTCGAATGGATTAGAGCGTGCCTCCCACGCAGGGGACCCGTGTTCAATTCACAGCAAGGCCTAGGATTTTTTTCTGTTGTGGACATAATGAAAAATCATAACCTGAACAGCTTCGTGGCGACTGAACTAGCCATGCTGCCATTAAATTTCTCAGGTTCTCCTCCCATCTGTCCTACATCGCCCTAAACGGAGGTACTACAGGCAGTAACGACAGTGTGTGTGTAACGACAGTGTGTGTGTAACGGCAATGTGTGTGTAACGACAGTGTGTGTGTAACGCCAGTGTGTGTGTAACGACAGTGTGTGTAACGACAGTGTGTGTGTAACGACAGTGTGTGTGTGTAACGACAGTGTGTGTAACGACAGTGTGTGTGTAACGACAGTGTGTGTGTAACGACAGTGTGTGTATCTACATTGTGCGTAACGGCAGTGTGTGTAACGACAGTGTGTGTAACGACAGTGTGTGTAACGACAGTGTGTGTGTAACGACAGTGTGTGTGTAACGACAGTGTGTTTAACGACAGTGTGTGTGTAACGACAGTGTGTGTAACGACAGTGTGTGTGTAACGACAGTGTGTGTATCTACATTGTGCGTAACGGCAGTGTGTGTAACGACATTGTGCGTAACGGCAGTGTGTTTAACGACAGTGTGCGTAACGACAGTGTGTGTAACGGCAGTGTGTGTAACGACAGTGTGTGTGTAACGACAGTGTGTGTAACGACAGTGTGTGTGTAACGACAGTGTGTGTAACGACAGTGTGCTCGTTAGCTGCAGACGTTTATTCCAGTCATCTTCATCAAATAGCTTGTCCTGAGCAGAACTTTGCCACCCCAACATACCCCCGGAATTTATCTCTTTCATAGACCAGATGTCCCGCCTCTGCAGCCGTCATGTTGAAACCATCAGTTACATACTGAATCCATCTTCTCCTTGGTCTTCCTCTTCTTCTCTTTGCCGGTATGCCTCCTTCCATGATGTCTTCTCCAGCTTTTCGTGTCTTTTTATATGTCTAGTACAGAAAAATGTAACTACTGATAGCGATTAGACATGGTATCAATCATACAATTTACTGGGGCCATTGTTGTTTCTGACTTTCGGTCGATGCTTCGGAAGAACCATAATAGCAGGTTGCGGTATGAATGGGAATCGTTTAAGGCCTTACGGCCTTAAGAGGTTTCCAATCTCCAAAGACTCACGTGGATCTACTGTCCTGCTCATGCGGGTGTTTGCAGCATGAGAGAGCGGACATGCTTGCATCGAAAGCATCGGTTGTTGGGGAGTTAAGGGTGGATAAAGGGGAAGTTCTTCTGTCTCTTGGCGACCTACTGTTGAATGAGCACACTAAAATAGACTTTGAATCAATAGAACGATTTAGGAGGTTTGGGATTACACATTGTACAAGCAGAGTTAGTTGCTTCAGGGGCAGAGAGAGAAGTGCGTTTAACCACCGAGCCACAGGAACCATCAGTATTCATAACTTGCGAAATCTGTTGGATATGACTGGGCACCTATGGATCTGCCCGAAGTGCTATGGCGTCAGTTTATTAACCAATAACCAATCAATCCGACATGCGCCATGACTGCCGAAGTAGCAGTGGCGTAGCCTAATAATACGAATTAGGTGTGTTGCTATTTAAAATGAATATAATAATAATAATTCCTCTCGTACCGTTATATGTTACATAGGTCCTGCAAGCGATTTCTTCATACCCTTCTATCCTGGTCAACTCGCTTAATTTCCTCCATGGAACTGAGACCGATATTCTTGCCTCTCTTAGCAAAGTTTGTTTCAGGGTCTCCTTAGGTCGTCCTCTCTTTCTTGAACCCTTTGCATCCCACTTCAATGCCTGCTTTGATATTCGTTTATCATTTCTCCTCAAGGTGTGCCCAACATATCTCCATCTTCTCTTTCTTATAACAGTTGTCACTAGTGGTTGACCAGATATATCTCTGATTTTATCACTTCTTCTGAATTCGTTCCATTTTGTATTAATTATTTTTCGCAGACATCTATTTTCAAATGCATTCAACTTGCTTTCTATATCTTTAGTCATTTTCCAACTCTCGCTAGCATATGTTAGGATTGATACAACATTTGAATTGAAAATTCGTAATTTAGTTTTAATACTATATAACTTGCAGTTCCATATTTTATTTAGACTTTTAAAAGCTGATGTTTCTTTGCCAATTCGTATCATAATTTCTTTTTAACATTTCCTGTGCAATCAAAATTGCTACCCAAATAGGTGAACTGCTCTGTTATTTTTATCATTTTAGATTCCAGTGTGATATCTACATTACTTGTCATAGGTGTCTTCATTATATTTGTTTTTCATAGCTTATCTGCAGTTCAACTTTTGATGCTATAGATGACAAGTTGTCTGTTTTTCTTTGCATATCTTGGTTGTTTCTACTTAACAAGGCAATATCATCTGCAAAATCCAAATCTTCTAGTTGACTATTTTCTATCAAATCGATGCCAGTTTCGCCCCTGCAATATTTTCGCATCACCCAGTCAATGGCCACTTCAAACAATAGCGGAGATAGAATACATCCTTGCTTTACTTGGTTTCAACCATAAACCAGTCAATTTGTGCCCCTCCTATTTAACCTCTTTTCCCTTTTAATTGTAAAGCCAACTTTATTCAATTACGCACCGATAGTTATTAAACTGGGAAAAATATATTTTTAAATAGTACATATTTCCATTTTGCATGTTTCACTTGAAGATCAGATCCATTCTTCTTTCCTTGTGCAGAAACTTCTCTGTGATGGCATTGTAAAATTCAATCTTCATTCTAACCTTGTTCAAAAGTTCCATTTCAATCGACAAAAGGCTAAGACTGGGGAGTTTCTCTTGACCTTGTGTAAATCTGTGGCAACTATGAATTCACTTTAATGCTGAAGACGACATTTCAACAGAAGCAGTAGTTGTTGGAATAGTCATGATCAATTCTGCCAGTTTTAACACTTCTTTAAAACCTGAACTTAGATCATTTTCAACTGAAATGCGATGCCTACGAAAGTTACCAACAACACCAGAAATGACAGTCACCAACATCAGCATAACAAAGTTGGGACAGATCCTTGCTTGAATGACATTGAGAAACAATAAATGAAGTGGTTTGGCCACTTAACAAGAATACAACCAACTACATTCTATACAGAGTATTCTACAGCAGGATATCCGAAAAAAATGTGAGAGGTAGACCACTAAAAGGATGGATAGATGGTATAGTAGAATCCTGTAAAAAAGCCAACATATCTATCACCCAATCCACTAGAGAGGCGCAAGACAAAAACCGATAGAAACCAACTGCATCGGGCAGCAACCCGATACAAGTGTGACGTTAAAAGAAAAAATAGAAATCTTCCAGGATGACAGTAAAGCTACATTCAGTTTACTAGCAATTAGTAACTGTATCCTTCCATCGATATAAATTGGTAATAGACTATAGTTGATCGTAGTGTCTACATTCTTTAAGCACATACTATACTGTTCTGTGTATAATGACAAAACTTGGTGTTGCTACAACTATACTGCTCTGTGTATAATGACAAGACTTGGTGTTGCTACAACTATACTGTTCTGTGTATAATGACAAAACTTGGTGTTGCTACAACTATACCGTTTTGTGTATAATGACAAGACTTGGTGCTAATACAACTATACTGTTCTGTGTATAATGACAAAACTTGTTGTTGCTACAACTATACTGCTCTGTGTATAATGATACGACTTGGTATTCTTTTTCTTCACCTTTCGACTACCAGCGGAGCACAGGTCTTCAACAAACTTTTTCCAGCTCTTCCTCTCTCTTGCCATCCCTTCCAATTCTTTCCATGTTTTACCTATCCTTTTAATATCAGCCTCCAGCTCTCTTCTCCAGGTCTGTCTAGGCCTTCCCTACTCCTCTTTCCCTGCGGGTTCCAAAACAGTGCCTGTCTTGCAATGCTTCAGCTCGGCCTTCTCAATGAATGTCCTATCCATCGCCAACGTCTCTTCCTGAGCTCACCCTCCACTGTTACCTGCTTAGTTTTTTTCTCTGAGTTCCTCGTTTGTAACTATACTGTTCTGTGTATAATGACAAGACTTGTTTTTACTACAATTTACTGTTATGTGTATGGCAAATGGTATTGGCGCTCTACAACTTTACTGACCTGTGTATAGTGGCGACAACCACTACATTTAGTACTTGGGTAGGTATACTTTTGGTTCTCTTTAGCCCATTCATTTAAATGTTGAGTTATTAAGGTACTCGTGTCCTTGGTAGATGTTGTTATCGATAAGTTCTCTCCGTAACCATCTCCTTGCCCGTGTAGGAACTTGCATTGTTCCGCCCAGAATTTGGCTTTTTGCTCCATTGTCTTATCTAGAAAAGTACAAAAAAGATATAGAAGTAAAAGTTAGATCAACGTAAACAAAATATATTGAAAAACAGCCTGCTGCCATGCAGATCTGCTGGGGACAGTCAAAAGCTGACGGAGAGAGAAACCCAGTAAACGCTGGTTGAAATTGGACACGTCGACGAAGGATAAGCACTAGAGCTCCAAAAGGTACTGAAGATGCGACGTAAAACAAGCGTTCTTGGCAACGGCTGTTTATATATCATAATAAGAATGATCAATATGGCCGAACAAGAACGAGAGAGAGAGAGAGAGAGAGAGAGAGAGAGAGAGAGATATTTAAAAACACAAGAAGGAAGAAGCATTCGTTTTTTATTTTGGTTTTTGTGTGATTTTCTTTGTTTTTTGTGGTTTGGTCGTGCAATGTGAGAACATCAAATATAATACATTGTGAACATAAAGAAGAAATAGGTTGAAAGAGACAAAGAGGACGATAGTAAGACAACATAGTGAACATCATGGCATGGCAGAGTATCAACAACGGTGATTATCTCTAAAACTGATGACAGAAAATGTAAAGATTTATAGTGGTTAATGCCAGCAGGTAAAACACCTGACTTAGTAATAGTATTATTAATTATTTTTATTTATTATTATTATTATTTATTATAATTCCTATTATTATTTTTCCGGCGACCCCTTGGATTGTTGCCGGAGCTACGGAGTTCTGATTTTGTGCAATACTCTCGGCAGGTGGCGTCTCATTTCTGCGGAGAGGGACTGAGTCACATGGGGTAAAACCCGGTGCAATGAAGTCAATCCTTCGGCTTTAAAAACTCTTTTAAATTGTTTTTAAAATTATTATTATTATTACAATTATTATTATTACAATTATTATTATTATTACAATTATTATTATTATTACAATTATTACTATTATTATTAATATTACTATTATTATTACTATTAGTATCATTATTATTACTATTATCATTATTATTACTATTATTATTATTATTATTATTATTAGTACTATTATTATTATGATAATTATTATAATTACTATTATTATTATTACAATTATTATTATTACAATTATTATTATTATTACTATTATTACTATTATTTTTATTATTATTATTATTATTATTATTATTATTATTATTGTTATTATTTGTATTACTATTATTATCACTATTATTACTATAGTTAACATGTATCATCATCATCTAGTTTGTCCTTTTCGGAACTAGACTCCCATAACAGCATCTCTAAAAGTCTTCCTGTTCTCTCTGAGGTGTCCGACGTCTGCTTAAGTCATAATCAACACGTCCATGACATCTTGCACTTAAGTTATCCTTACTCTCCTTCTTCTACCCAGCAGAATCCCCCTCCCCCTTTTGATATAAAATACAGTTGGCTATAAGAGAACATTAAAAAAACAAGGAAAATTAAATATTTAAGACACATCAAACGACATGAGTGCACAGAGAAGATGTTTTTTAATGTCAACATGAATCGAACGCGCGTCACTCGCAGTATAGACTACACGGGGTTACCTATTCCGCCAGCGTGACTATATAAATGTTTTACGATTTTGTAATATATAATCTCTCTTAGTAAACTTGTCAGCTGTGTAAACGAAAGTGAAAGTACATTATCGTAGACAAATGCATATTGATGAAATAGGCGATCAACTTAAACCATTATATGATGATTACTAACTTATTTCTATTATTTTCTATAATTTTATACTATTTTTATATATTATTCGTGATTTCATCGATATTTAAAAGGACTATTTAATCAAGAAATGTCTTGACCACATAAAAATAAACTTAGTTACCGGATGAATGAAAATGACGTAATTGTTTTGACAATTATCATTGCAGGTAGATGTCAACGGTCAAAGGTCGCAATGTTAGATCGTAAATATACACATTTTAAAATGAACTATCGAATAATAGTGCGCTGCAATATGCGTGACTGTATTCAGACCGTATTTAATACTTTTTTTAATGCTATTTTATATATTATATTGATTGTTATGTTATTATGATATATTTCATATTTTAGTTTTATATATTCAACTTTCAAAGCTAATCCGTATCAAGTTAAAAGCAATATTTATTGAAGAAATAATTTATAAAATAATAATTACACGTTACTCATTTTTGGTTTTGGGCGGCAGGACCTAACTAGTCCTTAATGACCAGGGGCGTATACTAATTAGGGAGGAAAGATGTTGAATTTCAGATTTCAGGCTGTTTGATGTTTTAGCGTTATAGATCAACTTTCAAAGCTAATCAGTATCACATTGAAAGTAATAATTGTGAACAAATAATTTCTAAAATTAATAATTACACGTTATTCAAAATTTTTGGTAGGGTCGGACCCCACTGATCGTTAATGACGAGCTGCACCTGATGAGTACTATGTGGTCAATGCAGTATGTTCTGATTTGTAGCATGTTATCCTATTCTATACACTCGTCCTCTTCTTTATTCTTCATCTTTTGTCGTCACACTTCCACCGGGTTTGCTGCCCAGTTTCGTCACACTTCTACAGGGTTGCTGCCCAGTTTCGTAACACTTCTACCGGGTTGCTGCCCAGTTTCGTCACACTTCTACTGGGTTGCTGCCCAGTGTCGTGGTTTTCTAATTTTTTTTTGGCGCTATTCTGGTGGTTTGGGTGATTGTTATTTTTGCTCTTTGACATGATTCTGCTACGCCATCTAACCATCTTTTTGTGATCTTCCTCAAGCCTTATTTCCCGATGTTCTGTTATAGAAGACTCCGTATACTGTGGAGTTTGGATGCATTCTAATTAAGTGGTCAAACCACTTCATTCTTTGTTTCTCTATGTAATTCAAGCAAGATTCTGTTCCAACTTTCTTTCTTATGCTGATGTTGGTGACTGTTGTCTTTTCTTGTGTTGTTGGTAGCTTTTCGAAGGCAGCGCATTCATATGTACTTATTTTTTATGACTGCTTTGCTCATTGTCCATGTGTGGCTTTGGTAACACAAAGTAGGTATAAAAATGCTGTTGATCTTCTGTTGCTTAGCTGTCTGTGAAATTTTAGGGTGCCTTAACAATACACTTGTCTGATTGCTATAATTTTGTATTAAGTCTAGACAGACCAGCCAATATCGTCTTGGAGGTAAAGTGAGAAGATATGAAAACCAGCCTCTCATGGGGACAGTGAGCAGGGGGTGTTTGAGATGGTTGCTGCAGCGGAGGATGGAGCAAACATGAAACTGTCCTATATGCAGTGATTGGAATCGTATTATCTCTATTTATATCCTCTTCCGCCCGAGTGGTTACCTGGGCCCAAATTTGGGGTGTAAAGAACAGAACCACTGTTACCTGCCATGCATGTCGTAAAAGGCGACTCATGAGGTCTGGATGAAATCGGATGCACGTGTCCACTAGGGAATGCTAACCCGAAACAAATGCTTGCAGAAAACAGATGCACCAGGCCGTAAGGCGCATAACATGGTGCATTGACCCCTCACAATGAGGAATGGGATAACGGATTCTACGGTCGCCAATCTCTCTTGGAGATTTAGCCACGCAGTAAGAATGTCAGACCTACCATCACGAGAGTGGCCAAAACTTACTGCGGGAAGAGGTCGGCACAAACGGGGAAGCAGAAATCATATTAATTATATCCTACAGAACTGCCCCCAGTATGCAGACTTGAGAAGAAAGAGGTGGCCCACTTACACTAGCGTCCAAGACAAACTGTATGGCGTGGCTGATAATCTGAGGCAGACGGCTGCCTTTATTAGAGAATCTGAAATCCCAATCTAGTGAGAACGCAGAAGACAAACTGTATGGCGTGGCTTATAATCTGAGGCAGACGGCTGCCTTTATTAGAGAATCCGAAATCTCAATCTAGTGAGAACGCAGAAGAAGAAGAAGATATCCTCTTCGTGTCGAGTCTGACACATAATGCTTCTACACAAGATTTCCATTTCTGCCGTTCTGCCGCCTTTCTAAAAATTGCTTCCCATGTCAGACCACAATTTTTAAACTCTCTGTAGTTCTTCTCCATGTTTTCTTTTTATGTCTCTTTGTCGTAGAGGCTAGATGCTCCTATCTCCTGCCAAAGGTAACAGGTTCGCTCCCTCGTGGAGTCATCTGAATATTTTTCCAGATATCCCTGATCTCAGTGTAGGTGAGATCGAGTTCCTAGTCCTATCAGAGACGGACGATAAAAACGCAGGTCCCGCGTTCATTTTGAGCACGTAAAAGAACTCTTGACAATTCAAAATCGAAAAGAGCAGGTTGGAAAGTCGCTGCCCGGGCACAGTACAAAATCGAAAAGAGCAGGTTGGAAAGCCGCTGCCCGATCAAAATTCATTAGGAAAATAATTACAAATAAAATTCCTACATAAATATCTTCCCCATCAAAATTACATTGGGGATCCTCGCAGGTGCTACGGAGTTCGTGCACTGCAGCTGAGATTTTTCTGTGTAAGAAATAGATCGGAGCACACATGGTTACTCACTGAAGTGCAATGAGGATGGGCATTTCAAATCAATCAATCAATCGATGTTTGGATGTTCATACATTCTTTTCCCATCATTTGTCCATCTGAGATGTATCCTAGTCAACGTCCCTACTAGCATACGATATACATGATCAATCCACCTCCATCTTCGTCTTTTAATAATCATCGCTAATTATGCACAGCTTGTGCTTTTCAAAAGCTCTTCATTTGATATTGCATTTCTTCTTCCTTTCTTTCTTTCTTTCTTTCTTTTGTTCTTCTCTGCGTTTTTGCCTTTAGTCGTAGAAGGTTTAACTGATGATCGGTTTCCGAGATAATGTACGCTCGGTCGCTTGATATGGTGTGGTATTGTGGAGTTTTAATATGTCTGTAACTCCATCAACTCATCTTTTTCTTGGTCTGCCCTTCCTCTTGATGATGCTATTCTCAGGTTGTACGCTCTTGCAACTGGTGTATTCGGGTTCATTCTCACCAAGTGGCCAAAACCATTTTAGTCTAATAGCAGGTATTGTACTTGTCCTATTTACTGTTTTCCTCAAGCATTTCATTTTACATGTAATAATTGTAACTTTGGCTATTGTATTTGGCCAGAATATTTGCAGAATTATTCATTTAACTAATTCGACTGTAGGCCTTAGGGAGAAAGAGCTAGTTACCAACTAACCATATACAAGTTTATTTATCCAACAGCCACCCAGGCTAGCTCTTAAATCGTTGTGAATGTCAAGAGCCAAATCTCTTTCTGCATTATCCCAGGTCTGGGCACGAGACAACCACATCATCATGCACACAACAACTATCGTTGAAAACAGATTACTTGGGGGCAGAGGAAACATTGCTAAGGTGGTGTCTTTGAAGTCAAGAATATTTGATCTGAAACGAAAAATATAAAAATTGAGAAATATTGTGAGAAAATCATTAACAAAACAGTGATTTTGTAAGTAAAAAGAAAAGGGTGGAGAGTGGGAGAGGCGTGGAAGGGGAAGTAACCAAATCAAAATGAAGCCAAGATCTTTAAATAGAAACCCCACAATCACTTTCAATAAATGGAAATTAGACAGGTTTGCTGGGGTTTTTTAGAATCAATGTCTCGCTCGTGTGGTGCCGGGCACTCAAAGGAAGAAATGAATAGTACCGCTGCGACCTCGTGTGGTGCCGGGGCACTCAAGGGAAGAAATGAATAGTACCGCTACGACCTACAAGGCATGTAGTAAGAGGCCACTGAAGTAAGGAACCAAGGGAAGCTACTCTAGTAAATAAAAAACTGTCGTAAAAATCGGATGTGTTGTTCTACTTCTGGCACATAATTGGCACGGCAATCGATCTTAGGCTCAGATCACATACATATCACATAGAGTGGTTAACAAGTGGTCGATATAGAGCGTTCGAAGAAGAAGAATCAATGCTTAATTATAGAAGTAAAACGTGACGAATGATTCTTTCTTCTTTCTTTCATTTGTCGTTACATTGTTACCGGGATGTTGCCCAGTGTCGTTACCCTGTTACCGGAATGTTGCCCAGTGTCGTTACACTGTTAACGGGATGTTGCCCAGTGGCGTTACCCTGTTACCGGGATGTTGCCCAGTGTCGTTACCCTGTTACCGGGATGTTGCCCAGTGTCGTTACACTGTTACCGGGATGTTGCTCAGTGTCGTTACACTGTTACCAGGGTATTGTCCAGTGTCGTTACCCTGTTACCGGGGTGTTGCCCAGTGTCGTTACACTGTTACCGGGATGTTGCCCAGTGTCGTTACACTGTTACCGGGGTGTTGCCCAGTGTCGTTACCCTGTTACCGGGATGTTGCCCAGTGTCGTTACCCTGTTACCAGGATGTTGCCCAGTGTCGTTACACTGTTACCGGGATGTTGCCCAGTGTCGTTACACTAGTGGCTTGAGTAATAGTTATTTTTGCCTTTTTGACAGGATTCTGCTATATCATCTAACCATCTTTTTCGTGGTCTTCCTCTCGCCTTCTTTCATGATGTTCTGTTGTAGAAGACTCTGTATACTGTGGAGTTTGGTTGCATTCTTACTAAGTGGCCAAACCACTTCATTCTTTGTTTCTCAATGTAATTCTAGCAATATTATGTTCCCAACTTTCCTACTTATGTTTATCCTTTTCTTCGCTTATAGAATGTCGACGTGTTGGTACGAGTGAAGATTGCAGCTGACTCCGCATCGGTGGCCTGGTGCAGATACATGTACTGGGGAAGGTTTGCGAGCGCAAAAAAAAAACAAAGTTGCGTTTTAATGCATAATGAAACTACCCTCCCTGGGAAAACTGTGCGAGGTACTGTGCGATAACAATTAACATCCCCGGAAGAACTGAGGTGGGTGATACCTAACGGAAATGCCAGCCTTGGGGCAACCGGGCAAGGTACGATTGCAGTCGTAACTAACATCCCCGGAAAAACTGGGGCGAGTGATGGTGGCGAGCGCAAAATCCTCAGTTGCGTTGATAGCGCCGACTGAAACGACCCTCTACATTGTCTGTGCTCGGGCCCAGGCCGGTGTCTTTCCAGGTTAACTACAAATTGCCACGTGCCAACGCGCGTCTAGAAAAGGCTGAGAATGTTCCTTCTCCGGAGCAAACTCAAAAATGAACGGTAAAGCAAGGTCGACAATGTACGGATCCGACAGGAAGTCCGGGTCCGAACATTGGCGAAGGCCGATACTTTACGCGGTGTTTTATACGAGTAAGACGCCGTCCGAGGACAAGCTTATAAGCCCCGAGAAATATTTCTCACAGTCAGCACGGGTAAAACAGCGTAACTCACTGTCTTGGCGTAGATCACAAAGCCCAAATATACGGCAAAGCTGATCGAAAAGACGTAGATCCGGGCCGACATAGTTGGCAGAAAGGATCGTACCCTAGGGAAAGCTCACCCTAGTAAATCAAAAGCTGGCTGAAAACGGACGGGCGGGCCTAGTTACCATGGGCGTACAATCGTCCCGACGTAGATCACTCCGTTCTTGCCAGTGGACCAACTATATATCACAATAAGAATGATCAAATTGGCCATAAAGAATGAACGAAAGAAGAAGAATACACCACCCTTTTGTTATCCGATTCGAAACGCGAACAATTTACTCGTTGATCTAATCATGTCCCTAACCTTGATTAGACAAATTCATTGATTTCAATACTTTGAAAAACTTCTTTCTTTCTCGAATCCTGTATGCCTCACAGCGTCAGGTCAAGAAGAAATTTCTAAAACGGGCCCTTGTATGCGTTTTGTAGATAGTCTCTTTCGTCGCCTCTGTTATCTCCGAGGTCCATCTTTTTGCGTGGCCGTCTTTTTCCTTTGTACCCATTGTATCGGAGCACCATTGCTCTTTGAGGTGCACTGTCTGTTGGTAATCTGCTTACGTGGCCGAACCATTTAATTTGTTGTTTCTTGATGAAGTCTAGTACTGATGTTATACCCACTTTTTCCTGATGTCTTCATTTCTCAACCGGCCTTTTCTTATTAAACCCAGCATTCTGCGTAGACACTTCATCTCTATTGTGACTAGTTTTCTTCTATCGTTTGTTGTCAACGTCCAGGTTTGGCACTGGTAACATAATGTGGGAGAAAGATTGTGTTGAACATTGCTTTTTTGTGTTCATGGAGACGTGTTTGCATCTTAAAATTGGCGCCATTTGCCCTATCATTTGATTTGCTTTGTTGCATCTGTGTTGAATCTCATTAGTTATTCTTCCGTTTGCTGAAAAAATACTCCCCAGGAATGTGAAGTCTTTTACTTGATTTAGTGGGCGATTGTCGATGGAAATATTGATAGTGCCTTCCTCTCTGGCGACTTTGAAAAAACTGACAGCATCAAATGGTAAATATAGATCAGAAATAAAAACAGAAAAAACTCCTAGATAAAAATTATTTTGTAAAATAAATACCATTACAATCACAAGTTGTTGTCTATGAATGTGGAAACAAAGTTGTTCCAAGTTACATAGAGTCAGTACTAACATATTGTTATCACTAAATAGCTTGTCCTGAATATAACTTCTCCACCCTATTAGACTCTCGAAATTTCTCTTTTATATGCCTCTGCAGTTGTCATTCTGAAATCATCAATTGCATCCTGAATCCATCTTCAACGTGTTCTTTTTGGTCTGCTTTTTTCCGGGATGACTCCTTCTATATAAGTCATTTTCAAGCCTTCGTGTCTAACTAGCCGATATGACAAACATATTGTATTTTATATTACTGTTAGGATTATCTATGCAACGTTTTTAAAAAAATAGGTAGTCATTCCTTTCCTTCCTAGCAGGGACCATACTGCTCCATGACAGTAACCTTTGTCTCTATTACAGAGATCTTCTGCCTACCGTCGTGAGTTTTGGGGCCATAACCATTAACACTCTGTCGGCTGATCCTGCACTCATCCCTCTGTTCCCATAGCATCACGTTACCTTACCATCGAGGTTAAACGGGTACACCATCTTGCCCAAGGATGTCCCGTAGACTAGCGTAAGGAAGGATGCGCTTTATAATAATAATAATAAAGCCCATAATCCGTTAGGGTCGTAGGGTGTCACTGTGGAGACAGCACAAAAGCATGTCATGAATCTCTGTCTTCAACTCCTCGAGCGAGTGTGGAGAAACTCTGTCCTGACCAGCTCTTGATGTTGTCAAACCAGGATTGGATTTTCTCTGCCCTCCTTTCCTTCTTTCACCCTCAACTGTTCCCTGTAGGATAGTCTTAAGAGCAATGTCTCATCACATGCCTGAATCACGCAAGTTTACGCCGTTTCACGATTGTCAAGAGTGGTGCTTGTCGACCTGCAAGGCTGTTTATTTGGTCTCTTACATAAATATTCGTCTTATGTTCTATGTAACTAATAAGTAGTACCCGTCTGTAACATTTATGTTCGAAAGCCTGTATCCTTCGTTCCAGTTCTGCATTGAGTGTCCAGCTCTCACAACCGTATAAAAGAATGGATAGCACCAGCGACCTGTAGATATTGTTTTTTGCCATAGTACTGATTTTGCTTTTCTTGTCACGTTTAGACGAGACATAGCGGCTGAAGCCATCTCAAGTCTTGACTTGATCTCCTTACCAGAATTACCATCGATGCATCGATGCACTGTACACCACCTTTGGTAAAGGTTTACCTCTACCCAGCTTCCAATAACAAATGGTAGCAAAATAAACAGATATGTAAGGTAGGGTTATCATATTTTGATCATCCGACTCGGTGACATAGAGGTTATGTGCTCGTCTATCGTGCCAAAGGTACCAGATTCGCTCCCTCGTGAAGCCATCTAGATATTTTTTAGAGATCCCTGTTCTCAGTGATTCCTTCACGATTTCATAGTACTTTTCACTACTCCTACAGTTTTCAATTGTACTTTTCACCACTCCTACAGTTTTCAACATAGTGAAAAGACCTTTTTAGCGATAGCACTTGATTTTACCCCAAGCTTACCTGGTTCAAATCCCACGATGGGCAAGTTTGGAAGCAAATTTGTTTCCGTCCGATTTTTACAAAAGGTGAAAATAGACCTCACCGTTCAGAAAGCAATGGCAAACTAGTGAACGTATAAGTGGTGCCTAGAAAATCAACGACTCGTTTACTGTGGTTGATGGCTACGTCCTTTAGGATATGCCACGATTTTCATTTCACTTGATTTTTATAGATAGATGCAATTTTCCTCAGATTGCAGTACTGCTCACATCACTTTCAATCATCCTTTATAGAAACCGACTTATATAAAAGAGAACAATGCATGAATATTTATTAATGTTTGGTTTGCTCTTGTAAATCTTAGTAGCTTTCCATAGATTGTAGATTCTATTTCCAGTGTTAAGTTAAGAAATTTTAGTCAGTTTAAAATGCAAACATGTTACCATCAACGCAAACAGAGAAATGTTCAACACAATCTTTCTCCCCACATTATGCTGTGAGTGCCAAACCTGGACGCTGACAACAAATGATAGAAGGAAACTAGTCACAACAGTGATGAAGTGTATGCGAAGAATATTGGGGGTAACAAGAAGAGACCGGTTGAGAAATGAAGATATCAGGAAAAAGTGGATACAACATCAGTACTAGACTTCATCAAGAAACAACAAACTAAATGATTTGACCACATAAACATAGTACCAGCAAACAGTGTACCTCAAAGAGCAATGCTGCTCCGATACAATCTATGCAAAGCAAAATGCCGGCCATGCAAAAGGTGGACCTCAGAGATTACAGAGGCGTCGAAAGGCACTATTTATGAAGGCATACAATGGCATATTCTATAAATCTCTTCAAATCCTGATTCTGTGAGACAAGATAGAATTGAAGAAAAGAAAGAAAGAAATACATAGTTACTTTGTGGTTACTACATAATGTTGCTGACAGTGTTCATTTTGTCTTGGCTTGTAATATTGCAGTGGCGTCTGTGGCTTAGGGGACAGTGACTCGGTCTATTAACACCGACGTTCTCAGTTCGAATCACGCTGCGGACAATTTGGTTGCAAATTGTTTCGCGTGGATTTTACAAAAGACAATGGCAGCACCCGTTCAGACAGCAATTGCAAACTACTGAACGTAATAATGCCTAGAAAAATAACAACAGCGTTAAAGAGCTGGGGTTGCTCGCAAAGTCCTGTAAAGGATATGCAATTAACTTTTATAATAGTGCGGATAAAACTACAAATTTCCAAATTTGTTTGCGGATGATCAGATTTGCTGGTGACCGCAAAAATGAGAACTTACAGTAACCCTGTGAAAGGGTTATGAAAGCCCCAGAAATGTGTTACAGAACATTGTGAGCTTCTCGTGAGCTGTTACAAAGACTTATTTTGATGCACTGTTTAGTTCAACGCTCGCCAAAAAAAATTCATTATTAACATCTAAAAAAAAACTGACATCATTGTAGGAGAATGTAATGAGAAAATAAGACGGAGAATCTATATTGAAACCCGATAAAAATCAATAAACGATCAGGCAGATTGCAACAGATGGAGAAATTTATAGATCTCCTAACTTAGTTACCCAACTAATACTTTTCACTCAGAACAGATGTTTGTGGAGCTTATTAATCGCCTAGGCCAGCATGCATGCTCATATTATGTTGTAAATAGAAAATTGACTTTGTTATCAGATTTAGAAGAGTGACGTCAATTTGTTACAAGGTGTATATACATATAATCCGTGTACCACCTGATCCTTCTTGTGATCGTTCATAAACATAATCTATGTATCACCTGATTCTTCTTGTGATCGTTCATAAACACAATCCGTGTACCACCTGATCCTTCTTGTGATCGTTCATAAACATAATCTATGTACCACCTGATTCTTCTTGTGATCGTTCATAAACATAATCTATGTATCATCTGATCCCTCTTGTGATCGTTCATGAACATAATCCGTGTACCACCTGATCCTTCTTGTGATCGTTCATAAACATAATCTATGTACCACCTGATCCTTCTTGTGATCGTTCATAAACATAATCCGTGTACCACCTGATCCTTCATGTGATCGTTCATAAACATAATCTATGTACCACCTGATCCTTCTTGTGATCGTTCATAAACATAATCCGTGTACCACCTGATCCTTCATGTGATCGTTCATAAACATAATCTATGTACCACCTGATCCTTCTTGTGATCGTTCATAAACATAATCCGTGTACCACCTGATCCTTCTTATGATCGTTCATAAACATAATCTATGTACCACCTGATCCTTCTTGTGATCGTTCATAAACATAATCTATGTACCACCTGATCCTTCTTGTGATCGTTCATAAACATAATCCGTGTACCACCTGATCCTTCTTATGATCGTTCATAAACATAATCTATGTACCACCTGATCCTTCTTGTGATCGTTCATAAACATAATCTATGTACCACCTGATCCTTCTTGTGATCGTTCATAAACATAATCCGTGTACCACCTGATCCTTCTTATGATCGTTCATAAACATAATCTATGTACCACCTGATCCTTCTTGTGATAGTTCATAAACATAATCTATGTACCACCTGATCCTTCTTGTGATAGTTCATAAACATAATCTATGTACCACCTGATCCTTCTTGTGATCGTTCATAAACATAATCCGTGTACCACCTGATTCTTCTTGTGATAGTTCATAAACATAATCTATGTACCACCTGATCCTTCTTGTGATAGTTCATAAACATAATCTATGTACCACCTGATCCTTCTTGTGATAGTTCATAAACATAATCTATGTACCACCTGATCCTTCTTGTGATCGTTCATAAACATAATCTATGTACCATCTGATCCTTCTTGTGATCGTTCATAAACATAATCCGTGTACCACCTGATCCTTCTTGTGATAGTTCATAAACATAATCTATGTATCACCTGATTCTTCTTATGATCGTTCATAAACATAATCCGTGTACCACCTGATCCTTCTTATGATCGTTCATAAACATAATCTATGTATCACCTGATCCTTCTTATGATCGTTCATAAACATAATCCGTGTACCACCTGATCCTTCTTGTGATAGTTCATAAACATAATCTATGTACCATCTGATCCTTCTTGTGATAGTTCATAAACATAATCTATGTATCACCTGATTCTTCTTGTGATAGTTCATAAACATAATCTATGTACCACCTGATCCTTCTTGTGATAGTTCATAAACATAATCTATGTACCATCTGATCCTTCTTGTGATAGTTCATAAACATAATCTATGTACCACCTGATCCTTCTTGTGATAGTTCATAAACATAATCTATGTACCATCTGATCCTTCTTGTGATAGTTCATAAACATAATCTATGTACCACCTGATCCTTCTTGTGATCGTTCATAAACATAATCTATGTACCATCTGATCCTTCTTGTGATCGTTCATAAACATAATCTATGTACCATCTGATCCTTCTTGTGATCGTTCAACATATTCATACAGACAAGGAAGTACTCGTGGTGGTCTCTACTGTTGTTAGAGTTTCTTCTTGATTTTCAATGGTGAAACACGTAAAATCAAAGTACTGTAGTTTTACAAAATAGAAAAACAATAACAATACGCAGCAACGTTTCGACCAAAAGGCCTTTATCAAGCAAATGATACAACAGAAGTAAAGAATTTCACTTCTTTCACAGCACACACCATATAGAATACAATAAACAATCCCTAACGGCTCTAATATGAAAATTTGTAACTAAAAAGGAATAACGAAACAAATGCAAAAAACTTGAAGTGGAAAAAGAAGATAAATAATAAAACATCAAATATATAACATATATACATTGAACATATATACATATAGAATATGAAGCATGAGAAGAGAACATACTAAGAAGCATAGGAATGTAGTGCGTTGAATCCATGAGGTCGCAAGGTACCATATAACGAAATAAAACGATTCTCTAGAGCAAATTGATTTCGATTATCATAAGAACATGATCGGATCGCTGTGACCTGGACATTGCGAGCTTCCAAATGGTCAGTTCCATTGATATGAGCGGCTACAGAGGTCACAAGCAGTGGCGTATATCACGTAAGTGTTGGCCGAAACTGTCACTAAGAATTTTGCCAGTTTCGCATATATAATGCCTTGCCACAACGTCATGATATCATGACACTTTTTATTTTCATAGAGTCAACTATAAGGGAACAAGTAGTAGCATGTCCCTTCTCTCTCTCTCTCTCTCTCTCTCTCTCTATTTTTGCCCTTTTACCCCGGATTGGAGCATAGGTCCTCAACCAACTCATGCCAAGTCTTCCTATCTCTAGCTATCTCCTGCAGCTCCTCCAGCTCTTCTTTATATTGTTGATCTCCACCTCCAAATCTCGTCTCCATGTATTTCTCGGCCTCCCTTCTTTCGCTGTCCTTGCGGGTTCCAGGCAAGGACCCTTCTTGTTATATTCCCTCCGGTTTTCGCAAAGTGTGTCCTATCCAGTGCCAGCGTCTTTTTTAACCTGTTCGTTCACTGGAATCTGTCTTGTTCTCTCCATAAGTTCCTCATTGGTAACCCTATCATACCATCTTATTCCCTCTATTCTGCGCAGACACCTAGCATGTCCCTTGCAGAAGTAGTATTCCTCACAGCCCACCTGAAAAGCTCTCTATCTTTAGCAAGTTCTCCAGAAGCAGTATTCCTCACAGCCCACCTGAAAAGCTCTCTGTCTTTAGCAAGTTCTCCAGCCTCTTCCAGCGTTATCTTCAAGGTTTCTTTGATGTTCTGCTGCCACCTTTGTCTTGATCGTTCCCTGCCTCGTACTCCAATAATCATGCCTTCCATTACCATTCCCTCCAAACCACTGTGAAGTTTAAGATTACTAAACTATTTCAACTTCCAGGACATGATGTTATTTATGAAGAATTATGAATTATTAGGGATATAGTTCTGAAAAGGAATACTGGAGGCAAAGGAAGTATGGGAAGACCTAGCGAGACATGGAGACGAACTGTAGACAGTGATAAAGAAGAGGAGTTAAAGACCTGGAATAAGCTAAGCTGGCTTGCTCAAGACAAATCTTGTTGGAAGAAATTTATTGATGCATTACAAATTTTCAATCTAAATTGTGTATGAATCCTAACATATGTCAGCGAGAGTTGGAAAACTATTAACGATATAGAAAGCAAGTTGAATGCTTTTGAAAATAGACGTCAGCGAAAAATAATGAACATAAAAATGGACAAATTCAGGAGAAATGATGAAATTAGAGAAATATCCTATCAACTGCAAGTAACAACTGTTATAAGAACTAGAAGATAGAGATATGTTGGACATACTTTGAGAAGAAATGATCAAAGAATATCAAAGCACGATTTGAAGTAAGATGCGAAAGGTTAAAGAAAAAGACGCAATAGGGAGACCGTGAAACGAACTTTGCTGAGAGAGGCCAGAAATATCGGACTCAATTCCATGGAAGAGATTGAGCGAGTTGCCTAGGATAGAACGATATTGGAAAATTACCTGCAGTCCCTATGCAACGTATAACGGTACGAGAGGAATTAGAATTAGTATTATGCTTCAAAATGTGTTAACTCTTAGAATACGAAATGCCCCCTGACAGACCATAAAGTTACAGGGTGTTCAACTTAAAAGCAGCCTGTGAATGCAACTAATCTGACATATATGTATGGAAATGGATAGGTTCAGTTATGACGTAGTATAGGTCAAGGTTGTGTGACGGTGTGTAATTGCAGTGCGGGAAGGGACGATGAACAAGTGTGACGTAGAACGAGCTTTTCAGAACCGGTTTAAATAGTAAATAAACACAACGCTATAGGTTATCTGGCAAATTTCGATTTGTCAATGGGGCTGCAATTATCTTGAACACCCTGTAGTTCCCATTTTACGCGAAGCCACTTCACGGACCATATGGATCTAACCAGTTGTTAATATATCGTAGAGGACTTTAATGATTTAAGTGTATTTTTAAAATTCAAATACAGCAAGTGGGTGTTTGTAATAGATCTTTGAACATTTTGGTATATACAGTTTGTCTCTGCTGTTGAATGTAAGAAAGTTATAACAAATTTTGTAAGGACATCTTCGCCTTAAAATTTTTCCTCAAAACAGTGCGTAAAAGATGGTTTTAGTACGCGTATTGTAAGAGTTAAAAGGGGGAGAAGAAGTAGTGACGGGTATATTTTATTGTTGGATCAGAAATTATTTCTATCTGAAAATTGACCAGGCATAATGCTCACCACCTTGTTGTACGCCAGTGAGACATAGACAGTGTACAGCTGACACAAGAAAACGAAACCTTGTCCAGAGAAATTGTCTCCATAGACTGCTCAAAATCAAATGACAGAACAAAATACCATATACCAAAGTTCTCATGAGACCCAAGATTCCAAGTATCCCCACTCTGTTGCAGAAGACCCAAGTGGGATGGATCGGTCACGATGCGAGAATGTCTGATAAAAGTATCATAAGACATATATAGCGAGTTAGATTGGGGCACACGATAGGTGGGTGGACATAAAAATGCTTTAGACACTCTTAAAGGTTTTCTAAACTGCTTCGATGTAGATATCAGTTGCAGTAAATTCCTTGCACACGACCAGCAAATGTGACGTTCCAACAACGCTAGAGAAGCTCGTCTAGATGAGAATCATCGTACTGCTCGCTTGTGTGTTGCTAGGGGTCGCAAAGGAAGCAAAGAATAGTAACACTGCGATCTACAAGGCGTGTCGTAAGAGGGACTTAGGTAGGCGCTTAGGGAAGTTACCCTAGTAACAACTAAAAAGCGTCGAAGAAATAAGACGTACTGGTCTACTTGCAGGCGCATAACTGACACAACGTATAATCCGTCTTAGGCCCAGATCACATACAAATCACAAAGAGTGGTTTAACAAGTGGCCAATATGGAGCGTTCGAAGAAGAATAGTTACTAAGCATATTCATTATCATCAAGTAGCTTGTCCCTTCCGGAACTTGGCTCCCATGTCAGAAGTCCTGAAAAACTCTCTGTTCTGTGCAAGTTGACCGGCGTCAGCAACAGTCATTCTCAGATCGCCAATGACATCTTGCACCTATCGTCTTCTAGGTCTTCCTCTTATTCTTCTTCCAGACACCATTCCCCCAAAAATTATCTTCTATAGGCACTCATTTAATTTTCCTTGATATTATGCTCTTTAATAGCCAATTCTCTGTAGCACATTAATAGAGACATTAAAAAAACCAGAATTACTAACAAGCTAATCTTCTTCTTCTTCTTCAACTTTCAGCACCCAAACTGACATTAATCGTGCAATATAATTGTGAAACTTTATCGGATTATACAGACCTACTTTAAGATTAGAACTGCAGGTTCTGAACGACGGATGTAGCAGACTTCAAATTGCAATTTGTATCTTCTTCTTCTTCACCTTTCAACTCCCAACGGAGCACATGTCTTCAACAAACTTCTTCCAGCTCTTCCTCTCTCTTGTCATCCCTTCCAATTCTTTCCGTGTTTTACCTATACTTTTTATATCAGTCTCCAGCTCTCTTCTGCAGGTTTGTTTTGGCTTCCCCTACTCCTCTTTCCTGTCGGGATCTAAAATAGTGCTGTTTTGCTATGCTTCTAGTCTGTCTTCTCAATGTATGTCCTATCCATCGCCAGCGTCTTTTCCTTAGCTCTTTCTCCACTGGTATCTGCTTAATTCTTTCTCGGAGTTTCTCGTTCGTAATCTTATCATACAATCTCAGTCCCTCTATTCTACGTAAACATTCGTTTGTGAAAGTCTGTAGTTTTCTGGTGATTTCTTTTGTTACCCTCCATGTTTCCGAGCCATAGAACAGCACTGACTTCACATTTGATTGAAATATTCTCAGCTTTGTGTTTGTTTTGATCACCTTTGACTTCCATATCTTCCTCAATGCATTAAAGTTCCCCCTTCTGTGTCTATGTTGCTACCAAGGTATGCGTATGATTCTATATCCTGTAGAGCTGTTTCTTCCAGCATAATCTCGTTTACATTTGCTACATTTATTCTTATGACTTTATTCCTTTCCATGTGTATTTTCAAACCTAGCTGCTGGGACTTATTATTTAGAATATTCATTTTATCTTTAATCTGTGCTTGATTGTGGAACAGCAATGCCAGATCGTCTGCAAAATCCAGGTCCTCTAGTTGTTTCATAAGTTATATTATGTTTTTTTTATGCGATCAACGTCATGGCACATTGGGAATTCCCATTTGTGCTCTGTCCTCCGCTGCAGCAGCCATCCCAAAGTCCATTTGCTCACAGTACCCATGAAAAGTTGATTACTATATCTTCTCTCTCTCTACCACGAAGATGACACTGTCTGGCATGTCCAAACTTAATGCCTAATTCTCGAACTCGTTCCAGTGTCTGAGACTCGCTCATGTCACATAATTGAGAGCGTACCGCATTGATGATAGCTTTGTCCATGCTTCTGCCCGCTTGAGTTGGGGCAATGTTTGCAAGAAAGTCAGCACGCTCGTTACCCCGAACTCCAGCTTGTTCAGGCGTGTACAGCCAAGTCATTGTCTTGAGATGTGATCTTCGAATGATGTCCACCCATTACACGTGCAGACTTCCAGATTCAATCCTCTGAAGCACATTCATCAAGTCTCATATGATAATCGCATGGGTAACATGTTGCTCAGTTACCCATGACAGAGCCCTGGAGGCAGCAGTGATCTACATAGTCATGCCCGATGTCGTTGTCTCGAAAGAGGCGCAGTCCTCATGAAGTGTGCTGCCGTTTCGTTTTGCTGAATAAGCCCCCGATGATCTGGTTCCGCGTCTGACAGAAGTTTCATAAGTGCCCATCGTATTCTAGAATAGTATTCTTCAGTGGCGGCTCGTCATTAAGGGCCAGTGGGGCCGGCCCCATCAAAAATAATGTGTAACGTGTATTTATTAGTTAATAAATTAAAATATAACCTAACCCAAAACCATGTTTTTCCCAGAAAATTTGAGTCTGGCCCCACCAACAAAAAGGATTACGAGCCGCCACTGGTATTCTTACAAGAATTACCAAGAACATTAATAGAGACATGCAAAAAAACCAAAAAAGTACTATAATGCGGTACGCTCTCAATTGTGTGACATGGGCGGGTCTCAGACACTGGAACGAGTTCGAGAATTAGGTATTAAGTTTGGACATGCCAGACAGTGTCATCTTCGTGGTAGAGAGAAGATATAGTAATCAACTTCTCATGGGTACTGTGAGCAAATGGACTTTGGGATGGCTGCTGCAACGGAGGACAGAGCACGAATGGGAATGCCCAATGTGCCATGACGTCGATCGCATAACATAACATAACATAACATAACATCACCTTAATTGTGAAACTATATATGATTATACTGACCTACTTTGAGATTCGGACTGAAGGTTCTGGATGGCGAATGTAGCAGACTTCAAATTGCAAGTTGTCTCTGTGATATTTTAAAAACCGACAAATATGAAGAAAAGAAATGGATGTATTGTTCAGAAATTACTTGACTTATAAAAGTTATTTTGATATTAACAGGACATTTTAAAAACCTTTTGTTGATATTTATACGTCAAGATCTAAGATGGCTGTACTGTTTTTTTCATGACAAGTTTCATAGAAGACAATGCAGACAGTCGATAGTTCAAATTAAGGGTGCATATACTTGAATAACTGAGATGATATCGGTACAATATTCTATAAAGACGCAGAGAATATCTGCATTGAACTTCTAAAAACTAAACATCTTCGTGTGTTGTGAAAAGTGTGTTAGGGAGATGTGTACAACGTCATAATTTAAGATGGTGGACTTGTCTTCTGTTCTACACTTCCTTTTTTCTCAAATCCTGTTTTGCCTCACAGCTTCAGGATAAGAAGAGATTTCTAGGACGGGCTTTTGTGTGCGTTTCATAAATAGTATTTTAATTGCCTCTTTATTTTCTGAAGTCCACTTTTTTGCGTTGACGGCCTTTTGCGTTGTGTCCACTGTATTGGAGTAACATTGCTATTTGCTTAATTTGAGGTGCACTGTCTGTTGATAATCTGCTTATATGGTCGAACCATTTAATTTGTTGTTTTTGATGAAGTTCAGTATTGATGTTGTACCACTTTTGTCTAGATCTCTTCATATCTAAACCGATACTCCCAACATTCTGCGTAGACACTTCATCTCTGTTGTGACCAGTTTTCTGTCAGCATCATTTAATGTCAGCATCATTTAATGTCAGCATCATTTAATGTCAGCATCCTGGTTTAGCACTGATAGCATAATGTTGGGATAAAGATTGTGTTGAACAATGCTCTATTTGTGTTCGTGGTGACATGTTTTGTTTTAAAAATTGGTGCCATTTGTAGTATGATTTGATTTGCTTTATTGCATATATGTTAGATTTGATTAGCTACTCTTCCAGTTGATAAAGACATGATCTCAAGATCAACAAAGTCTTTGACTTGTTTTGGTGGAAGTGATCTGTTTGCAATGAAAAATTAGTATCAACTATAAATATGTTACTTTCAGTGGCGGCTCGTGATCATTTTTGTTGGTGGGGCCAGACAGAAATTTTCGGGAAAATCATGGTTTCGGTAAGGATATATTTTAATGTATAAAATAATAAATACACGTTACACCTTAATTTTGGTAGGGCCCGGCCATACTGGCCCTTAATGACGAGTCGCCACTGGTTACTTTCATACATCAAGTCATGAGTATAGATCCGTGGTGGCTCAGTGATTGTTTCATACGATCTTTAGATGTGTGTTCTCGGTTCGAATTTCATCGTGGGATATTTTTCTACCCCAAGCTTCAACCAGATAGACCAAGTCTCAATTGAGTACAAGAACATCCCCGAGAAGTAAACTAGAGGGACATAACCACTAGTAACAACTATTATAAGAAGGAGAAGGTTGAGATTTGCTGGACATACCTTGAGAAGAAATGATCAAAGAATATCAAAGCAGGCATTGAAGTGGGCGGCAAGGGGTTAAAGAAAGAGGGAACTACCTAAGGAGACCCTGATACGATGTCTGGACGCTAGATTCGAAACGCAAGTTCTTCTTCTTCAAACGCTCCATATCGACCACTTGTTAAACCACTCTTTGTGATTTGTTTGTGATCTGAGCCTAAGAACGATTGTACGTTCTGCCTGTTATACGCCTACAAGTAGGCCAGCACATCCGATTTCTGCGACACATTTTACTAGGGTAGTTTCCTATGCCCTACCTCAGTCGCCTCTTACAACATGCCGTTTAGGTCGAAGTATTAGTATTCCTTACTCCCCTTTCGAGCCTCGGCAACACATTTGGCTAAAACCCAGGTTAAACTGTTTAATCACTTCGACCCTGTCTGTAAACCAGATTCTAAACCCAAGTTAAACAGTTTAATCACTTCGACCCTGTCTGTAAACCAGATTCTAAACCCATGTTAAACTGTTTAATCACTTCGACCCTGTCTGTAAACCAGATTCTAAACCCAAGTTAAGCAGTTTAATCACTTCGACCCTGTCTGGTAGCCAGATTATAAACCCAAGTTACACAGTTTCATCACTTCGACCCTGTCTGGTAGCCAGATTATAAACCCAACTTAAACAGTTTAATCACTTCGACCCTGTCTGTAAACCAGATTATAAACCCAACTTAAACAGTTCAATCACTTCGAACTTGTCTGGTAGCCAGATTCTAAACCCAAGTTAGACAGATTAATCACTTCGACCGTGTCTGGAAATCATATTCTAAACCCAAGTTGAATACTGTAATCACTTAATACTGACCATGTCTTGAAGCTAGATTCGAAACGCAAGTTAAAAAATCATATTCTAAACCCAAGTTGAATACTTTAATCACTTAATACTGACCATGTCTTGAAGCTAGATTCGAAACGCAAGTTAAAAAATGTTTAATCACTTTGACCATGTCTGGAAGCTAGATTCGAAAAACAAATTTAAAATATAATAATATGGACCATGTCTATAAGCAAAATTCTAAATGTAAACAAAAGTGTTTAATCACGTAGACCCGGTCTGGTAACAAAATTCGAGATGAATAGAAAAATAAGACAATTATTTTGCAACATTGAACTCACCTGGTACAATACAATCTCACAAACGTTACCTGTTCTTACCTGTTACTTGTAGAGATGTTAATCATGTAATGACTTTGTACACTATTGCAAGCTTATCATAAAAGCGACAATTTGCATTCCAAAAAAAACATCAATCGGTTTTGTTGTCAGTGATTGCTCCACATATTTGATTGAGTCTCATCTATTTGATGTCAAGCTAGATGTAATGATTGTGCACCAATAATGAATTCCTATTTTTGTATCATTTTCCACTTCGTATACGCAATAATTAATAAGCTAATAACGGGCATCTTCCACCTGTTGCACAAGAGCGAAACAAACCTAATAACACTATTCAGTATATATATATGGAACTGCAGTAAAACTATTTGATTGGCAAAACACGTAATAACAAAGTACTGTAGTTTTACAAATTACAAAACAATGACAAAATACAGCAACGTTTCGACCAACAAGGCCTTTATCAAGTAAACGAATAAACAGGAGTGACAAATTAAAATGAAACACAAATGGACGACCAAATACAAACGTATCTAATGAAAATCTGGAATAAAAACGAATAATTTAATAACACTATAACGACACAACGGAAAACCTGTCGTTTTGGTTTGGTTATTTTGTAGATACCGAGGCTCACAAGGGGAGCGAAAAATAATAACACTGTGGCCTACAAGACATGTTCTAACAGGCGACTGAGATAGGGGCCTTTGGAAGCTACCCTAGTAAAGAAAAAGCGTCGCATAAATCGGATGTGCTGGCCTACTTGTAGATGCATAACTGGTACAACGTACAATCACTCTTAGGCTCAGATCACATACAGATTACACAGAGTGGTTAACAAGTGGTAGAAATGGAGCGTTCAAAGAAGAAGAAGATACCATATATGTATATTTGATACAGACTAAGGTTCTAATTAGATCTGTGGACAAGAACAAGACAAGAATCCACGATAACACAGGTTAAGAGGAGAAAATTAAATTGATTCGGGTATACCCTACGGAAGACACAGTCGAGTGTCACTAAACAAGCACTTGAGTGAAACTCGCATGGAAAATGGAAAAGGATACGTCCTAAACAGACCTGTACACAAAGTCTTATTGGGGAACTGAAGGGCGCTCGGTTACCCTTTAAGAATGTAAAGGAAACATTCAGAGACCGGGAAAAGGGTGATCAACTATTGAGTCCCTATGCTCCACGTGGAGCAGAGAGGAATAAGAAGAAGAAGAACAAGAATCATCTAATGGCTAAGGCCGCGTCAATAGACTTTCATCAATGACTTTTTACCAGTTCACCATGCCCACAATATAGACTTGTCCAAATGTACACTACACCCTTTACAAACTTAACTATTTCGTGTGGGGGTGTTGATTATAAACGTTTTCAGCACATCTCACGATCTGGGAAAACTGATGTCAGAGGTCATCTTGATGTAAGACTAGTCCTTCACATGCTCTATCCATCTATTGTCTATTCCTGATGTGCATTTCAGAACTTAGATTATGCAAAGAGTTCTAGAAAGTGTGCTCGGGTGCGCCTCGCATATTCTGTTTCATATCATCTCTGATATTTCTGAGTTTTATCATTTGCGTGGGTGACCTTTAACCTTGAAACCATTGTATCTGAATAGTTGTGCTCGTTGTGGTGTACTGTTGGACGGTAATCGTATTACATGGCCGAACCATCTTCTTTGTTGTTTCTTAATACTGATGCTGGCACTGATACTAGCACTGATGTTGTTTCTTAATATGTTCCAGCACTGGTGTTGTTCCTATAAAAAGTCCGTTCAACTTGTCATGCCCACAGATACAAATTTGTATCTTTGTAACCATTTGATAAAATAACTTGAAAATTTGCATATGAACTACTCAGTATATATATATGGAACTGCAGTAAAACTATTTGATTGGCAAAACACGTAATTACAAAGTACTGTAGTTTTACAAATTACAAAAACAATGACAAAATACAGCAACGTTGTCGACCAACAAGGCCTTTATCAAGCAAACGAACAAACAGGAGTGACAAATTAAAATGAAACACAAATGGACGACCAAATACAAACGTATCTAAGGAAAATCTGGAATAAAAACGAATAACGAAATAAATGTAACACAAAACACACATAAAAATTAGAAATAGAAAGGAAAAGAAACAATGAAACATCTAGTAAATATATAACTTGAATACATGCAACATATACCCATATAGATTACAAAGCATGGGAAGAGAAGCATAAGAATGGAATATAACATGAATACATGCAACATATACCCATATAGATTACAAAGCATGGGAAGAGAAAGTACTAAGAAGCAAAAGAATGTAATACGTTGAGCCCGCGTGGTCACAAGGTACCATACAAAGAAATCAACCGATTCTCCAGAGCAAATCGACTGCGATCATCCGAGGAACATAATCGGATGGCTGTGACCTGGACATCGTGAGCACCTAAATGGCCAGTATCATTGAAATGGGTGGCTACAGGGTAACAGAGCATTGGCGTATGTCGCGTAAGTGTTGGGCGAATCGGTCACTGAGCCTCTTGCCTGTCTCGCCGATATAAGCCTTGTTACACCGCTTACAGATAATGGCATAGATAAGATTACGGGACTCGCATGTGAACCCATCGTCAATAAGAAACGTGCCTAAAGGAAAGATACAGTACGCGTCTGTATCACATAAGCACAAGTGTTGCAACGCCGACGGCCACACTGGACAGTGCCAAAATGAGTCTGGATATTGGACTTAAGGCGACTGTGTACCAACATATCCTTAAGACTTCTGTCCCGTCTGTAAGACACCAAAGGATAGTTGGGGAAGACAGAACGGGTCTCAGGATCTGATCTAAGGAGAGATAGATGACGGAATAAAACATTTTTCACTAGGGAACTATGGGGGTGGTAAGTTAAGATAAGTTTTACTCTGTCAGAGTTAGTAGTCCTATGCTGGCTGGTAAGGGCCTGCTGGCGAGTGATTTTCTGAACTCGATGCATAGCCGAGACAAGCACCCTCTCCGGGTATAGGCGCCTACGAAAGAAATCAAGCATCTCGCGAGCTCTCTCAAGAAAATCATCGTCCTCACTACAAAGGCAACGAAGGCGTAAGAGCTGCGAGAATGGCAAAGAGTTACGACAAGCCCGGGGATGGGAAGAAGTATAGAGGAGAAAACTATGTGCATCAGTAGGCTTGTAATATACTGATGTAGTGATAGCGGATAGGCGTAAGGTGATAGTAATGTCAAGAAAGTTGACACAAGTAGTGGAGATGTGAGAAGTAAAACGAATAGAAGGGTTGAAAACATTAATGAAATTAATGAAGCGTGACAAATCGGCTTCAGGCATATCAGTGATGCCAATACAGTCATCAATGTATTTGTGATAGACAGACGGAAGGGGGCCATCATATGTAGTCCATACTAGGTGTTCAAGATAACCCATGAATAGACAAGCATAACTAGGTCCCATTTTAGTACCCATGGCAACCCCACTGATCTGCTCAAAGAATTGGTCATTAAACTGAAAGGAGTTAAGAGTGAGAACTAGTTCCGCAAGACGAAGGAGAGCAGAAGTTGACACAAGTGGATTAGTTCTCCTATTGAGAAAGAACTGAGAGCTATAAGGCCGTCAGGATGAGGTATAGAAGTGTACAATGAGCACACATCAAGGAGGAAGAGACGGTAGGTTCTCTCGGTAGCAACTCAATGGTAGAAAAGACAGACAAAGCGTGGTTTGTATCCTTCAAAATGATGGGAGTGTGGTGACTATGGGATTAAATATTTACTAGATGTTTCATTGTTTCTTTTCCTTTCTATTTCTAGTTTTTATGTGTGTTTTTGTGTTACATTTATTTCGTTATTCGTTTTTATTCCAGATTTTCCTTAGATACGTTTGTATTTGGTCGTCCATTTGTGTTTCATTTTAATTTGTCACTCCTGTTTGTTCGTTTGCTTGATAAAGGCCTTGTTGGTCGAAACGTTGCTGTATTTTGTCATTGTTTTTGTAATTTGTAAAACTACAGTACTTTGTAATTACGTGTTTTGCCATATGAACTACACATGTTCCAGACGCTACAAAATATTTTTTGCCATTAAATAATCATACCATCTAGAAGTTTCCTTCTTTGTGCTATATATTTAACGCATCCATTGGCATGGTTGGAGAAAACTCATGTTTACAGCCATTTAATACATTGATGACAAAAATAGCAACATTCAGGACGAAAACCATAGTTTTTTTTAACGATGCTTGTATTTTCCATGCACCAAAAAGACTCGGACTTGAACATAGTAAATGATTGACGTCATTAGTGGGAGACGGACATTTAGTTAAAGGCGTATATCGAAATTAGACGTTTAGCTGGTGGACAGAAAAACGCTTTAAAGACACTCTTAAAGTGTCTCTGAAATGCTTCGATATAGACAATACGTGCTGGGAATCCCTTGCGCAAGATCGCCAAATGTGGCGCTGTAACAACAAAAGAGGAACCCGAATAGCTGAGAATCATCGTATTGTTGAGTCACAGAGAAAACGAGCAGCGCGAAAAGACAGAGCACACAACACGCACATGTCTAACCTTGATCATGTATGCCCCACCTGTGGTCGGGATTCTGTTCTAGGATTGGACTCTACAGTCACCTCCGCACACACCAGAGAGGTGCAACAGTACACGTCTGAGATTGTTGTCATCATCGCTTGCGATGGACGGCTATTAATATCGAAATTAGTGTGATGCTATTGTGTCATATTGTTGACATTTCTGCAGATAAAGTCATCGCCTTCTCGTTCATATCGCATCAGGTGTTCCTGACACGCCTGATGTCATCAGATTTTTCTTCGACGGGATGCAACAACTAGTTCGACGTTGGCTGGCGTGTGTGTGTGGAACGTGGAGGTGACTATGTCGAAAAATAATGACTCTATTGTGTAGTGGACATCTCAAGCTTTCTGAAAATGTATGTTCCATTTGTAAATTATGTATATTAACAAAGTTATGGACTTGGAGGTATTACCGTATTTCAGTATTGGTTATGTCATCTGCTGTTATCCAACTTCCCAAACACAGTATTTCACGTTTCCCACTTGTTGGTTTCATCATCAAATAGCTTTTCCTGAGCAGAACTTTGCCACCCCAACAGTCCTCCGGAACTTCTTTCTCTCATAGGCCAGATGTCCTGCCTATGCAGCCATCAGTTACTTCCTGAATCCATCTACTTTGTGGTTTTCCTCTTCTTCTCTTTGCCGGTATGCCTCCTTCCATGATGGTCTTTTCCAGCCCTAAATGTCTTTTTATATGTCCAAAACTTGTTGGTTTACTGGGAAGATATGTGTTTACTTTTCTATCTATTGTCTACTGTCTATTGTCTATTCCCATGTGGAAGATGTAGTTGGCTGCCCACTCTTGCCGGTGGGAGCTTTAATTTGCGTTCTAGGGCCAGATGAGTCGCCCTGTTGTGTTATATCCGTGTTTATGTAGTGTGGTCTTGATATTGTCTATCCATCTTTTTCTTGGTCTTCCCTTAGCTCTAGTACCTCATCTCCTTTTATTGTATGCTGTTAGTGGTGGTTGGTTGTATTTCCTTCTCAAACCACTCCATTTGTAATCTTTCGATGTATTCGGTGCATGAAGTTATGCCACTATGCTTCTGATGTCCTCATTCCGTAGTCTGTCTTTCCTGGTGACTCCCACTGTCTTTCTCAAGCATTTCATTTCACACGCGGTGTGCTTTCTGTGATGTGTTGCTGTAAGAGACCAAGTTTGGCACTGGTAACAAAGTGTTGGTAGGAAAATACTTTTTATCATCTGTCTTTTCACTTCCATCTTGATCGTGAGGGGTTGTAGTAATGGTGTCAGCTGGTAGGTCACTGCATTTTCTTTTTGATACATTGTCTCTATTTCTCTATCGAGTTTTCCGTCCTGTGTGGAAATGCTTCCTAAATATTTGAATTCAGAAATTTGCTTTACTCTGGTGTTATCTATTTGTATATTTGCTTGACTTGGTGTTCTGCTGATTTTCATAGTCTCGATCTTTTGTTAGTTGATTTCCATGTTGTACATCCTGCATGCTATTAGCAATGAATTCATGTGTTGTTGTATTTGATCTTCGTCTTCATAGATTAGACTTTGGTCATCTACGAAAGGTAAATCATTGATTTGCTTATTAAATATATCATAGTTTTGATTCTCTATGTTGATAATATCTTTTCTGCACTGTTCCTCTTTCACTATTCTGTCGATATATATGTTTAAGAGAAGAGGTGAGAGCACACAACCCTGTCTTACTCCTGATTTTGTTTCGAATGAGTCTGTCATTCCGTCTGTTGTTCTTACCACACTGTGGCTATTTGTGTATATTGCTCTGATATTGTCTAGCAGTTGTCCCTTGATCCCATAGTTTTCTAGTGTTTCCCAAAGAATACTTCTATCTATTCTGTCGAATGTCTTTTCTTGATCGATGAATAATAAGTGTAGCTCTTTGTTATATTCTATTGCTTTTTCACGCAGTTGTCTCAGAGTGAATAGAGCGTCTGTGCATCCCACTCCTCTTCTAAACCCAAACTGTAGGGAGGCTTGTATTGGGGCAGCGATGTGTCTTATGCGCTGTTCTAATATTGTTGCGTATATTTTACCAGTGTGGCTTAATAGTGAAATGCCTCTGTATGTTTCGCATTTTCTTTTATTGCCTTTGTTTTTTATAATGGGATTATTACTGATTTTTGCCAGTCATCTGGAACTTTTCTTTCTGTCTAAGCGGCTGTGAATATTCTGTTTAACCATTTTACACCTATTTCTTTGCATGCTTTAATTGCTTCGTTGGGCATGCCATCTGCACCTGGCGATTTGTTTTTCGGGCTGTTCTTTATTGCGGTTTCAATTTCTTGGTTCAATATATATGGTTCTGTTGTTTCATTTTTCCTTTGTTGTGTATATCTATTCTGTTACTATATTAGGGTTGTAAAGTTCTTGAAAATATTCCTTCCATCTGGTCATTCTATGTTTGTTGAGTAATGGTGTTCCTTCCTTACTGTTTATGATAGTGGTAGGGTTGTAGCTATCGTCTCTCACTCTCATTGCTTTGACAATCTTAAAAAATTATCTCGGTTTTTGTCCTACATAAGTCTGTTAGATGTTCTCCATATTTGCACCAAGAGTTTTATATCTCCTTCTTGACTATTCGTTTCACCTCTCTCCTGGCTAGACGATATTGTACATAGTCGTTATGGTTTTTAGATTTCAACCATGTTTGAAGCAATGTTTCTTTCTTTGTATGGCATTTTGTATCTCTTCACTCCACCAATCTGTTTTTTTATGAGCTTTGGCTGGTCGTGCCATTTACTTTTAGTAAATGGAAAACAGTGGGTACAACATCAATACTGAACATTATCAAGAAAGAAGACATTAAATGGTTTGGCCACAAAAGCAGATAACCAACAGACAGGGCCCTTCAAAGAGCAATGTTGTTCCGATACAGTGGATACATAGCAAAAGGCCATCCACGCAAAAGGTGAACCTCAGATATACCAGTGACGACGAAAGACACTTTTTATGAAGCGCACACAAGAACCCGTTCTAGTAAACTCTTCTTATACTAACGCTATGAGGCAAAACATGTTTGGAGAAAAGATAAAAAATACCAGAAGACTTTATGTCAACGTATTTGTTTTGTTATATTTCCATTTCGTGTGTGTATGTCTACATGCTATAGTTGTGTGTGTGTGTTTGCATATCGTTGATTTGTGTGTATTTATGCACCAGAGTATTCCGTGTGTGTTTGTGTGTGTGATGTGTTTATTTGCAATTTGTAGGTTAGCCTAGAGAAATTATCTTTAGAAGAAATGATATCTGGAAGAAGAACGAGAGGAAGACTTAGACGATGGGGTCAAGATGTCATTGACGATCTGAGAATGACTACTGCTGACGCCGGCCAACTTGCAACAGAACAGAGAGTTTTTCATGAATGCTGTCATGGGAGCCAAGTTTCAGAAGCGACAAGCTACTTGATGATGATGATGATGAGGTTAGTGTGTGTTTATGTGTGTGTTTTTTGTGTGTATGTGATGTGTTTATTTACAAGTTCTGGGTTTGTGTGTATATAACCTACTTGTACTTACAAATGCAACGCATATACTAGATTTTTTCGTGCAAATCGGTCATATTTTATATGATTGCCCTAGCCCGTCTGCCCAGCGTTTTCGCAGCGCGTTGGACTACGGGTGACTATCCCTCTGTGTGTGGGTTCAATTCCGCGGGATGGCAGAAAAGCCACAGATTTCCCAGATTTACGGTGTTCGTGGCACCGAACCGAAGAGCTGAAAAGCTCAAGTGCTTCTGGATCGGAAAAAAATAGGATTTCCTAACAGGTGTGCGCTATTAAGAAAGAAAACCAAAGATTATCAAAATTATAATAATTGCATATGCGGAACACGTTTCCAACACATGTTATATGCATGTATATATATATATATATAAATAAGTAGATGCAGTCAGCAATGCATAACTTGCGAAACTATTATAATAAATGCACTTTTTTGTGTCTCAATATGTATTTTTTTTACATTGTATCCAATTCCAGTTTTGTTTCCCACGTTGTATGAAACCTAATTTCTGAGGTTTTTTTAGCATAGCTACCACAATAATTGTTTACCATAATTTCAGAGTAGTTTTTAGCCGTCAGATTACACCAATACTTTGTGAATGATTACTATGTTAAGCTTGGCATTACATGATCCGAATACAAAAAAAGGTTGCATATTGAAGGAGTGACTTCATTGCATCAGGTTTCCCCCATATGGCACCGTCACTCTCGCAAAAAAAATCAAACGTAACCTTTTTAGAATATTACGCAATGTACAGACTCCGTAACTCCAGAAACGAACTTAAAAAATCTCCTATATTTAATATTTCGTGTTTGTGTATGTTTTCTTGATAAATACCTATAATCGAAACGTCGTGTTGTCATTTTTCATATTAAATCTGTAGTTTTTCCGTGCTAATGTAAAACTGTAAAATACATGTCTTTGTCTATTACTCCCGTTTGCTCAGTATTTCGAGGAGCCTCTAGCAGAATGGATTAGACCGCGGGCTTTCATTCGGGAGACCCGGGTTCGATCCCCGGTAAGGCCAAGGAGTTTTTTTCTGTCGGGGACAAACAGAACAAATCCTGATCTGAAATGTTTCGCAGTGACTGCACTCTCTATGCTCATTGCCGCACTGTCCTACACCGTCCTTAGAAAGTAGTAACACGGACAGTAAAGTAATGAAACTTAGTATTATCCCAGCCTCCCCGCGGTTTTCTTCAGATCTGATCTAATCCTGTCTGACCACTTCAGAACTGTACGTTTCGATATGGAACCCAGTAACGATACAGTTCGGATTCTAATCATCGACCTTCATAACACAAAGCCAGCGATCTGACCACTTCACCACAGAGAAAACCCCTCCCCCTCGAGCGGGTTCCAGGTTCAATATTGGCTTCTTGTGACGAGTTTCTTTCAAAAGTCTCTACAACTATCAGGTCGAACCAGCTTCAAATGGGTGTTTTCCTTTACTACAGCGCGTTCAAAATTCTTTTCACCGATATATAACATCCCATGAACATAGACACCAATATAATGTAGGATACCTCAGAAGTCAAGAAACAAAGGAACAGTTCACGGTCACAGTCTCTAATAAGTATGAGATTTTGTGGCAATTAGAAGATGAGGTGAGTGCGGAATAATGCTGGCAGCAAGCCAAAAATATTTGAAATGAAACATGCACAGAGGTATTAGGAAAGAAGGAGCGGAATCATAAGGCATGGATAACTCCAGAAACTCTCAAGGAAATAGAAGAAAGGAAAAAGAGGAAGGTAGATTTAAATAATAGCAAAACTAGAACTGCCAAAGCCATAGCCCAGGAAAAGTACACAGAAGCTAGCAAGAAAGTTAAGAAACAAATAAAGTTAGATAAAAGACAATACGTAGAAGATCTAGCAAGAGAAGCAGAGGTAGCTGCAGGAAAAGGAAACCTTAGGGATTTTTACAACATCACTAGAAAGCTAGCAGGAAAATACAGTCCATCAAATGGGTTGATCAAAAATAGTCGCGGGGAAACTATCACTAATGTTAGAGACCAAATGGAATACTTCAAGGAACTCCTGAACAGACCAGCACCTACAACCCCCCCAGATATCCAACCGGCAGAAATTGACTTGGACATCAACTGTGAGAAACCATCCAAGGAGGAGATTAGTAAAGCCTTTAAACTTTTAAAAGATGGGAAAGCGGCCGGTCCAGATGGTATTCCAGCGGAGGCGGTTAAAGCCAACATAAACACATCCACAGAAATACTGTATGAATTATTTAGCAGAATCTGGGAGACCGAAGAAATACCAGCAAACTGGAGAGAGGAATACCTGGTGAAGTTACCAAAGAAATGGGACCTTCAGAAGTGTGAAAACTATAGGGGAATAATGCTGGTATCAGTACCTGGGAAAATACTAAGCAGAGTCATCCTGGAGAGACTGAGAGATGCCATTGATATAAAGCTAAGAGATGAACAGGCAGGCTTCCGACCAAATAGATCCTGTGCTGACCAGATAGCCACATTACACGTATAATAATAGTCAGTGTTGCCAATTTAGCACTTTTAGTGCTAGATCTAGCACTATTTTTTGTGATCTAGCACTACAAATTTAGATCTAGCACCTAGCACCAAATCTAGCACTGAAAAAAATTAGTTAGCACTTTTAGCACTTCTTTTAGTTTGGTATATGAATCAGAAAATCTCGACAAAAAAAGACGAACAAGCACAGAAAATTTATTACAACTAGATCCAGGTAATGAATTTCTCAGTGTGAGAACAACTCTCTGAGAGGTCCGTGCGCGTTTGACTTAGAGTATAGCTGTAGCCTACCAGGCAAATACTTGGATTCTCCGAAAGCAGTTAATTCTTATTTTTATGTTTGTTGGCCTACACGCTCTGATATAACCAATAAAAGGTTCGCCTTAGGTTGAAAGGGCGTGCCTCGGCTTAAAGAGGCTTTAATCCCTACTAAACAAACAAACCAAGCAAGTGGTGTACCTTGTTCAATCTTGTTGACTTGCCACCAGCTTCTGTATTTGCTCTCAGTTCATCAGTGACTGTTCTTAAGTGCTATAATCATTTCCAAACCAACGGAGGACTGTTCAAATCATAAAGAGAATTCCTCATTCAGCAATTAGTAAAGCAAAACCAACGTATTCGCAAAAATTTCGAAAGGAATGGTTAAAAGATCCTGCTTTTGCAAAGTGGCTACTTGAAGTACCAACTGATTCATCTAAAGCTCATTGCAAGTATTGTAGACATGACATTTTAGCTAAGTATTTTCTTTTAGCAAGAGATTGTGAAACAAAGAAACATAAACTTGCTAGTCCATGTCAAAGTGCTTCTCTTACAAGTTTCGTTGTGAAGAAAGATGATAAGATATCTACACTTGAGGCCAATTTAACAATGTTTATTTGCTGTCATTCATCATTCAATTCTTGTGATCACTTGGTAGACTTGTGCAAAAATACCATATCGGACAGTGAAATGGTAAATAAAGTTAGGATGCATCGTATAAAGTGTGCAAATATTGTAAAGAATATCATTGCTCCTTACTTCAAGAAAGATTTAACTACTGATCTTGGGCAAGGAAAATTCTGTTTATTACTGGATGAATCAACTGACATCACTGTAAACAAGTTATTGGGTATTGTTGTAATTTATTACAGTGAAACACACAAGAAAGTAATTCATACATATCTTAATATGGTGTTACTAGACAAATGTAATGCAGATACCATTGTAAATGCAGTCAAGAATGAATTAGATGAAAAGAAATTAAACATGAAAAATCTTCTGGCTATTGGCACTGACAACGCCAGTGTCATGGTAGGGACAAATAACGGTGTTTTCAAGAAGTTGAAGGAATTCCTGGATTAATCTTATTTAAATGTGTATGCCACTCCATACAATTATCAGTGTCCCATGCTTGTGCTGCATCATTGCCAATAAACTTAGAGTTTTTAGTAAGTGATACTTATAGTACTAGACTTCATCAAGAAACAACAAATTAAATGGTTCGGTCACCTAAGCAGATTACCATCAGACAGTGCACCCTAAAGAGCAATGCTGCTCCGATACAATGGGTACAAAGCAAAAAGGCCGGCCACGCAAAAGATGGACCTCAGAGATAACAGAGGCGACGAAAGAGACTATCTACGAAGCGCATACTAGGGCCCGTTTTAGAAATCTCTTCCTGACCTGACGCTGTGAGGCATACATGATTCGAGAAAGAAGAAAGACTTATAAATGGTTTTCTAAGAGTTCATTAGGCAAATTTCTTACAGTCAACTTTACCAGAGCATTAATGATAAGGAACCACTGAAGATCTTAAAATCTTGTGCAACCAGGTGATTAGCAATTGAACCAGCAATCAGCAGAATTTTAAGCCAATGGAATGAATTGCAGACTCATTTTCAATAGCAAGTTCTAATGAAAAATGTTACATCGCCACTTTACTGTATGAAATGTATTGTGACCCTCAGAATGAGTTATTTATATTATTTTTGCATCCAATTCTAAAACATGCTCAAGAAGTGAACAAACTTTTTGAATCAAATACTGCTGATAAAACAAAATTGTTTTCTGATCTATCTCTTCTTATTACATCTATTGCTGACATGTTAGTACTGCCAACAAGCAACATTGATCCTCTTGATCCTAACACTAACATTGAAGAATTTCTGGATCCAAATCCAAAGCTGGGTTCTAGATTTGAGAAAAGACTTGGGGAATTGATAATTAGCCAACAAATTCAATCTTCTCAAGTAACTCACATCCGCAAAAGGGCACACAACTTTTTGATTAGCCTGTATAAATTGCTGCATAATCGTCTGCCAGAAAACATTGATATTTTGAAGAATATAAGCTTATTCTCAGTGCAAAATACATTGACACATTTTAAGAAAAATATTATTCCCTTTCTGGAATTATTTCACTTAAATGAAGAAATGAAATCATCAATTGAGATTCAGTACAACATCATACATTTAGTTACATGGACTGATATTGCAACCACTGAGACATTTTGGTCTGAAGTTTTCAATTATACAGATTCTTCGGGAGGTAACCCCTTCAAAGACGTTGCAACTTTTGCCCTAAATTTATTAATTTTACCAAATTCTAATGCTGAAGTGGAACTGTTATTCAGCAGCATGAATGTCGTGAAAAATAAAATGAAAAACAAAATGCAGCTGCCCATGCTTTCAGCAATTCTTGCAGTAAAATATGGATTAAAGAGGCATAATAAATGCTGCAAAAACTTTAAATTACCTAAAGATGTCACCGCCAAAATTGGAACAATGGACTCATATGACCCAACAAAAACTTCAGAAGATGTGCAGTCTGACTTCTCAAATTACGATGAAATACTATTCGAACTGTAATTAATACAACACAATTGGTAAGTAAACTGTTTTTTATATTTTTCTAGCATAAAAAAATATTTCTAGCACTTACCCCCTAAAATCTAGCATTAAAAACCGATTTACATTTGGCAACCCTGCAAGTCATATGACCCCAAAAAACTTCAGATGATGTGCATTCCGATTGCTCAAACGGCGCCAGAAGATGTGCAGTCTGACTTTTTCAAATTACAATGATATACTATTGATCTGTAATTAATACAGCCCAATTGGTACTTAAAATATTTTTTGGCACTTTTTCTAACATTAAAAATATATTTCTAGCACTTTCTAGCACTTTTTAAACTAAAATCTAGCACTAAAAGCCCATTTACATTTGGCAACACTGATAATAGTGCAAAGTATTGAATGGAAATCCCCACTTTATATCGGATATGTGAATTATGAAAAGGCTTTTAGCAGTATTGATAGGGAAACCCTTTGGAAACTAATGAGGCATTATGGAATCCCACAGAAAATTATTAACCTAATAAAAGCAACATATACAGATATGAAATGTAGAGTTCTTCATGAAGGTAAACATAACAGACACTTTTGGAATAGAAACAGGAGTACGTCAGGGATGTCTTCTATCACCTTTGTTGTTCTTACTGACAATAGACTGGATTATGAAGACCACAGTAACTAACACCAGAAATGGAATCCAATGGACTTTGACAGAGCAATTAGATGATCTGGACTCCGCTGATGATATAGCCCGTCTGTCATATACACGAAATCAGATGCAGGATAAGCTAAACACATTGAATCAAAGGTTCCAGCAACTAGGGCTGAACATTCATAAGGGTAAGACAAAGATATTGAGAATTAACCAAGCAAACGACAACTCGATCTCCCTGGGTGAAATCCCTCTTCAAGAGGTAGAATCATTCACATATTGTCGCAGCAGCGTAGACAAAGAGGGTGGAACAGGTAGAGATGTTAAAATTAGAATACAGAAGGCAAGAGGAGCTTTCATTGCACTGGGAAACATTTGGAAGTCTAAAGAAATCAAATCTAGAACAAAAATTCGGATATTTAACTCTAATGTTAAAGCAGTTCTACTGTATGGGTCAGAAACATGGAGAACAACTAAAACAATAGCGCATAAATTGCAAACATTCATCAACTGGTGTCTGCGCAGAATAGAGGGACTAAGATGGTATGATAGGGTCACAAATGAGGAACTTATGGAGCGAACAAGACAGATTTCAGTGGACCAAGAGGTTAAAAAAACGCTGGCGCTGGATAGGACACACTTTGCGAAAACCGGAAGGAAATATAACAAGAAGGGTCCTTGCCTGGAACCCGCAGGGAAAGCGAAAGAAAGGGAGGCCGAGAAATACATGGAGACGAGATTTGGAGGCGGAGATCAACAATATAAAGAATAGCTGGAGGTAGCTGCAGGAGATAGCTAGAGATAGGAAGACTTGGCATGAGTTGGTTGAGGGCCTATGCCCCAATCCGGGGTAAAAAGACAAAAAGAGAGAGAGAGAGAACAGCGCGTTGTTTTTATTTTATGAGAGTGGGGTTGGGAGATTCTATGAGACAGATAAATTAAGATCGCTTACCTGAAGCTGTTGCCACGCGTGTTTAGGTCATCAGTTTTATTTTCTCCCAAAAATAAGAAAATTGTTGTTAGTCTTATAGAGGGTTCGAATACGGGATGCTTCCGTTAGAAGACCTCACAGCGTTTAGTCATTTGGCTACCAGCATTCTATCAGATGGGTAACAGGGGGAGGATAAGTAAATGTGACCAAAGTGACGTTAACCACACTACCCATCGTGCGTCTTTGTGCCAAGAAAAATACAGACAACACACCCTATATCAAAGTAAACCATGTAGTATAAGAGCAAAATGTTTATATTATTTTATGTTTGTTAGCGCTGCTGAAATCTATATTAGAATCTAACTGATATTGCTAACAATAAACCAATTTTTCTTCTTCTGCATTCTCACTAGATTGGGATTTCGTATTCTCTAATAAAGGCATCCGTCTGCCTCAGATTATCAGCCATGCCATAGAGTTTGTCTTCTGCATTCTCACTAGATTGGGATTTCGTATTCTCTAATAAAGGCAGTCGTCAGCCTCAGATTATCAGCCATGCCATACAGTTTGTCTTCTGCATTCTCACTAGATTGGGATTTCGTATTTCTAATAAAGGCAGTCGTCAGCCTCAGATTATCAGCCACGCCATACAGTTTGTCTTCTGCATCCCTCACTAGATTGGGATTTCGTTTTCTCTAATAAAGGCAGTCGTCTGCCTCAGATTATCAGCCATACAGTTTGTCTTCTGCGTTCTCACTAGATTGGGATTTCGTATTCCTAATAAAGGCAGTCGTCAGCCTCAGATTATCAGCCACGCCATACAGTTTGTCTTCTGCATCCCTCACTAGATTGGGATTTCGTTTTCTCTAATAAAGGCAGTCGTCTGCCTCAGATTATCAGCCAGGCCATACAGTTTGTCTTCTGCGTTCTCACTAGATTGGGATTTCGTATTCTCTAATAAAGGCAGTCGTCTGCCTCAGATTATCAGCACGCCATACAGTTTGTCTTCTGCGTTCTCACTAGATTGGGATTTCGTATTATCTAATAAAGGCAGTCGTCTGCCTCAGATTATCAGCCACGCCATACACTTTGTCTTGGACGTTAGTGTAAGTGGGCAACCTCTTTCTTCTCAAGTCCGCACACTGGGGGCAGTTTTGTAGGATATAATACCTATGATTTCTGCTTCCCCGTTTGTGCCACCTCTCCCAGCAGTAAGTTTTGACCACCCTCGTGATGGTAGGTCAGACATCCTTACTGCGTGGCTAAATCTCCGAGGCAGATTGGCGACCATAGAATCCGTTATCCCATTCCTTAGTGTAAGGGATCTTTGCACCATGATATGCGCCTAACGGCCTGGTGCATCCGTTTTCTGCAAGCATTTGTTTCGGGTTAGCATTCCCTAGCGGACACATGCATCCGATCTCAGCCGAACCTCCTGAGTCGCCTCTTACGACATTGTGGCAGGTAACAGTGGTTCTATTTTTTACACCCCAAATTTGGGGCCCGGTAACCTCTCGGGCGATAACCCAATTTATTTAAAACTATTCATAGAGGCCTACAATATTTCTCCCGACTTTACGATATCAGTATCAAGCCTGTATGACGACATCAAACGAAAGAAAAAATTAGTCACCACAGAGATGAAGTAAAAAAAAAAAAGTAAAGGAACCCTTTCAAACCTCGTGGTATATAGGTCAATACAGTGTTAGGCCTGTGTTTTTCATTGACCGTCGGCACACGATGGGTGATGTGGTCAGCATCACGCCGGCCGCCTTCACTTTCCCAGAGCATGTCTTGTACCCAGTTGAGGCTGGGTCGACCTGAGAGCCGTCGCGGTCGGGAAAATTCCACGCGCATTGCGGGAGCTAAACCCAGACCACCAGCCTTGCGAAGCGAGTTCACTAACAACTAGGCTACAGCGGCTCTCACAGAGATGAAGTGCCTACGCAGAATCCTGGGAGTATCAAAAAGAGACCTGTTTAGAAATAAAGATATTATAACAAAGCGGGTACAATATCAATATTGAACTTCATCAAGAAACAACAAATTAAATAGTTCCGACACATAAGCAGATTACCAACTGACAATGCACCGCAAAGAGCAAGCAATACTATTCCGATACAGTGAATACAAGCCCACGTGCCCAGCGTGTTCGTAGCGCGTTGGACTACGGGTGACCAGTCCTTTGTAAATGCGGGTTCAACTCCGTGGACTGGCAGAAAAGTTATAGGTTCCCCAGATTTACCGTGTTCGTGGCACTGAGCCGAAGGGTTACGATGTCCATGACATCGAGTCGAAGAGCTTTCAGCTCAAGTGCTTCTGGATCGGAAAAAACCAAAAACAAAACAGACCAGTGAATACAAAGCAAAAGCAAAGAGCAATGTTATTCCGATACAGTGAATACAAAGCAAAAGCAAAGAGCAATGTTATTCCGATACAGTGAATACAAAGCAAAAGCAAAGAGCAATGTTATTCCGATACAGTGAATACAAAGCAAAAGCAAAGAACAATGTTATTCCGATACAGTGAATACAAAGCAAAAGCAAAGAGCAATGTTATTCCGATACAGTGAATACAAAGCAAAAGCAAAGAACAATGTTATTCCGATACAGTGAATACAAAGCAAAAGCAAAGAGCAATGTTATTCCGATACAGTGAATACAAAGCAAAAGCAAAGAACAATGTTATTCCGATACAGTGAATACAAAGCAAAAGCAAAGAACAATGTTATTCCGATACAGTGAATACAAAGCAAAAGCAAAGAGCAATGTTATTCCGATACAGTGAATACAAAGCAAAAGCAAAGAGCAATGTTATTCCGATACAGTGAATACAAAGCAAAAGCAAAGAGCAATGTTATTCCGATACAGTGAATACAAAGCAAAAGCAAAGAGCAATGTTATTCCGATACAGTGAATACAAAGCAAAAGCAAAGAGCAATGTTATTCCGATACAGTGAATACAAAGCAAAAGCAAAGAGCAATGTTATTCCGATACAGTGAATACAAAGCAAAAGGTCGTCCACACAAAAGATGAACCACAGAACTAGCAGAGGCAATAAATGATATTATTTATGAAGAGCATAAAAATAAGAACTCTCAAGAACTCTCTTTTTATTCTGACGATGTGATGCAAAACAGGATTAAAGAGAACAGGATTAAAGAAAACAGGATTAGAGAAAGAGGATTAGAGAAAACAGGATTAAAGAAAAAAGGATTATAGAAAAGAAAAAAAGAATGGTGATAGCGAAGTTGATATCACGCCTCGCCAGTGAGCTCGTACAGTTGAAATTCCGAAGTACACGGCCAGTTTGAGCCTAAAATTCTCGATGTGCACACAATACACAGTTGGACTACATGAAACCTTGATCCGTTACTTGGGGAAACTAAATTCCAAGTACCTCTGAAATCGGGGTAAGGTTCGTCTGAATAGCGTGCATGCTAGTAATAACGCAAGCAATCTCTAATACATAAGTCAGTCAGAGGCGTCATGAATTATCGTGAGTACAAAAAAATGATGCAAAGAGAAAAATTCACACGTGTCCAGCTTATATGTGTCGATATGTTTCCCTTACAAATGTGTCTTTGAAGTCATGATTCATATACTGACTTCACTACATGATTCATATACATGCATATATATATATATATATATATATATATATATATATGAGTAGGGTGACATTTATATATGAGAAGTAAAGTGATAAATTACGTTTGAGATCTAGCATCCAACAAAATATGTAGGTCTAAAACCATTATTATACTTGTAATAACTTGTAAATAATTATTTCATTAAGAATTATTACAGCATGATTTTTGCTAAAAAAATATATGAAGCTTTCATTGCAATAATTATTACTCTAGCTAGAAATGAATAATTTATAAGTATTTGTATACGATGTACGAGCCTATATAACATCACAGATGTCCATTGTAATCTTAAGTTTGCTGACTAAGTTGATCAGATCCTTCAGTCACGGGAACGCAAAGATCCTTCAGTCAGAAGTTCTAACTTTGAGTAAGTATAATCCGTTAGAGATTTCATGTCTATCTACTACAGGAATAGGACTCACCTAACGCCGTCGTAGAGTGAAGCCCCAAAGAGGATTTTTATTTAAACTAATTCACATCGACTGCTCAATTACAAGTGCCAGGGTTGAAGATTAGAGTGATCAGAAAAAAACAGCACAACAGGTATATGGGGTGGGCTCATCAATAAACATTGAACTGGTCACTGGATGCTGTTAGGGATATTGCGAAGGAGATTGGAGCACATATGAACATGTCCGAAGTGCAAAAAAGATATTCCAAACGGAAACTGAAACTGAACTGAAGGACTGACTGATCAATATTATTTGTACTCAATATATCTCCAATTCAGGATGTATCTTCCGATCTATATTATTAATTATTTGTTCTCATAGCTCTTCAACTTCATTATTTAGTATTTAACTTCTGAGTGAGATTTGTCTTGACAAAGGACTACGGTCGAAACGTTTGCTTATTTCAAATTTGATATTTTGTTTCTTGCTAATCTAAACTGCGTCATTTGTATACCATGGACAGAGTAGCGAAACAAATAGATCTATTCAGAAAACAAAACCTCAAAATCATAGAAAGCTGGCTAATATAACAAATAAGGATAAGACAACTGAATTATTTTTGTCGTAATAAAATATGAAAGAATGGAGATGATTTTGAAGAAGGCATTTGATGGAGACCATTATAGAAGAAGGCATTCTAGTAAAGAGAAGAAGAGAAAGATCACCGAGAAAATCGATTCAGGATGCAACTGATGATTTGAGCATGACGGTTGCATCCATATTGAACTTCATCAAGAAACAACAAAGTAAATCGTTCGTACACATAAAGAGATTACCAACCGATAGTGTACCGCTGTCTCTGGTCTATTCAGAGAAAGAAATTCAGAAGAATTGTTAGGGTTGCAATGTTATACTCAGATCAATCTATTTGATGATCAATCTAAACTCATTTCTGCTTCTCCAACCTCGCCCCCACCGTTTGCATTGCTCATTAACCCAGTACGATAATTTCTTCAACAGCTTCCATGTGGGATATGTTTAGTGCAGTTATATACTTCTTGTTCTTCTTCTTTTGTCAACACACTGTTGTCAGGCTGTTAACCCAGTGTCGTGGTTTTATGTATTTGTTTTGCGCTTCTCTTGTGACTTGTGTGATGGTTTTCTTAGTCCCTGGCAGAATTCAACTACGTTATCTTTTTTTCAGATCCAGAAACACTTGAGCTTTCAGCTCTTCGGCTCGGTGCCATGGACATCGTAACCCTTCGGTTCGGTGCCACGAACACCGTAAATCTGGGAAACCTGTGGCTTTTCTGCCAGCCCGCGGAATTGAACCCGCACTCACAGAGGGCTTGTCACCCGCAATTCAACACGCTACGAACACGCTGGACACGCGGGCTTAACTACGTTATCTATCCACCTTTTTCTCGGTCTTCCTTCCGTCCTGATATTCTGATGTGGAAAGCTTCATAGGCAGTTTGGTCTGTTCGCATTCTTACTAAGTGGCCCAATCACTTCATTCTCTCTCTGTTTCGCTATATAGTTCAAGCACGGTCTTGTTCCAACCTTTTCTCTGATGCTGGTATTCGTAAGTCGATTCTGTGTTGTTGGTGACTTTGCGGAGACATCTCTCTTGACATGTTGCTATTTTATGTGCATGTGTCTTATTCATTGTCCATGTTTGACATTGGTAACATAGAGTGGGTATGAAGATGCTGATGATCAACTGTTGGTTAGCTGTCAGTGAGATGTTTGGATGTCTAAGTAGGGGCGCTAGTTGGTAGGTTATTGCATTTGCTTTCTGGACTCCTTGAATTCCTGTACTTGCTCTTTTGCATTGCCATTGATAATGATGTTTAGTGTATTACGTTTCCTTCCTATATTCATTACCTCAGTTGTGGCTATGTTTATGTTCATGTCATATTTTTTAGTTATAATATAAGGTGTCGATATGATGTTGTAGCTCTTGTTCTTGTTGGTATATCAAACATTGGTCGTCTGCAAATAACAGTTATACCCTTCGATGTGTAAATTGGTTATTGTTAACTATGCCTGGCCGTATGTTTAGGGGTCTCTTTGGCAAAGTGGTTAACACATTTGCTGTGCTTGCAAGCGGTTTCGAGTTTGAATCTGAACCAAGTCAGATGTGCAATTTTTTTTGTCTGGAGATCTCGAAGAAGATGGGCGAAAGAAGATATAGAGGAGTTGATCATGAATGCGACAGAAGTCGGACAATTCTCTCTGGACAGGGAACTACGTTCAGTTTAAATTTCAGTTTGGAATAAGATTTATGGTTCTCCGGACATGTCCATAGGTTCTACGATATTCTTCGCAATATCTCTAACAGCGTCCAGTCGTTCACCGTACAATTTCGGGGAACCAGGTTCAGGCAATGATATGATGTAGTACTATTGTCGACATGATGATATGACACAAACCTCAGTACTGATGTTGTACTGTATTTACAGATGTCTTCACTTCTAAATCTCTCACTTTTTGGTATTCCCAGCATTCCACGTAGACACTTCATCTCTGTCGTGATTATAACATCATGAATCCTCTATAACATCATGATTCCTCTATAACATCATGAATCCTCTATAACATCATGAATCCTCTATAACATCATGAATCCTCTATAACATCATGAATCCTCTATAACATCATGATTCCTCTATAACATCATGATTCCTCTATAACATCATGATTCCTCTATAACATCATGATTCCTCTATAACATCATGAATCCTCTATAACATCATGAATCCTCTATAACATCATGAATCCTCTATAACATCATGAATCCTCTATAACATCATGATTTCTCTATAACATCATGATTCCTCTATAACATCATGATTCTTCTATAACATCATGATTCCTCTATAACATCATGAATCCTCTATAACATCATGAATCCTCTATAACATCATGAATCCTCTATAACATCATGAATCCTCTATAACATCATGAATCCTCTATAACATCATGAATCCTCTATAACATCATGAATCCTCTATAACATCATGAATCCTCTATAACATCATGAATCCTCTATAACATCATGAATCCTCTATAACATCATGAATCCTCTATAACATCATGATTCCTCTATAACATCATGATTCCTCTATAACATCATTACCTGTAGTGTCCGTGATCTTCTTTTTCTCTTCTTTGCCAGGATGCATCTCTCCATAATTGTCCTCTGCACCTCTTTATGTCTTTTTATGTTTCCGCAATACTTCAATTTCCACATTTTTTTTCCCTAGCATTAGCTATCAATCACAATCAATCAAATGCCGTGCCTGCCAGTGTAGGCGATCATGTCTCTCCACAACTCTCTTTGCTTGGTGCATGTAATCAGTTCTGACGTTGATATTTTGTCGAGCCATGATGTTAGGCCATCCAACATCTTCTCCCTCTGTCTTCCACGACCTCTGCTTCCCTGAGCAATAGCTATATATTTTTAATATTGAGTTTCGTGTAGATAGATGTATTTGTTTTCTTATTTCCATTGTACATGGATGTCTCTTTTGTAACATTTGCATTCATTAGCACATATATGCTTCCTCACTGTCTAGTTATATGTCTATGCTTCACATCAACACGTTACCTCTGTGAATGTACGTTGTCATAGTAGCAGTGGCGGATCGTGCTAAGTTTTATTAATGGGGACAGACATATTTTTGTGTGAAAAATCGTGGTATTGGGTTAGGTAGTAATTTAATTTATACACGTTACACATTATTTTTGGTAGGGCTCGGCCCCACTGGCCTTTAATCACGAGCCGCCACTGCTTAGTAGTATGATCTTTGTTTTCCTAACAGATCCATTCCAAACCGTTTTTAATGAAGTTTGTGTACGGCTACGTTTGTCATCATTTTTATTTCCCTCATTCCATGTTTACCATTTTGTTTTACAAAGCACTTCAATGAACGAGCTGATAGGTTGGCTGGCTTTGCTACAATATAAGAGAGAGCTGTTATGGACCGAAATGACATTCTTCACGCAATGAGAGAGTCTTTCCGAACAGAGGAGTTTCATGGTTGTGAATCCCCCTCGCTTAACAGATTGATAGGTGTGAATATTGGTGCAGCCCGAAAAGAACGACATACTAAATATGCAAAGAGATTGATTAATCAACATCGAACTGGCGTGTTGGGCCGTTGGACGCTGCTGGATTTGTTGAAGCGGAGATCGGAGCACCTATGAATACGCCCGAAGCGCTATGGTGATAATCCTCATATAACTGATAACTGATATCTTCAACTTGATATTCATTATTTTCAAACCTATCAATTTTCTATTGGCAATATTTGATCATATTTAGCTTCATCGTGGGGAATTCATTAGAGAGTCTCTGTGACGTAGAGATTACATCCACGTCTCTCGTTAAAAAGGTAACCGATTCGCTCCCTCTTAGAGCCGTCGGTATATTTTTCCAGAGATCCCTGGTCTAGGTGTAGGTGAAATCAAGTTTCCAGCCCTATCGGAAACAGACGATAAAACGTAGGATCGTGTTCAAATCGGGCGTGCACAAGAACCATTGACATTTCAAAATCGATAAGAGCATGCTGAAAAGCCGGGCAAATTTCAATAGAAAAATTAAAAACTAAAATTTTTACTATATATTTTCACCATATTCTAAATTGCACCGCTGCTCGGAGTTCGTGCACTGCAGTTGAGATCTTCCTGTGTAAGAAAGAGATAGGAGCACACATGGCTACTCAACGAAGTGCTGTGATGATGGTTCAATCAATCAATCAATTGTGTGAAGTCAGTTGTTTTTCTGCTTTGAAAATTGTTCTTTTAATATCTCCTATTATTTTCTTTTTAATAATTTTCGTAGACATTTATTCTCAAAGACAGTGAGAGATAGAACACATCAACAACCCGTATCAAATATTATAAGGAAACGAAGGTGGACATATTTAGATCATGTTCTTAGATCAGACGAAAAGAGACTAAATCGACAAGTTCTTATGTGGTCACCAGTTGGGAAAAGAAAACGTGGAAGACCAAAGACCACTCTTCGAAGAACCATCCAACAAGAACGTAAACTATTGGGATGTAAACCATACAAGATCTCCAACTGCTAGCAACGAACCGTATCACATGGAGATCTAAAACCTCTGCCCTATGTGCCGCCTTTGGCACGAAAGGAACAAACTAACTAACTAACTAACTAACTATTATTTTCTTCGTTTGTTTTCAGATATCTTTTCTGTAGCAAGATTACTGCAAGGTTTTCAGATATCTTTTCTGTAGCAAGATTACTGCAAGGTTTTCAGATATCTTTTCTGTAGCAAGATTACTGCAAGGTTTTCGAAACATCAAAGCAACATGTTGTCGACTGTTTTAATGATCTGTCTGATGGCTGGGATGTCTCTTGCTCGGCAGATGAACTGGGACCAGAGTACCAGGGACCTTATTGTTCAGATTCACAACAAGAAAAGAGTTGATGAGGGCGGTTGTCATGTAAACAAACTTGTATATGGTTAGTGATTAATTCTGTTCTGTTATTTTGTTTTGTTTTGATTAATTTTGAGCAGGACTGTTTTTGACTATTCACATATTCTAATGTAATGAATATTGTGTTGTATTGTATTGTAAAGTATTGTAATGTATTGTAGTTATCAGTTATATAAGGACTATCATCATAGCACTCCGGACATATCCATAGGTGCTTCGATCTCCCCCTCAGCAAATCCAGCAGCGTCCAGCGACCCAACCCGCCAATTCGATGTTGATTAATCAATCTCTTTGCATATTTAGTATGTTGTTCTTTTCGGTCTGCACCAATAATGACACCCATCTCTTTCAATCGGGTCAGCGAGTGGGATTCACAGCCCTGAAACTCCTCTGTTCGGAAAGACTCTCTAATGCGTGAAGAATGTCACTTGATCCATGGCAGCTCCTCTGATATTGTAGCCAAGACAGCCAATCTATCAGCTCGTTCATTACCCCTAACTCCTGCGTGCCCAGGGACAAAAATGAAGGTGATTTCTCTGATCATTGTCTGTACCAGTACCTCCACCCAGTTGCGTCTCACCATACCTGATTTATTGTAATATATTGTATTGTACTGTATTGTATTGTATTGTAGTATATATTGTTATATGTATTGCTTTGTTGTGTATTGTAATGTACTGTAATGTATTGTAATATACTGTATTGTTTTTTTCTTTCTTCAATCCTGTTTGCATCACAGCGTCAGGTCAAGAAGGGATTTCTAAAACGGGCCCTTGTGTGCGCTTCGTAGATAGTGTCTTTTGTCGTCTCTGTTATCTCTGAGGTCCATCTTTTGCGCGACCGTACTTTTGTCTGTACCCATTCTATCCGAGCAGCATTGCTTTTTGATGTGCACTTTCTGTTGGTAATCTGCTTATGTGGGCTGAACCATTTAATTTGTTGTTTCTTGATGAAGTTCAGTATTGATGTTGTAAGCAACTTCCCCATGATATCTTGATTTCTAAATGTTACTTCTCTTCTTGGTCTTTTCTTGTTACTCCCGCACTCTTCTGAGACACTTCATCTTTGTCGTGACTAGTTTTCTTCTATCATTTGATGTCAGGGTACAAGTTTGGCACAAACATAGAAGATGTCACAGTAAAACTATTGACAATTGATCGTTTGTAAAGAGGACAAAGACCATATAAATATACATTATTTTTTTCATGCAGAGTGTTCTTGTAGAACACTGCCCTGATTACAACCCTTCTGAAACACACTCAATCTCTAACCAGTTCTCCAATCTCCTCCATCTTCAGATCAAAATTGCATGAATGTACTTTTGCCACGGCCGTATTGGATGTCCTCTGCCTCGTCTTCTAGAAACAATACATTATTTTTCCCTTCCCCTTCTTTCCCTCTCTAAACCACTGTGATGTTTCATGGGAAATATTTAGTTTTCATACATCATCATCAGTTGCCGCGCTGGTTGGCGTTTACGATCATCGATCTCCCCACGTCTCTGTCTTTGGTGTTTGCAATCATCTCAGATGTTGACGCTATTTCATGCCATGAAGTCAGGCTGTTCAAAACTTTCTCTCTCTGTCCCTCTCTGTCTGGTCTCCCCTCGATTTTACCAGTTGTAACAATGTTTTCTAAGCCTTCTTTTCTCATGACATATCCGAAAAATAATTGCCTCTTTCTTATACTGATGATAAGCTTTCTCTGTGTCTTGACCCCATTCGCTGAACGGACGGCAAACAAAGGTGTTCATTAAAACGACCGGTTTTGCTGGGCAGATGGCGTTCATAAGACCGGGAGGCCGTCTAAGGATCGCTGCCCTAACAGAAAATAGCAACCCACTGCCTTGTGGATTACGGCTGGGGACAGTCAAAGGCTAGCGGAGAGCGAACCGCACACAATAACTGGCTGAAATCGAACACCCCACCGAAGGATAAGCAAATCCGCTCCAATAGGTGCTGAAGGTTGGTGCACGTACATTACGTTCTGATGTTTGGATGTTTATATATCGTAAAGAGAATGATAAAAACAGCTTAGAACAATCGAGAAAGAAGAAGAAAACCCCATTCTACCCCTCCACATTTGTCATTTTAGCAGTCCATGGGATTCTCATCATTCTTCTGTAAAACCACATCTCTGTGGCTTCCATACATTGTTCTATATGTCTGTTTACTGTCCATGACTCGCATCAGTATGTCAATATTGGCTCTTTGTGGAACAATTCTAAGTTTTCATACACAATATTGTTTTATGACAATTTGTATTTGAATATTATTGAATATGTCGATAAAAATCAATATCAATAAATATAACTATTTTATATTTATTCAGATCAAGAGCTGGAGAACCATGCCAGACACTGGGCGAAAAGATGTGTGCAGGAACACGGGAGGAAAAAAATAGGAGAAAACTTGGCTTGGGGCACCACAAAGAGTTCTGAGAAAGAATTAATTACAAAGGCTATCGATGACTGGTTTCGTGAGAAAAAGGACTGGTACGGACAACCCAAGTGTGGTAGTCCCATACAAACTTGCCATTATACACAGGTATGCATGGTTGTATCACTAAGCTTTGTCATTATACAGAGAACAGAATAGTTGTAGTAACATCAAGTCTTGTCATTATACAAAGAACAGTATAGTTGTAGTAACACCAAGTCTTGTCATAATACACAGAGAACAGTATAGTTGTAGCAGAACCAAGACTTGTCCTTATACACAGAACAGAATAGTTGTAGTAGCATCAAGTCTTGTCATTATACACAGGTCAGTATCGTTGCAGTGCTCCAATAGATTTCATTATACACAGAACAGTATAGTTGTAGTAATACCAAGTCTTGTCAATATACACAGAACAGTATAGTTGTATTAGCACCAAGTTTGGTTATTATACACAGAACAGGTTTAGTTTTAGTTTAGTCGTCAGATCACCATCACTGCACGTCGAACAAATTAGTCCATAAGTGCTCCGATCAGTATATCCATCAGCTTGTGGCGACTAACGACACCGGTTCTTTGTTGGTTTACAATTCTTCTTTGTCTGCCAGCATAGCGTTCTTGTCGAGCTACACCACACCTAACTTTGGGTTCTTGCAGTCTGGTTAGTGTTGTAGATTCACCGCTATTACGTGAATCAATGAATCACAGAAACAGTATAGTTGTATTAGCACCAAGTTTTGTCATTATACACAGAACAGTATAGTTGTAGCTACATCAAGTCTTGTCATTAGTTAGGTCTGTTTATTTCATCTTCAGCTTGAAATTATGTTGTATTAATTAGCAAGGTCGGTTTAGTTCTGTATAGAACTATTCTTTCTTAGTCTTCTGTATTAGCGTTATAGGTGTCTTGAAATCGTTTTATTTCATATGCTTTATCAGTGATGTTGTGTAGTGTGTTCATCATTTTGCAGATCTGTCACTGTGTCTCAAGTTGTGTACGATGAGAACCGCTGTTCGTAAACAACTATACGCGGTTGAACAAAGACAGGTATAAGAAGTATTACATAGTAGTGAAAATTAATTATAAATATGAAAATAAGACACGCAACGTTTCGAGTGCAACCTTTATCAAGAACACATATGTACACAAAAACGTAATTAACTAAACCATAATTTAGTTAGTATTATGGCTTAGTTAATTAAGCTTTTTTGTGTACATATTTGTTCTTGATAAAGGTCTAGCACCGAAACGTTGACCGTCGTTTATTTTCATAATTTATAATTAATTTTTCACTACTTATGTAATACTGCCTATACCTATCTTTGTTCAATTGCCTATTTGCTCAGTATTACCGCAGCCACCCAAACGATTTTCTCCAGATCTGATCTGATCCGGTCTGACCACATCAGATTTGTTGATTTTCTTAAATCGCATTAAAAAACTATAGTACAGTCGCAAGATGATATTTAACACAAATGTCAAGTCTGTCCTTCTGTTCGGAGCGGAGACATGGAGAACGACTAAGGTGAACACCAAAGAGCTGCAGACATTCATTAATAGATGCCTACGCAGGATACTCCATTTGAGATGGTATGACAAGACCACAAACAGAGAACGTGGGATAGGGCAGGACAACGGCAAGTGGAACAGGAGATAATGAGCAGAAGGTGGCGATGGATAGGACACACACTGAGGAAACCCCTGACAGCATCGCGAGACAGGCTCTCCGATGGAACCCCCAGGGCAATAGAAGTAAGGAAAGACCCAGAAACACCTGGAGACGGGAGTTAGAGATGGAATGCAAAAAACGGGGAGAGAGTGACGAGATCTGGAAAAGATGGCCTTGGATAGGCGGGCTTGGAAGGCCTTGGTTGCGGACCTATGCTTCCCTAGGGGCGAAGGGTGAAGAAGAAGAAGAAGACTGTCGCAAAATACTGGTTCATGAGCCTCTATATCTTCGGAGACTATGTCTTTCATAGTGTATTCTGTGCTAAGTCATATCACATGTTGTGGCTGTAGTGGTCTATTCTAAAGTTGCAGCTCGTTCCACGGCTGTTACAGGTAACTCAGTGATTAGCTGATACAGAAAATGGCCTTTCTGGGCTCTGCACTCTCTTCTGACTCGAAACGCGATGTGGGGTCAACGGCACATGGGAACAACGTCGCGTCATGAATAATGAGCTGGTACTAATCAAGATTCTACCTCACCTCTACGTAGTGACCCTGGTAACAGACATTAGTTCCTGTCTGGCTAAGCGAGTAGGAATCGAGGTAGAGCTACTGTGGCATAAGTATAGATGCAGACGTAGCCACGTTGGATGGGATCCACTCGCAACACAGACGAGTGGAATTCCAGAGTGGCTATTAATGCACGCCTCTCCCGGCCGATGAGAAAAGCTGAACGGATAACCATAAAGGGATGAGGGCTACATCCAGAAAAGAGACGTGGGCCCGCGTGGAGCAAACCTTGGACCCAAGATGAGTTGCCCGTGGGCCCACATAGGACAAACCTTGGCGCCCTGTGGTGGGGCCCGAGTTGAACTCCGTGTCCGGACACCCTAGAGGCAGGGTAAATGTGAGCACGGTGAGAACTGATGAAAATGGTGGGGCAGGCACCAGGGCAGAGCGAGCACGCGAGCGAACGATGCACGAGTGGACCCACCACTGGGCAGACGTGCACGGCGCTGATGGGGCATGGAAGGCGTGAGGGTGAGCGGACCACCCAAAAGTGCAAAAAAACTGGAAAGCCCAGCAGAGGTTGAATCCAGTCCGCGTTTCCGCTTGCAGGAAAATACTGCTGCCTTGTAGTTTGATTCGGGACAATCAAAACGTAGCAGCGTAAACCGTACACAAAACTGGACGGCATGAAAACCAAGTAGTCCATAAAAAGACAGGTTTTCTGGGCAGACGACGCTCAACAACCCGGTAGGACAGGTCGTTTAAGGGCCGCTACCCTACAAGGAAATAGCAACCTGCTGCCTTGCAGGTTGGCTGGGGACAGTCAAAGGCTAACGGAGATCGAACACAGTAAACGCTGGTTGAAATCGGACACTTCACCGAACGATAAGCACTAGAGCTCCAAATGGTACTGAAGATTGTGACGTAAAACTACGTTTTTGGCAAAGGTTGTTTATATATCACAATAAGAAATGATAAAAATGGCAGAAAAAGAAGGAGAGAGAGAGAGAGATAGAGAAACGTGATGCCATTTCTCTTCTCATCTTTTTGAGCAATTCATCCATGCCGCTTATCATGATTACCTGTATCTGGCCAACTTCTTCCAATTATCAATGTCTATAAGGCACAATCTTAGATAAACTACCAGTTTCTCATCATCAAATATTTTGTCCTAACCACAACTTTGCCATCTTAACAATCCTTCAGAATTTCTCTCTCACATAGACCAGATGCCACGCCTCTGCAGCTGTCATGCTCAAACCATCAGTTACATCATGAATCCACCTTCCTCTTCTCCTCTTTGCTGGGATGCTTCCTTCCATGATAGTCTTCTCCAACCCTACGTGACTCTTTATATGTTCAAAATACTTCAATTTTTTTTAATATTCTTGTTTACAGTATCAGCCAATTTTCTTTGATTTTGAGTTATTTATGTGTAAATCTATGTGTTCTCTTCTCTGTTCATGATATACGGAGTACTCTTCTGTAACACATAATATTCAAAAGCACATATAGGTTTCTTATACCAGCTACTTATCTAATGTGGGCGCCTGCGACTTAGTGCCAGTGAGATCACAACCCAAAGAGTACTTTCTTCAAACTCCGCGGCGGGCATTTGGAAGCAAATTTATTCTCGTGGATTTTTACGAACGGTAAAAATAGACCTCGCAATTCAGAAAGCAATTGCAAACTACTGAACGTATAAGTGTTGCCTAGAAAAGCATCGACTGTTACTGTTAATAGTGACGTCCTGTAAATGATAGCCACGATTTTCATTTTTTTTACTTATTTAATATATTGTATTGGACTATAATTTTTTTAAAACAAATATTAGTATACTATGCGCGTGTGTGTGTGTGTGTGTGTGCGTGTGTTTGTGCTAATGTCATTTTTTTCTTTCTTTCCTCATCAGTTGGTGTGGGGGTCAACTAATAAAATCGGCTGTTACATCACACATTGTGGATATCTGACCTATGTCGGCGCAAATTATTGGTATTTTGTATGTATGTACACTCCCAAAGGTAACTGGGTCGGAGAGAAACCTTACGAAAAAGTATGCTCGACTCCATGCTTGGAGGGACAAACCGAGGACAATGGACTCTGTGTTGGGGAAGCTACAGCTGCAAAGGCAGAAGAGGAGGCAGCGACAGCCTGTGAAAACAAAAATGCACTCTGTACTCGCTGGGCCCAACACAATCAATGTGCAGAAAATGCTGAGTACATGAAAAATAATTGTAGGAAAGCATGCAACCTTTGCTAAAACACAATGAACAAACGACACTCATTGTCAAAGAATACAGAATTATATTTTGCATAACTAATACAATCTTGCAAAAATATGACATTACTGTAAGCATGACAAAATTCTCCGATTTTATATATATTCTACATATGTTTAAAGCCACTTTTATTACGTAGTATAACTTTTCGCATTAAATACTTCATTCATTACACTTTACAGTGGCGGCTAGTCATTAAGGGCCTAAGGGGCCATGCCCCACCAAAATTAATGTGTAATGTGTATTTTATTTATAAATTAACATATAACCTAAAACAAAAGCACAATTTTTCCGAAAATGTTTGTCTGGCCTCACCAACAAAAATGATCACGAGCCGCCACTGACACTTTAACTTTTCATAATTTACATATTTTGTTTTGGTATAATATAAATCTCTTCAAGAATAGAAATATAAGAATTAAACAGATTGTAAATACTGCAATTAGTTGATTGAAAGTTTGAGTAAACGTTGTTATTGAATTCATCTGTGGCACATTACTCACGGATTGTCTTGATTTTCAGCAATTTTCAGAGCAATGAATTCTTTCATTGAAATACTGATGTTAAAACTAAGAAGTCATAAGTTACTGCAAACCAATCAATAATACATTTTTTTCAGATCATATACACTGTAACTAAACATATATGGAGGAAGGATAAAGAAGGAAGGCGTTACGTAATTATGCTATGCGTTCCACTTATCCTGTTCTTCCTGAACTCTTTGTTTATTTTTCAAGCTGTGAGCTCTAATAACTGTTTGGTTGATTGATTGATTGATTGTTTGAATGATTCAACAATCATCATTGCACTTCGGTGAGTAACCTTGTGTGCTGCGATCTCTTTCTTACACAGGAAGATCTCAGCTGCAGTGCACGACCTCCGTAACACTGGCGAGATCCCCGATGTAATTTTGAAGATGGTGACGATATTTATGTAGAATTTTATTTTAAATCTTTTTCTTATGAATTTTGTCCGGGCAGCGGTTTTCCAGCCTGCTCTTCTCGATATTGAACTGCCAAAGGTTATTTTGCGTGCTCAAATTGAACACGGGATCTACGTTTTATCGTCCGTCTCCGAAAGGAATAGGAACTCGACTATACCTACACTGAGATCAAAGATCTCTGTACAAATATCAAGATGCCTCCACGAGGAAGCGAACCTGGTACCTTTCGGCATGAGAGACGAGCACCTATCCTCTCCGCCACGGAGACCCCTGATAACTGTTATCATCTAGTGCAGTAATCTTAAACTGCCTAGAATCTTTTCCCTCTGTCAACCTCTATCTCTCTTCTTCTTCTTCTTCGCCCTTCGCCCCTAGGGAAGCATAGGTCCGCAACCAAGGCCTTCCAAGCCCGCCTATCCAAGGCCATCTTTTCCAGATCTCGCCACTCTCTCCCCGTTTTTTGCATTCCATCTCTAACTCCCGTCTCCAGGTGTTTCTGGGTCTTCCTTACTTCTATTGCCCTGGGTGTTCCATCGGAGAGCCTGTCTCGCGATGTTGTCAGGGGGTTTCCTCAGTGCGTGTCCTATCCATCGCCACCTTCTGCTTATTATCTCCTGTTCCACCTGCCGTTGTCCTGCCCTATCCCACCTTTACAGTTTCGAACATCGTGCGGACATTCCAGGTGCCAATCCTGGAGATCTTCCGGGTTTGAAGAAGGTGAGTCGGCAGCCCGATTTATTATATCCCTCTTCTACTGTATCTTACCTGTTGTCACAATGTGTTCAAGTTTACTATTCTCAAAACATTTCCAAAGAATGTTGACTGTTTCTTTATGAAGCGTTTTAAAACCCATCGTTTCTTATCTGCTTTGTTTATCATCATCATCAAGGTGCGTATCCTTTATAGGATATCACTCTGTCTCTTGCCAGTTCACCCACTTCGTCGATGGTCATGTTCATGGTTTCTTTAATATCTTGTAGCCATCTTCTTCTTGGTCTGTCTCTGCCTCTGCGTCCTGGGACCCTGCCTTCTAGTATTGTTCTTTCCAGGCCATCGTGACGCTTGATGTGACCAAAGTATGTAATTTTTCTGTATAGTATGTTGTTTATCAGCCAATTCTCTTTAACATTTAGTTCTTTCAGGACATCAGTGTTCTTTCTTTTTTTGTCCATGGTATTCGTAGGATCTTTCTGTAGCATTTAGTTTCGAAGGACTGGATTTTCGTTCTTAATTTCTGTGTAATTTCTATTTTGTTAAGAACATCAAATATCAGATGTATACGTTACCTGTGCATATTCTTCTTCTTCTTCACTTTTCAACTCCCAACGGAGCACAGGTCTTCAACCAACTTCTTACAGCTCGCCCTCTCCCCTGCCATCCCTTCTAATATTTAATATACTAAAAGGTTAGGGAATTTTAATTTTAAAATTTTCAATAAAATTTTAATTTTAACCCCCCTAAAAGGGTTAAAAAAAACATTTTAAATATAAACCTCCTGCTCTCTTTTCCAGGTGTGTCTAGGCCTTTCCCTACTCCTCGTTCCATGTGGGCTCCAAAACAGTGCTTGTCTTGCAATGCTTCCGGTCGGTTTTCTCAATGTGTGTAATATCCATCGCCAGCGTCTCTTCCGTAGCTCCTTCTCTTCTCATATCTGCTCTTCTTCTTCTTCTAACTCCAGGAATTCCTGAATTTTCATTCTTTTTTCTATTGTGTAATGGGGGCAGGGTGTGGCGGGGTGGAGGGAGTACCGAGGTTTCTTGAAAATCCAGAAATCTCCAATAGCTCCAGGCGTGTAGCGCTAAGCTTAGTGATGTGGAGACTCCAACTCAGGTAGGGTTCATTGGTCATCCCTGCAGTATTCTCCCATTTCTAGTGGGGTTGGAGCTATAAAAACATCACTTATTGATCTCGGTAGGCATGTAATTATAGTTTAGAGAGTCACTTCCGCGGGTGCTCTAGAACAACCACTCGTTGACCACTCTTTGTGACCTATGTGTGATTTTCGCCAGAGTGAGTATTGAGCAACAATCTGTACTGACAGACGTTTGCGATCACTCGAAACGATCAGTTTTCGGCTATTAATTGACCAGTTTGATCTAAGCCAGCAAGTGTACACATTTTTGGCTGTCGTTCTACGGAATTGTAGGGTGATCGCGTCCGGAAACTGCCGTTCCTTGTCAATGATTAGGCTTGTGCGAGAAAACAAACCCTTGCATTATCGGCCTTACTCTTCTAGCCACAGTGAGCTTATTCTGGGGGGAACATTCTCCACCATTTTGAGACACAAGTCGGCACTTCGCAATTTGCAATTTCGGCTCTGCATTTTCCCCGGCCCCGGGAAACACTGAACTGGGGTCTCACACAGATAATCCAGAAGGTCGTTTCATTCGGCGCTATCAACGCAGCTTTTTGGGGATTTTGCGCTCGCCAGCATCACTCACCAAAGTTCTTCCTATCAAATGTATACATTTACATGTGCAAAATCTAGGCGCTATTATTTTGTTAAAATTCCTCAGATCAATCCGACAAATATATTCTCAATAAATATTTTAAAATAAAAAATACACATTAAAAATTTCACATTGTTTTGTTTATTTTTCTAGTGTTCTGTTATTGTTGTTTAGTTGTCATGTGACGATATATATATATATATATAATATATCTGTGATGATCACAAATCGGTAAAGTGAATACATTACCTCTCTTCTAACACTTCCATCTTAGTCTGTATCCCATCCCCTCGAGTGAGAAAATATTCGCTTATGGTAACACTAACTTTCAGTTCTCATACCTCGCTCGAGTGGTTACCGGGGCCTAAATTTGAGATGTAAAGAATAGAACTACTGCTACCTGCCACACATGTCGTAAGAGGCGACTAGGGAGGTTTGACTGAAATCGGATGCATGTGTCCTAAACGTGTAGAAGTGTATGCGTTTAGGGCCCTACCAAACCAATGTGCAACGTATACACGCTCTTGGTAAAGATCAAACATACCATAAAGAGTGATTAAAATTGGTCGTAGAGAACGAACGCAAAGAAGAAGAAGAAGAAGAGTTCTCATACCAATGTCCAATGTTCTGCTTTCCTGGTGGGTTCCACTCCAGTGATTGTCTAGAGACACTCGACCGTGTCCTACCCATTTCCATTTTCTCATAGTAACCTGGGTCATCACGGGTTCATGTCCTGTTCTTATCTACATATCCGTCTCTGCAACTCTGTCATACCATTTCAGTCAGAGAATACGACAAATTTGTCTGTTGACAAAGATCTGAATCTTTTTTGTATTTAACTTGATGACTCACCATGTTTCCAAGCCATACAACAAGACAGATGTCACATTTGAGATGAATATCCTGAGCTTTATTTTAGTGAGATATCAGTAGATTTTCACACTACTATATTCAGGAGAGCAAAGGCAGGCGTGTCGGGCTTTGCTAATCCTGGCATTACTATCTTCCTGATTAGCCGATCTTACTTCTAAAGTGTGAAACACGTACAAACAAAGTACTATAGTTTTACAAAATACAGAAACAGTGACGATAAACAGCAACGTTTCGACCAACAAGGCCTTTATCAAGCAAACGAACAAACAGGAGTGACAAATTAAAATGAAACACAAATGGACGACCAAATACCAACGTATCTAAGGAAAATCTGGAATAAAAACGAATAACGAAATAAATGTAACACAAAAACACACATAAAAACTAGAAATAGAACGGAAAAGAAACAATGAAACATCTAGTAAATATATAACTTGAATACATGCAACATATACCCATATAGATTATAAAGCATGGGAAGAGAAAGTACTAAGAAGCATAAGAATGTAATACATGCAACATATACCCATATAGATTACAAAGCATGGGAAGAGAAAGTACTAAGAAGCATAAGAATGTAATACGTTGAGCCCGTGGTCGCAAGGTACCATACAAAGAAATCAACCGATTCTCCAGAGCAAATCGACTACGATCATCAGAGGAACATGATCGGATGGCTGTGACCTGGACATCGCAAGCTCCTGAATGGCCAGTATCATTGAAATGGGTAGCTACAGGGGTCACAGAGCATTGGCGTATATCGCGCAAGTGTTGGGCGAATCGGTCACTGAGTCTCCTGCCGGTTTCCCAATATAGGCCTTGTTGCACCGCTTGCAGATAATGGCATAGATAATATTACGGACTCGCACGTGAAACTGTCTTCAACAACGAACGTGGCTTTTGGAAAAGACACCGTGCGGGTCTGTATTATATAAGCACAAGTGTTGCAGCGCCGACGGCCACACTGGATGGGGCCAAAATGACTCTGGATATTAGGCTTGAGGCGACTGTGAACCAACATATCCTTAAGGCTTCTGTCCCGTCTGTACGCCACCAAAGGATAGACACGTTCAATCTTCCAACACTATCCTTACAAAGTGCCTTATGATCAGCTTACAAAGTGCCTTAAAAAAAGCACACACAAGATCACTACGTTTCACTCCCAACACCTCTATAAAGAAGTAAATAGTGGAAGAGAAGAAGAAGAAGGAGACTTATACTTTCAGTAGTTTGTCATTGCTTTCTGAACGGTGAGGTCTATTTTTACCTTTAGTAAAATTCTACGGAAACTAATTTTCTTCCAAACTACCCGCCACCGAGTTTGAACCAGGTACGCTTGGGTTGTGATCGAGCTTAAGCTACAGACGCCCAAAAGCTTGTTAAATTAGGATACTAAAAATTGATGTTGAATCTATCAAGCGACTCAATCAGTCTGGAATTACATATTGTACGCAAAGAACTGAATACCTTAGAGGCAGAGATAGGAGAGTGTTTAACCAGAGAGCTAAATGAGCCATCAATATACATTCCTTTCGACATCTGTTGGAGGAGACTGAGCACATATTGGTCTGCCCCAAAGTGCTATGACGTCGGTTCACCAAACCAGGGGCGGCTCGTCATTAAGGGCCAGTGGTGCCCGGCCCCACCAATAATCGAAAGGGGGAATAACTTCTCGGAATAGTAAATACTAAAAAAAAACATGATTTTTCCAAAAATGTGTGTTTATGTCCCCACCAAGAAAAATTACTACGAGCCGCCACTGCACCAAACAATAATCAATAACCAATAACCGAATCTTGTTAACCAGCCAGAATGGGGCTATTCTATCACTAATGGGGTCAGTTGCGTAAAGAGTGTAAAGCCGAAAGATTGACTTCATTACACCAGGTTTTATCCCATATAGCTTAGTCCCTTCCGTAGAAATAACACGCCATCTACCGAGAGTATTGAACAAACCACGACCTTCGTAACCCCAGCAACAATCTTATGAGTTTCTTTACAAGTTCACTCCTGAACAGATCGGCACAGCGGAGATTCGAACCAACGAGCTTCATAGCTCAGCAACAATCTTATGAGTTTCTTTACAAGTTCACTCCTGAACAGATCAGCGCAGCGGAGATTCGAACCAACGAGCTTCATAGCTCAGCAACAATCTTATGAGTTTCTTTACAAGTTCACTCCTGAACAGATCAGCGCAGCGGAGATTCGAACCAACGAGCTTCATAGCTCAGCAACAATCTTATGAGTTTCTTTACAAGTTCACTCCTGAACAGATCAGCGCAGCGGAGATTCGAACCAACGAGCTTCATAGCTCAGCAACAATCTTATGAATTTCTTTACAAGTTCACTCCTGAACAGATCAGCGCAGCGGAGATTCGAACCAACGAGCTTCATAGCTCAGCAACAATCTTAAGAGTTTCTTTACAAGTTCACTCCTGAACAGATCGGCACAGCGGAGATTCGAACCAACGAGCTTCATAGCTCAGCAACAATCTTATGAGTTTCTTGAAAAATTCACTCCTGAACAGAACGGCGCAACTGGGATTCGAACCAACGACGTTCGGAACTCAAGATAACAGCTTATCCACATAAAATCTCAGCTACTCAATTATACAGCAACTAAGAACATTATAGAAAAGTCCTCCGTATATCTTGGACAGAGAAGAAAACAAATAGATCTTTCCAGAAAGAACACAAAATTTAAAAAAACTGGCTGATGCTACAAATACAAAAGAGAAAATTGAGTTATTGTGGACATATAAAAAGACATGAAGGGCTGGAGAAGACCATCATGGAAGGAAGCCTACCGGCAAAGAGAAGAAGAGGAAGACCACGGAGAAGATGGATTCATGATGTAACTGATGGTCTGAACATGACGGCTGTAGAGGCAGGACATCTGGCCTATGAGAGAGAAGTTCCGGAGGACTGTTGGGGTGGCAAAGTTCTGCTCAGGACAAGCTATTTGATGATGAACATTGTTACTTTCTTCTGCTTTCTTTCTATCCCGGTTTTCCACAGTGAAAACTCTACAATAAACTGAAATTATGAACAAGAAACAAACAATCAATAAGATCATTGGAAACCACAGAGATGTTTTTTATATAAGAATGCTGGCCCGTCTGCCCAGCGTGTTCGTAGCGCTTTGGACTACGGGTGACTATCCATCTGTGTGTGCGGATTCAATTCCGCGGGCTGGCAGAAAAAGCCACAGATTCCCCAGATTTACGGTCTTTGTGGCACCGAACCGAAGGGTTACGATGTCCATGGCACCGAGTCGAAGAGCTGAAAAGCTCAAGTGCTTCTGGATCGAGAAAAAAATATAAGAATGCTGAAAAATTCCTTGGCAAACTAAGAAAATAAATGATGTGGCATCCGAGTAGTTACCGGGGTCCAAATTTGAGGTGTAAAGAATAGAACCACTGTTATCTGCCGTGCATGTCGTAAGAAGCGACTAAGGAGGTTTGACTGAAATCGGATGCACGTGTCCTAAACGTGTAGAAGTCTATGCGTTTAGGGGCCTACCAAACCAATGTGCAACGTATACACGTTCTTGGCAAAGATCAAACTTATCACAAAGAGTAGTGAAAATTGGTAGGAAAAAACGAACGCAAAGAAGAAGAAGAAAGGATGTGGTGTTTAATCAGGCCTCCACGCCCGCGTGCCCAGCGTGTTCGTAGCGCGTTGGACTGTGGGTGACTAGCCCTCTGTGTGTACGGGTTCAATTCCGTGGGCAGGCAGAAAAGCCACAGATTCCCCAGATTCACGGTGTTCGTGGCACCGAACCGAAGGGTTACGATGTCCATGGCACCGAGCCGAAGAGCTGAAAAGCTCAAGTGCTTCTGGATCGGAAAAAAAAAAAAAAAAATCAGGCCTCCACACAAAAAACTTTATCAAAAGAATAAGAATCAGACAATCAAGGTTCTTTTGGTATATAATACGAAGAGGAGGCTTAGAACATTTGGTGACAACAGGTAAAATTCAGGGAAAGAGAGATAGTGGAAGACAGAGGGAGAAGATGTTGGATGGTCTGACACCGTGGTTCGATAAAATTTTGACGCCAGAACTCCTTTTTCTTCGAAAGCTCCATATCGACCACTCGTTAACCATTCTGTGTGATTTGTATGTGATCTGAGCCTAAGAGCGATTTTCATTTATGCCCGTTAGAATACATCTCTGTCGTAGTCTATATCAAGTGTACTGTGAGATTCGTCACTCCTGTTGTATCGTTTGCTTGATAAGGGCATTCGGGTAGAAACGTTGCTGCGTATTGTCCTTGTCTTTGCATTTTGTAAAACTACAGTACCTTGTTATTACGTGTTTCGTCCTATTACATCTAGTGCTGACATGTTAGTACTGCCAACAAGCAGCATTGATCGTCTTGATCCAAATACTAACATTGAAGAATTTCTGGATTCAAATCCACAGCTGGGTTCTAGATTTCAGAAAAGGCTTGGGGAATTGATAATTAGCCCAAAAGATTTCAAGCTTCGCAAGTAACTCACATCAGAAAAAGAGCACAACACTTTTTGATTAGCCTTTACAAAGAGCTGCATAATCGTGTGCCAGAAAACATTAATATTTTGAAGAATATAAGGTTTGTTATCAGTACAAAGTACATTGGCACATACTAAGAAGCATATTATTCCACTGCTAAAGTTATTTCATTTCGATGAAGAAATGAAGTCATCAATTGAGATTCAATACAACAGCATACATTTGCTTAAATGTACTGATATTGCAACCACTGAGAGATTTCGGTCTGAAGTTTCCAATTATACAGATTCCTCGGGAGGTAGCCCCTTCAAAGAAGTTGCAACTTTTACCCCAAGTTTATTAATTTTGTAAAATTCTAATACTGAAGTGGAACTGTTATTCAGCAGCATGAATATCGTGAACAATAAAATGAGAAGCAAAATGCAGCTGCCCATGCTTTCAGCAACTTTTACAGTAAAATATAGCTTAATAGCCAACTCTCTTTAATATCAAGATGTTACAGAACAGAAGCATTTGTTCTTTTCTCTGTCCTTGACATTCTAAGTACTCTTAATAGGGAAGCTACCCTAGTAAATAAAAAGCGTCGTAGAAATCGGATGTGCTGGTCTACTTTTAGACGCATAACTGACACAACGTACAATCGCGATTAGGCTCAAGATCACAAAGAATGGTGAAACTGGTCGGTACAGAGTGCTCAAGGAAGTTTAATGGAAAAAAGAAACGGCTGTATTCGTTCTTTCTGCGGTTTAAACATATGATGGAACAACACACGTGTTCATGTTTCGATACAATCTCATTAACCGTTATTTATATATATTTCATGTACACACATAGACGACACGGACTGGGGCAAGGGGCACTTGTCCCCTGGATTGATTGAAAATAGTCAAATAATGTTACTTTTATTTTAAATCACTTTGTGTTAGCATAAAGAAAGTGTGGAAAGACAGAACGTTTGCCTATAAGATGTCATCGCTGTTATTCACAAAGTGCCGGTCTTATTCTGCTCTTCATTCTCCTTATCCGTATCCTAGCAGTGCCTTTGTCACATGGCTCATATTTGTCAGATAGATAATTCTGTAAAACGAACTATTGAAGAAAACAGAAAGAAACTGTATCCTATTATTTCAACAATCTTATTTTGCGGAACAAATGATTTGGCAATTCGTGGGAAAGATAGCACCAAAGGAAATGTCGAACAACTTTATGCGTATCGAATTGAGGGAGGAGACAGTATTTAAAAAAACCATTTTGATACAGCTGCTGGAAATGCACGTTACACATCACACCGAACACAGAATGATTTAATCAATTTGTCTGAACAAGCTCTGCGAGAAGACATTGTAAAAGCTGCTAACAATGCTGTTGGATTCTCGATCATAGCCGATGAAACAGCAGATATCTTAGGAACAGAACAGTTATCACTGGGAGTCCGGTTTGTAGATACGTCTAGTGAGAAGGCTATGATTCGTGAGGAATTACTTGGATTTTCTCCGCTGAAAGGTATGGACGCCGCCACGATATCTGATTGTATTATTCAACATTGCAAAACATTTGGTCTTCTCCTTAATAATCTGCTGGGTCAAGGTTATGATGGGTGCTCGATAATGGCCGGAAAAGAAAATGGTGTTCAGGCAAAAATTCGAAGTATTTACCCCAAGGCTGCCTTTGTTCACTGTGCCTCGTATAGACTGAATCTCGTAGTAAATTATCTTAATGTTGCAGTGATACGAAATACTATTGGTACTATCAAAGCAATTATTACATTTTTTCGTGAAAGCCCAAAAAGGAGGTCCTCTGTCCCAAATATTCCTCTTCTGTGTGAGACAAGATGGACAAGCAAGTATAAAAGTATTCGGATTTTTTCTAGTAAATTTGAAGATATTTATTGTCAACTGGAAGAATTTTCATTGCATGCAAGTGGAAATACACGACAGGCTGCACATCAGTTATATTGTTCATCAAAGTCCAGCACGTTTTTATTTTGTCTCAATATTATTTCGCAGTACTCTGCCATACTGGAACCAGTTACTCAGGCTCTTCAAGCTGTTCACGTTGATCTTCCAGAAGTCCAACTGCAAGTTCAAAACCTGCTCAGTGAAGTAAAACTTCACCGAGGTGATTCCGACAACTATTTCAGGGATATTTTTGAGAAAACAGTACAACTCGCACAGAAAGTGGATATTGAACTGATTATCCCAAGACATTGTGGAAGACAAAAGCATCGAAGTAATCTGGGAACCATAAGTGTTGAAGAGTACTTCAGACAAACAGTTTACATTCCATACTTAGATTCTCTAATTAACTCAATGGAGAGTCGATTTTGTGAAGCCAACAGTGCACAATTTAACTTAGCGTTGCTACATCCTTCGAAATTGTGCAAACTGAATCGTCAACAGTTTAAGGATATAATGTCTACTATTAATCAGGTATACCACATTGATAATTTTGAAACTGAAGCCTTTGTTGGTTTGTTTTTTGGAAAACGCGAGAATACAATAGCCAAGATTGCATCGACTTGTTACCTTTTACAAAGTTTTATCCGAGTGTCAGGTATGCCTTACTAGTTTTGCTAACATTACCAGCAACAACATGTACGGTGGAGCGATCGTTCAGCACATTACGTCGTGTAAAAACATGTCTTAGATCTACAATGTCAGATGAACGTCTGTCTGGATTGTGCATGTTAAGCGTACACAGAGACAAAGTGAACTGCAACAAAAAGACTTTATGGACAAAATTGTAGATATGTTTGGTAGCGATAACAGACGACTCCAGTTCTTGTTTAAAGAATAAATTTTATTTTAAATTTATGTTGTAATATTTTTGGTTATATACATATATTGTGTTAATAAAAATTTGGTTGCTACAGTATGCCCTTCATTACTACAGTGTCCTGTCCGTTCGTTCACCATACAAATACGCTACAGTAAATTAAAACTACATTAAAACATTACTAAAAATATTTTGCACCCCCTAGAAAATTTTCTGCGGGCGCCTCTGGCTATTTATACATATTCACCAATAAGACCTATACAATCGCAAAACCAGCTACTTATGCTTTTTCATTCAATGCACCCTACACTTTTGTATTCATAGACATTTTGTCGTGCTCACTTGGAGTTTTGTACGACAGACCCGAACCACTTACCGCAACAATTCATTTTTTTTTTTTTAAGGGGCCCGCCCCGGATGTGCCATACCAGGTGGACCCCGTACAACGGAACGTTATTACGTTTATTAACTATCAAACCCCATCAATCCTTCGATCGATGGTACTCCTAGTTTTGTACAAGGGTAGCCATGTGGCATTTAATGAATCGTCCCGACCTTCGGCTTCGATCAAATGGGCACTAGTTCCGTAACACAAGCTGATGTCTTTGTGAACCCATATAATGGGCCATGTGACAGATATCAAGCGATACAGATACTATATTTTGATCTTAGCCAAAAGGCCGAGTTACCGCAACAATTCAACGCTTGCCGTTGGTATACGCTTCAAAGAAAAAAGGTTTTTACGATCCAGAAGCACTTGAGCTTTTCAGCTCTTCGGCTCGGTGCCATGGACATCGCAACCCTTCGGTTCGGTGTCACGAACACCGTAAATCTGGGGAATCTGTGGCTGTTTCTGCCATCCCGCGGAATTGAACCCGCACACACAGAGGGATAGTCACCCGTAGTCCAACGCGCTACGAACACTTTGGGCAGACGGGCAAGAAAAACGTGTTTAGATATATTTAGCTTATGTAGCACACTAGTCTTGTCTTCTCGTGTTTTGCACCGATATGATATGAATACAACTTTCAGGAAAATATCAAAATAATCAAACCACAAAGAAACTATAAATTGCACATACAAAACAATGTTAAAAAAGTGCTATTACGTAAAATGAAACCACCTTATTAGATTTTGGAATTAGTTTTCATTAATTTTTAGTGTTATATTAAATAGAGTGACGGCCATTCTTTTTATCTCCCTTAGATGATAAAAGAAAATAGAGTTTAGTTCCTTATTATGGACGGTAATATTTGAAGTTGAAAAATTAAATTAACAAAGATGTTTTGTCTAGTCTACGTGACTACACACTAACACAAGACAAGACCTTATATAAATATGCAAATTTCTAGCCATAAACAGAACCTCATTATGTATTTCTGAATATATTACTGATATGCATAATTTCTTGTTATTGATAATTCAAAGCAGTTGATGTATTTATGCTGATGTCAGATGGAGATGTATTTAAGATGGTATAAGACGGTGATGGATTTCCTTTGAAGTTAATTGGTTATTGGTTACTAAACTGACGTCATTGCACTCCGGGCAAACCCATAGATGCTCAGTCTCCCCCAACAGATATCGTAGAGTATGCATACTGATGGTTCCTGTGGCTCGCTGATTAAACACACCTCTCACTCTGCCTCTCAAGTATCCAGTTCGACTTAACAACGGGTAACTGCAAACTGCTTAAATCGCTTGATCGATTCAACATCGATTTTAGTGTCCTCATCCAACAGACAGTCGCGAAGAGACCGAAGAATATACCCCTTTTCCATCTTCAACTCCCCAACAATCGATGCTGTTGATGCAAGCCTGTCCGCCTCTCATTACCGTAAACACCCGCATGCCCAGGACAGTACTTTGAAGTTAACCGGCCGACTAACGTGAAGCCATGGGAGCATGTAGTGGAAGAGTGCGGGAGCAGAAGACGTAGTGTCATTGATTATGGTATCAAAAACTCACAACGACAGACAGAGGAGCTCTGTAATAGAGACAATGGCTACGGTCATGGACCAGTATGGTCACTCACAAGAAGAAAGGCTATGTTCAGGACAAGCTATTTTATGATGATGCATTTTTAAAAGTTGATGTTTTCAAGTTATTTCACACTTACCACATACAGCAATTGTCACATTGACCACATACAACAATCTTCACATTGACCACATACTACAATTGTCAAACTTATCACATACAGCAATTGTCACATTTACCACATACAGCAATTGTCTCACTTAACACATACAGCAATTGTCAAATTTAACACATACAGTAATTGTCACACTTAACACATACAGCAATTGTCACATTTATCACATACAGCAATTGTCACACTTATCACATACAGCAATTGTCACACTGACCACATACAGCAATTGTCACACTGACCACATACATCAATCTTCACACTGACCATATACAACAATCTTCACACTGACCACATACAACTATCTTCACATTGACCACATACAACAATCGTCACACTGACCACATACAACAATCTTCACATTGACCACATACAACAATCGTCACACTGACCACATACAACAATCTTCACATTGACCACATACATCAATCTTCACATTGACCACATACAACAATCTTCACATTGACCACATACAACAATCTTCACATTGACCACATACAACAATCGTCACACTGACCACATACAACAATCTTCACATTGACCACATACATCAATCTTCACATTGACCACATACATCAATCTTCACATTGACCACATACAACAATCTTCCCATTGACCACATACAACAATCTTCACATTGACCACATACAACAATCTTCACATTGACCACATACATCAATCTTCACATTGACCACATACAACAATCTTCACATTGACCACATACAACAATCTTCACATTGACCACATACAACAATTTTCACATTGACCACATACAACAATCTTCACATTGACCACATACATCAATCTTCACATTGACCACATACAACAATCTTCACATTGACCACATACAACAATCTTCACATTGACCACATACATCAATCTTCACATTGACCACATACAACAATCGTCACACTGACCACATACAACAATCTTCACATTGACCACATACATCAATCTTCACATTGACCACATACAACAATCTTCACCTTGACCACATACAACAATCTTCACATTGACCACATACAACAATCTTCACATTGACCACATACAACAATCTTCACATTGACCACATACAACAATCTTCCCATTGACCACATACAACAATCTTCACATTGACCACATACAACAATCTTCACATTGACCACATACAACAATCTTCACATTGACCACATACAACAATCTTCACATTGACCACATACATCAATCTTCACATTGACCACATACAACAATCTTCACATTGACCACATACAACAATCTTCACATTGACCACATACATCAATCTTCACATTGACCACATACAACAATCGTCACACTGACCACATACAACAATCTTCACATTGACCACAGACATCAATCTTCATACTGACCACATACAACAATCTGAACACTGACCACATACAACAATCTGAACACTGACCACATACAACAATCTGAACACTGACCACATACAACAATTCTTGTAATTACTACCTCATATTAAAAGTAGTGTTTTGTATGCCCTCATTAACATTCCCATTAAATAAAATCGATGCTCTCATTAATATTCCCATGAAATAAAGTCGATGCTCTCATTAACATTCCCATTAAATAAAATCGATGCTCTCATTAACATTGCCATTAACATTATCATTAAGGGCCAGAGGGTTCCGGGCCCCACCAAAAATAATATGTAACTTGTATTTATTATTTAATAAATTAAAATATAACCTAACCCAAAGTCATGATTTTGCCGAAAATTTGTGTCTGGCCCCACCAACAAATACGATCAAGAGCCGCCACTGATTATTACTATTCTTATTAATATATTATTATAACTATTACTATTATTATTATTACAATTATTATTATTATTACTACTATTATAATTATTACTATTATTATTACTATTATTATTACTACTTTTACTATTATTATTACTACTATTACTATTACTAATATTATTATTATTACTGTTACTATTATTATTACTATTATTAGTACTATTATTATTAATATTATTATTACTATTATTATTATTATTACTATAGAAAACATTCATTATTATCATCTAGCTTGTCCTTTTCGGAACTAGACTCCCATAACAAAATCACTAAATGTCTTCGTGTCCTCTCTGAGGTGTCCATTTTCTGCTTAAGTCATAATTAACACGTCTATGACATCTTGCACCCAACTTCTCCTCAGTTTCCCTCTTCATCGTCTACCCAATATCATGTCTTCCGATGTAATTTTGAAGAAATTTATGGAAGAATTTTATTTTTAATCTTTTCTAATGAATTTTGCCCTGGCATCGGGCTTTCCAGTCTTCTCTCCTTGATTTAGAACTGCCAAGGGTTCTTTTAGGTGCCAAAGGAGGTATCAGTGGCTGAGTGGTTAAGCCCTTTGCCTTGCGAGTCGAAGGAGGTATCTGTGGATGAGTGGTTAAGCCCTTTGCCTTGCGAGTCGAAGGAGGTATCTGTGGCTGCGTGGTTAAGCCCTTTGCCTTGCGAGTCGAAGGAGGTATCTGTGGCTGAGTGGTTAAGCCCTTTGCCTTGCGAGTCGAAGGAGGTATCTGTGGCTGAGTGGTTAAGCCCTTTGCCTTGCGAGTCGAAGGCCGTGGGTTCGATTCCGGACCGCGCCGTTCTGTTCTCGAGTGCCGTTTTTTCCAGAGACCCCTAGGATTGTTTCCGGAGATACGGAGTTCATGCTTTGTGCAATACTCTCGGCAGGTGGCGTGTCATTTCTGCAGAGAGGGACCGAGCAATATGGGGTAAAACCCGGTGCAATGAAGTCAATCCTTCGGCTTTTAAACCCTTTTTACGCGACAAAAAGAACACGGGACGTATATTTTATCCTCCGTCTCTGATAGGACTAGGAACTCGGTCTCACCTACACTGAATTCATGAATCTCTGGTAAAATATCCAGATGGCTCCGCGATGGAATAAACCTAGTACCCTTGAAATAAAATGCCAGCACATAACCTCAATGCCACAGATTCCCTCTTAACATGACGTTAATTTTGAGTACCTAGAAGGATTGCTGAGAAGTAACTGGAATGTTATAAAAGAAATTAACATAAGACCTGAGCATCACATTGCAAAAAACTAAAAGAACTAATTAACCTATGGTAGGGAACTGGCATAAGTATAAAAATCAAGTGTTTAAGAGCCTGTGTTTTTCCATAGCAACATATGGTTGTGAGTCATGAATCATTAACAAAGCGGCGGAGAAGATCATTAATTTCTTTGAATGTAAATGCTAGAAAGAGTACTTAGAATGTCATGGACAGAAAAAAGAACAGATGCTTCTGTTCTGCAATAGCTTGATTATTTTTTTTTTTCCGATCCAGAAGCACTTGAGCTTTTCAGCTCTTCAGCTCGGTGCCATAGACATTGTAACCCTTCGGTTCGGTGCCACGAACACCGTAAATCTGGGGAATCTGTGGCTTTTTCTGCCATCCCGCGGAATTGAGCCCGCACTCAACAGAGGGCTAACGGTTGGGTAGATAAGAATGTATATGTAGAAACTGCTTGGAGAAAACCTAAGTTAGAGATATTTCTTTTTATGTTAAAGGTTTTAAAGTCGAAGGATTGACTTCATTGCACCGGGTTTTACCCCATATGGCTTCGTCCCTCTCCGCAGAAATGGCACACCACCTGCCGAGAATATTGTACAAAGCACGAACTCCGTAGCTCCAGCAACAATCCTAGGGGTCTCTGGAAAATACTGCAGTAATGAACAGAACGGCGCGGTCCGGATTCGAACCCACGACCTTCGACTCACAAGGCAAAGGGCTTAACCACTTAACCACAGATACCCCCTTAAAATGTTAAATGTTAGTTTGATATATTATTTGTTGGTTGAGTTTATGGTTCTGTTTTTATAAAGGTAATCTTTTGGAGAACAATTGTAAATAAACATATTTAATTTAATGCAGACTTGGATAAGACTAATATGTAGATATGAATGCTCAGATTCATATGTATGAAAGTTGATATAATATTAGTGACCAGGACAGATCCCGGTCTGGTTTACTGTGCCCAGTCAGAGAAAGAGTATTCACTCATTCACCACCCTACAACAGACTGTCTTTCTGGTGACCGTGCCCAGATTCTTAGTACTGATTCACTGTGGCGGATCCCCATCTTTATGGTGCCGTACCCATAAACCCTGAACCCTGTCTGAAAGCTAGATTCGAAATGCAAGTTAAAAAGTTTAATCACTTCAACTGTGTCTGAAAGCTAGATTCGAAATGCAAGTTAAAAAGTTTAATCACTTCGACTGTGTCTGAAAGCTAGATTCGAAATGCAAGTTAAAAAGTTTAATCACTTCGACTGTGTCTGAAAGCTATATTCGAAATGCAAGTTAAAAAGTTTAATCACTTCGACTGTGTCTGAAAGCTAGATTCGAAGTGCAAGTTAAAAAGTTTAATCACTTCGACTGTGTCTGAAAGCTAGATTCGAAATGCAAGTTAAAAAATTTAATCACTTCGACTGTGTCTGAAAGCTATATTCGAAATGCAAGTTAAAAAGTTTAATCACTTCGACTGTGTCTGAAAGCTAGATATGAAACGCAAGTTCAAAATGTAATCACTTCGACCAGGTCTGGTAACCAAATTCGAGATGAATAGAAAAATAAGACAATTAATTTTCAACACTGAACACACTTGGTACAATACAAACTCACAAACGTTACCTGTTTCGACCTGTTTCTTTCAGAAATTTCAATCGTGTAATAACTTTGTACACTAGTGCACGGTTATAATAAAAGTGACAGTTTGCAGTTTAAAAAAAACATCAATCGGTTTTGTTGTTAGTGATTGCTCAGCATATTTGAATTTCATCTGTTTGATGTCTAGCTAGATGTACTGATTGTGCACAAATAATGAATTCATAATTTTAATCCTTGTCCATTTTGTATACTCAATAATTAATAAGCAAATATCATGCATCTGTCACCTGTGACATGAAAGCGAAACAAAGCTAATAACACTATTACGATACAACGGAAAACCTGTCGTTTTGATTTGGTTATTTTGTAGATGCCGGGCTCACAAGGGAAGCAAATAATAATAACACTGAGACCTACAAGTCATGTCGTAAGAGGCGACTGAGGTATGGGCATAGGGAAGCTACCCTAGTATAAAAAAAAACGTCACAGAAATCGGATGTGCTATCCTACTTCTAGACGCATAACTGGCACAACGTACACTCGCTCTTAGGCTCAGATCACGTACAATCACTCTGAGTGGTTAACAAGTGATCGAATTGGAGCGTTGAAAGAAGAAGAGACTGTATTTGTATATTTGATACAAACAAAGAATCTATCGGGCTTGTGGGTAAGAACAGGACAAGAACCTATGAAAACACAGGTTAGGAAGAGAAAATGACACTGGGTCGGGCATACCCTACGGAAGACACAGTCGAGTGTCATTAGACAAGCACTTGAGTGGAACCCGAATGAAAAACGGAAAATAGTACGTCTTAAACAGACCTGGAGATGAAGTCTTCTTGAGGAACTGAAGGGCGCTCGTCTTTCCTAGGAGACTATAAAGAAAACATACAGGACCGGGAAAAGGTGTGAAAAACGAGTCCCTATGCTCCACGAGGAGCCGAGAGGAATATGAAGAAGAGAAAGAAGCATCTAATGCCTGAAGCCGCGTCATTAGACATTCATCAATGGCGCCTAACCAGCTCACCCTGCCCATAATATAGACTTGTCCAAATCTACACTACACTCTTCACAAATTCATCCCTTTCGTGTGGGATAGTTGATTACACACTTTGTCATCATATATTAATATCTGGGAAAACTGATGTCAGAGGTTGTCTTGACGTAAGACCAGTCTTTCACATGCTCTATCCATCTATTTTCTATTCCTGTAGTGACTTTCAGAGCTTAGATTATGCGAAGAGTTCTGGAAAGTGCCCTCGAGTGTGACTCGTATATTCTGTTTCTTACCGCCTCTGATATTTCCGAATTCCTTTGTTTACGTGGGCGACTTTTTGGCCTGAAATATTAAAAAATAATCTCACAGTTTTATGTCACCGATTAGCGTTAGATATGTTACATTTTTCCTTTTTTTTGGTTGCTTTTTGCGTTAGGCGTAGCAGGTTTAATTGACGATCAGATGCCGAGATAGTGCACGCTCGGTCGTTTGATATGCTGTGTCTTTTTCTGCTTTTTTGCGTTAGGTGTAGCTGGTTTAACTGATGATCGGATGCCGAGATAGTGCCCGCTCGGTCGTTTGATATGCTGTGATATTGTGGAGTTTTAAGAGGACTGTAACTCCATCAATCCATCGTCTTCTTGGTCTGCCCCTTTCTCTTGGTGATTCCATTTTCAAGTTGCATGCTCTTGCAACTGATGTATTCGGGTCCATTCTCACCGTCGCCAAACCATTTGAGTCTCTGTTTTTCAATGAATCTAATAGCAGGTGTTGTTCCGACTGTTCTTCTAATTTCCTCATTTCTTATACGATCTATTCTCGTTTTATTTACCGTTTTCCTCAAGCATTTTGGTTTTCCCCCTAACTATTCCTTCCATCTACAATTCGTTGAAGAAGTGTTACAAAACATTTACAAAACAAATATCAATGAAGAAATAAAATCAACAAGAACAATCACACATGCTATGCATCTTTTAATTTTAAAACGTCATTCTCTCTCTCTCTCTCTCTCTCGATCACCGCCCAGACCGATGTACCAGACCTACCCATAAATTCTACTCATATGCAAATCTGATTCATGCAGCCTTAGCACTGGTGTGTTTTACGTCACATCGCAGCACCATTTGGAGCTTTGGTGCTTATCTTTCGACGATGTGTCCGGTTTCAGCCAGCGTTTACTTAGTTCGCTCTCCGTTCTGTAACCATCTAGAATTTTTTTACGATGTGGGGTAGCTATCCACACCACCTACCTCCTAAGTCGCCTCTTACGACATGCGGGGCAGGTAACAGTGGCTCTATTCTTTACGTCCCAATTTGGGCCCCGGTAACCACTGCTATAAACACTTTGCTATAAACACTTTGCTATAAACACTTTGCTATAAACACTTTGAAATAAAAGTTATATTCAAAAGAAAACAGTACTGGAATAATTATCTATGTCAAAAGAGAAAGAACTTATTTTCCTATAGCATCGAAGGTATATTGGAAATTAGGATGTTAGACTCAGACGTTCATTTGACCAACGGTACAGAATGTGTGATTTAATGAATTATGTACAAAGAATGTTAATATTCCTTCGTATTTTTCGGATCATTTTTGCTTATTTTGTTAACTAAATACAGTCTTCTACAACAGAACATAAGGAAAGAAATCGAGAAGAAGATTACGAAAACAATGCTTAAATGTTTTTGCAGAATCCTGTCAAAAAAAGCCAAAATAACTATCAACCAAGCTCCAAGTTACTAATGAAAAAAAAAAAATACAACGGCACTGAGCAACAACACGGTAACAGTGTGACCAGAAAGGAAGAAGAAAGAAGGTCAGAGATAGTGAAAAGTTATAGGTAATAGGAAAATTTGTGAAAGAGATAGTGAAAAGTTATGGGTAATAGGAAAATTTGTGAATGAGATAGTGAAAAGTTATTGGTAATAGGAAAATTTGTGAATGAGATAGTGAAAAGTTATTGGTAATAGGAAAATTTGTGAATGAGATAGTGAAAAGTTATGGGTAATAGGAAAATTTGTGAATGAGATAGTGAAAAGTTATGGGTAATAGGAACATTTGTGAATGAGATAGTGAAAGGTTATGGGTAATAGGAAAATTTGTGAAAGAGATAGTGAAAAGTTATGGGTAATAGGAAAATTTGTGAATGAGATAGTGAAAAGTTATGGGTAATAGGAAAATTTGTGAATGAAATGCAACAAACACAAGTATATTTTAGTTAGATTACAAAGAAACAGATATGACTATTTTCGTCTTTACAGGCGGTCAATTAGCAAGTGTTTTACTGTGACAGGTGGCATCTGTGGCCTAGGGGTTAGTGACTCGGTCTATTAACCCCGACGTTCTGAGTTCGAATCACGCTGCGGACAATTTCGTTGCAAATTGTTTTTAGCAAAAGGACGATGGCACTACCCGTTCAGAAAGCAATGGCAAACTACTGAACGTAATAATGCCTAGAAAAATCATAAACAGCGTTAAAAAGCTGGGGTTGATTCGCAAAGTCCTGTAAAGGATATGCAATTAACTTTTTACTGTGACAAACTCTTAGTTTTCGCCTTTCTCTCTTGTCTTTCAGCTAATACATATCTTCTCAAAAGACTGCGCCCTTGCGCAATTTCTCTTTCCACACAACTCATCAGGTACATTTTCCCACGTGCTGGGACCTATAGAAAAGTTCTTCATTGAGAAACAGAACATTGTTTAAAATTAAACTAGAAGACTAGACTGAAAATTAAATAGCAAGAAAAATGTAACATTATAAATTGGAGGATGAATTCAATAATTTGATTGATCGCTTCCAACAACAACAAAATTAATAACAAAAACATGATGATTGACAATATAAAACTGGAGAAACATTACTGTCAATCTTTTATTTGGAGGCGACAAATATCATGATCAGACCACGTAAGCTTTGTTGTGTTAGTGCTAGTTTTGCTACTAACATAATCGGCATGACTTTCGGCAATGCTGCGCCATGTAGGCTCGGTTTTCCTCGCATTGCTTTTTCTTTGACCAGTCAGCGCAACTGGTATGCAGATCCTCACAGACTCCTGAGACGGTACACAATTTACAAGACAGCGCGCAGTGTTTATTCATATAGTCAGGGTTAGCCTCGCATTGACCGTTTTTAGCCCACTTCTGACAGTTTCCCAGGTCATCATCACATCCATCATCATTTGGTCCCTGTGCCTTTCCACCTTTACCTTCTCCAACACAAAGTCCACCTTCCACAGTCTGGCCTTCCAAACACTTCGACGCGCATCCTTTCTCGTAGGGTTTGTCTCCGATCCAGTTTCCCTTGGGGGTGTAGAAGCATACAAAATACCATGCATTCGGGGCTGCCTGGGCCAGATTTGCACATCGCGTGCTGTAACAGCCAACTTTATTAGTTGTCCCCCAGACCATCTGAGGAAATATGAAAGAGAAAAAACTCAATATAAACCAATGCTTGATTGTAAAGTAAAGTAAGTAAAGGAACCCTTTCATACCTTGTGGTATATAGGTCAATACAGTGTTAGGCCTGTATTTTTCATTGACCGTCGGTACACAATGGGTGATGTGGTCAGCATCACGCCGGCCGCCTTTACTTTCCCAGAGCATGTCTGGTACCCAGTTGAGGCTGGGTCGACCTGAGAGCCGTCGCGGTGGGGAAAATTCCACGCGCATTGCGGGAGCATGCTTGATTGACATGAACACAAGTTAGGCAAAAATTATTTTTATTTTAAAATAAAAAATGTAAATTCCTACAAAATATTTTCACCATTTTCTAAATTACATAGGGGACCCTGTCAGGCGCTACGGAGTTCTGCACAACCACTGAGATATCTCTGTGTGAGAAAGAGATCGGAGTACACATGGTTACTCACCGAAGAGCAATGATGATGGTCCTATCAATCAATCAATCAATCAATCAAGCATATGGTAACTAAGTTCTTATTTGTACATAGCCCTGCTTAAATCAATAAAAACAAAATATATTTTTTTTTTCCGATCCAGAAGCACTTGAGCTTTTCAGATCTTCGCCTCGGTGCCATGGACTTCGTAACCCTTCGGTTCGGTGCCACGAACACCGTAAATCTGGGGAATCTGTGGCTTTTTCTGCCATCCCGCGGAATTGAACCTATCACACACAGAGGGATAGTCACCCGTAGTCCAACGCGCTACGAACACGCTTTACAGAAGGGCAATAAAAAAACATGATATAAAACATGTGGTGTAAGTAGGTAGTCAAGAACTTGTTTTCATACCCTGGGGAATATTGAGAAATACTGTGTTAGATCTGTATTACTTCATGATCATGTGACAACTTCCAGTATCTTCTTTCTTCGTCTGTGAACGTTCCATAACGATCACCATATCAACCAGAATTGGTGATTTGTATGTTTTCTGAACCGAAGAATGATTGTACGTTGTGTCAGCTATACGCCTACAAGTAGGGCAGCACATCCAATTTCTACGACGCTTTTTATTTACTAGCGTACCTTCCCTGGGACTTACATCAGTTGCCTCTTACGACATGCCTTGTAGGTTGCAGTGGTACCATTCTTTGCTTTCCTTATGCGCCCCGACACCATGCGGGCGAGCATCCAGTATAAGGATCAAGTTTGAGACCGTTACTGATTCCCTCTTTTGGATCTCTGGGACTCAGTTTCCTAGGCTTGTTGTTATTTCTGAACCTCAGTCGATCCTTGGGAAGATCCAGAATGGCGGGTGGAGGTATGAGCATATGTCGTCTAAAGAGATTTCCAACCTCCAGAGACTCACATGGATCTACTGTCATGGCCATGCGGGTGTTCACGGCAATGAGAAAGCTGTCAGGCTTGAGGCCATGCGGGTGTTCACGGCAACGAGAAAGCTGTCAGGCTTGAGGCCATGCGGGTGTTCACGGCAATGAGAAAGCTGTCAGGCTTGAGGCCATGCGGGTGTTCACGGCAATGAGAAAGCTGTCAGGCTTGAGGCTATGCGGGTGTTCACGGCAATGAGAAAGCTGTCAGGCTTGAGGCCATGCGGGTGTTCACGGCAATGAGAAAGCTGTCAGGCTTGAGGCCATGCGGGTGTTCACGGCAACGAGAAAGCTGTCAGGCTTGAGGCCATGCGGGTGTTCACGGCAATGAGAAAGCTGTCAGGCTTGAGGCCATGCGGGTGTTCACGGCAACGAGAAAGCGGTCAGGCTTGAGGCCATGCGGGTGTTCACGGCAACGAGAAAGCTGTCAGGCTTGAGGCCATGCGGGTGTTCACGGCAATGAGAAAGCTGTCAGGCTTGAGGCCATGCGGGTGTTCACGGCAATGAGAAAGCTGTCAGGCTTGAGGCCATGCGGGTGTTCACGGCAATGAGAAAGCTGTCAGGCTTGAGGCCATGCGGGTGTTCACGGCAACGAGAAAGCGGTCAGGCTTGAGGCCATGCGGGTGTTCACGGCAACGAGAAAGCTGTCAGGCTTGAGGCCATGCGGGTGTTCACGGCAATGAGAAAGCTGTCAGGCTTGAGGCCATGCGGGTGTTCACGGCAATGAGATAGCTGTCAGGCTTGAGGCCATGCGGGTGTTCACGGCAACGAGAAAGCTGTCAGGCTTGAGGCCATGCGGGTGTTCACGGCAATGAGAAAGCTGTCAGGCTTGAGGCCATGCGGGTGTTCACGGCAATGAGATAGCTGTCAGGCTTGAGGCCATGCGGGTGTTCACGGCAACGAGAAAGCTGTCAGGCTTGAGGCCATGCGGGTGTTCACGGCAACGAGAAAGCTGTCAGGCTGGAGTAGAAAACATCGATTGTTGTAGAATTTAGAATGGATGAGAGAGATGTTCTTCGGTCTCTTCGCGATTTACTGTTGGAAGAGAGCAATAAAATTAACGTTGAATAAATAAAGTGATTTAAGCAATTTGAAATTACACGTTGCACAAGTAAATCTTGATGCTTGAGGGGCAGAGAGATGGAGAATGTTTAACTAGAGATCCACATGAACCATCAGTATACATACCCCTCGATATATGTTGGGAAAGACTGAGTATCTTTAAGTCTGCCCGGAGCGCTGTGACGTCAGCTCAGTAACGAATAACTATTCCATAACCAACAGCACAGAATAAACAAAGATCAGAATACTAAGAACATCCATATTCCCAGTTGCAACGTATGGGTGTGAAGCATGGACAGTTAATAAAGCAATAGAAAAACATATATGTGCTTTCGAATATAAGTGTTACAGAAGAGTCTTCCGTATATCTTGGACAGAGAAGATAACACTTTGATCTATACAGAAAAAACTAAAACAAAAACAAAAAACTGTCTGATGCTACAAATAAGAAAGAGATTATTGAGATATTTTGGATATATAAAAAGACATGAAGGACTGGAGAAGACCATCATGGAAGGAGGCATACCGGCAAAGAGAAGAAGAGGACGACCACGGATTCAGGATGTAACTAATGGTTTGAACATAACGGCTACACAGGCAGGACATCTGGCCTATGAGAGAAATTCCGGAGAACTGTTGGGGTGGCAAAGCTCTGCTCAGGAAAAGCTATTTGATGATGATGAACCAACAGCACACGTGGAGTGATACTGTCATCATCATGTCTGCGAGCTGTTACTTTCTAGACCTGGTCTGTTACCCATTTATGTTTTAATCTAAAAAAACGGTAATAAAGAATCTCATGCTGGGATCCTAACTGTGATCACTCAACTAGAAAGTCATTGCACTAACCACTAGGGGTTCTCACATATCGATATGACAGCTGGATTATTTATTATCAATTCATCTATCTACATTCCATGATGTCTATATGTTAACTTACATAATCCCATTGCCAAGCCGTTCGCATTGCCAAGCCGTTCGTATTGCCAAGCCGTTCGTATTGCCAAGCCGTTCGCATTGCCAAGCCGTTCGCATTGCCAAGCCGTTCGCATTGCCAAGCCGTTCGTATTGCCAAGCCGTTCGTATTGCCAAGCCGTTCGCATTGCCAAGCCGTTCGCATTGCTTCTTGTAGGTCCTGGGTTCGAATCCGGACCAAATCGTTTGATTTTGGAGTGAATTTTCCCAGAGGTCCCTATGATTGTTGTTGTCGGAGCTAGAGAACTCAAAATTTATACAATACTCGTTAGATCGCCATGTATTGTCTGGGCTCGCAGCGGGAGAAGAGGATAGTAGCAATTCGACCTCAAAGCATGTCGTAAGAGGTAACTGCGGTAGGGGCCTAGGAAAAATGAAATAAAAATCGTGACATATCCTTTATAAGACGTAGCCATCAACCACAGTAAATGAGTCGTTGATCTTCTAGGCACCACTTATACTTTCAGTAGTTTGCAATTGCTTTCTGAACGATGAGGTATATTTTTACATTTAGTAAAACTCCCACGGAATTTGCTTCCAAACTTGCCCACCGTGGAGTTTGAACCAGGTACGCTTGGGCTTGTGATCGAGCTCACTACCGCTTGAGCTACAGACGCTCACAAGGTTAGGGAAGATACCATTGTAAATAAAAAAGCATCCTAGAAATCGGATGTGCTGGTCATACTTGTATGCACTTAACTTACACAACGTACAATCGATCTTAGGTTCATATTATATACAAATCACAAACAGTCATTTAACAGGTGGTCGATATAGAACGGTCAAAGAAGAAGAAGAACTTTAGATCTGAACTTCTTCTTCTTTTGTCGTCACACCTTCTTTCCCGATGTTCTGTTGTAGAAGACTCTGTAAGAAACTGTGGAGTTTGGATGCATTCTTATTAAGTGGCCAAACCACTCCATTCTTTGTTTCTTAATGTAATTCAATCAAGGTTCTGTGCTAACTTTCTTTCTTATACTGATGTTGGTGATTCTGTCTTTTCTTGTGTTGTTGGTAACTTTTCGCAGGCAACGCATTTCACATGTAGTTATTTTTTGTGACGGCGCTTTGCTCAATGTCCATGTTTGGCTCTGGTAACACAAAGTAGGTATAACAATGCTGTTGATAATCTGTTGCTTAGCTGCCTGTTAAATTTTTGGGTGCCTTAACAATGGGACTAGCTGGTTGGTTACAGCTTTCTGAACTATCTGAACTATGTACAATAAAGTCTTTGAAAGTAAAGTGCAATGCTTATAAAATTATACAAGCTGATACAGTACAATTAACAGAGATTGTCAATTTAATATACGTTAACTGACATATTCAATAAAGTCGTTATGATTCTGATAATTCAACTGTAACGGCTCTCAGAACGACACAGCTTTATTTGGGTACCAGGGAAAGCACTAGGAAGTTGAGACTGTCGGCGTGATGTTGACCACATTACCCGTCGTGTGCTGACGGTCGATGTAAAATACGGACATAACACCGAATTACTCAATATACCTCGAGTTATGAAAATAGGCTCCTTTACTTTTTCAAATACATAAATTAAATTGTATGTTTTGAACTATTTAGAAATAATAGTTCAATGCAATTTTTGCAGACTCGAGATGTCATATTGCCGAGATAATATCTTGATTTATGTGTATCAGCGTCAGATAGTGTGTCGGTGTCAGAATGTGTCAGAATGTGTGTCAGTGTCAGAATGTGTGTCAATGTCAGAATGTGTGTCAGTGTCAGAATGTGTGTCAGTGTCAGATAGTTTGTCAGTGTCAGACAGTGTGTCAGATAGTGTGTCAGTGTCAGAATGTGTGTCAGATAGTGTGTCAGTGTCAGATAGTGTGTCAGTGTCAGATAGTGTGTCAGTGTCAGAATGTGTGTCAGTCTCAGAATGTGTGTCAGTGTCAGATTGTGTGTCAGTGTCAGTTAATGTGTCAGTGTCAGAATGTGTGTCAGTGTCAGTTAATGTGTCAGTGTCAGAATGTGTTTCAGTGTCAGATAATGTGTCAGTGTCAGAATGTGTGTCAGTGTCATAATGCGTGTCATTGTCAGATAATATGTCAGTGTTATGTGTGTCATTGTCATAATGTGTGTCAGAATGTGTGTCAAAATGTGTGTCAGTGCCAAATAGTGTATCAGTGTCAGATTGTGTGTCGGTGTAAGAACCTCACTATGTGGTCAAACAAAAATTATTTGGTCAGATTTCTGATATCACAGACAAAAGAGAAATGATTTATTTGAACTCATATTCCGACCCAGTTCACCAAAGCTATGTGGTTTAATTATCTTTAACGTGTATTATGGGATATTTAACATTGTAATACAATAGTAACTCAAACGAAAGAACAATCTTCTTCTTCTTCTTTTCTCCAATCCTGTTTGCCTCACAGCGTCAGGTCAAGAAGATATTTCATTACTGGCCCTTGTAAGCGCTTCGTAGATAGTGTCTTTCGTTGCCTCTGTTATCTCTGTGGCCGTCCTTTTGCTTTGTACCCACTGTATCGGAGCAGTATTGCTCTTTTAGGTGCACTGTCTATTGGTAATCTGCTTACGTGGCCGAACCGTTTAATTTGTTGCTTCTTGATGAAGTCTAGTACTGATGTTGTACCCACTTTTTCCTGATGTCTTCATTTCTCAACCGGTCTCTTCTTGAACGAACAAAAGTAACTAAAAAGAAAGAACGGTTTTGAATATATTGATTCTTCGATATATTGATTCTTCGATATATTGATTCAACGGAAAAATGAAATACTAAAGCAAAGTTTGATAAAAGATGAGTTGTATCACTTGTAATTAGCAACAACAGAGGGATGTGGTGCTTTACCGAGGGCGGTTTGAAAAGTAATGCCTCCAAGGACATAACTTTGACATCAGCGTTCAGAGACAATTGACACCGATGTGAGAATATTGTATAAGTAAGTGTCTTTCAGGACATGAATTGTCAATTTGGTGGAAAGTGGCGTATACACATAACAGTATCCAAAATGAAGACATACATGGAAATTCGGTTGAAACAACAAGCTGTGATTGAATTCTTGACGTCCGAAAGTTGTGTACCCATCGATGTCCATCGAAGAATGGTGTCGTCTGTGTGGATGTAAGTACTGCTAGAAGGTTGCAAGAACTGTAAAAGGCGACAATCCAGCTATAACTGAACGATATGGTGTATCACTTGTACATAACAACAACAGTGACCAATGGATTAGAACGCTGGGAGACCTGTCGTGAGACCTGTCGGGAGACCCATGTTCAATTCACGGTAAGGTCAATGATTTTTTTCTGTTGTGGGCATAAATGAAAATTCCTAACCTGAACAGCTTCGTGGCAACTGGGGTAAATTACTCAGACTCCCGTCCCACCTGTCCCACGCGGCTCTAAAACAATGGTATTACAGACAGTAACGATAGTAGCGACAACGACAGTGGTATGACATTCCTAACTATCATTGCTGTTATCCTTAAGGCAACAGTTATTCTATACTGACCTGTGTGTAATGGCAAGAAACGCTGCTGCAGCTATACTGACCTGCGTGTAATGGCAAGAAACGACGCTTCTACTACAGCTATACTGACCTGCATGTAATGGCAAGAGACGCAGCTGCAGATATACTGACCTGCGTGTAATGGCAAGAGACGACGCTTCTGCTACAGCTATACTGACCTGCATGTAATGGCAAGAGACGACGTTGCTGCTACAGCTATACTGACCTGCGTGTAATGGCAAGAGACACTGCTGCTGCAACTGTGCTGCCCATAGCTGTACGTACTCTTTTCGTCAAACCAAGCATCGGCGGAATTCTTTATTAACTCCTTCTCCTCACGGTTGATGCTGTTCCAAGCCAAGTTTTCGCCCCTGCCTTCCTTCAGCTCATGTTTGAACACACATCTCTCCGTCCACTGCCTGGCTTGGTTCTCTAGTTCCTGATCTGAATACGTATCAAGTAAATATATGTATTTAAAATGATAGAGGATGACTTGGTTCACATATAATGTGGATTTATAATCTACATCTATTGATTGTTTGATTGATTGAGTGGTTGATTGTTTGATTGATTGATTGATTGATCGATTGATTGATTCATTGGTTGATAGATTGATAGTGACATCATCATTGCACTTCGGTGAGTAACCATGTGTGCTCCGATCTATTCTTACACAGAAAGACTTCAGCTGCAATACACGAACTCCGAACGGGGTCTCGATGGCGAAATGGTTAAGACGTTTGCCTGTCGTTCTGAACTTTGGGAGATCGAATCCGGAACCAGTCACATGTGCACTTTGTTAATCAGATAATTAGGATTGTTACTAGAGCTAGGAAGTTAGAAGTGCTTACAAAACTTTGCGCAGATGGGGTGCCATATCTTCCAACAAGGACAGAGTCATATAGAAAAACGCAGTGCGATGTGAGTAGTATAGGTATGCACATGAGAGGTCGCATTTGAACCTACAATATAGCTTATATAACAATAAATGAGATCGATATGTAGGTTGGGGACTCCCATATAGAAAAATATTAAAGGGAGACAAGTCATATTATCAACCGGTGTTTAGTGATTTAGGAGTAGCGTCTTCTTGTTAAGTGTGTAGGTACATACATATACACATTAGTTACACATAGATACATATAGATATATATAAAAACATAAGGCGTGAGTCATATATTGTTTATTTATTCTTTTACAACACAGACAATTTGTTAGGTGAGTGGCCTTATATTTCTAGTGGGAAAGTTGTCACATTGTCAGAGTGGACCTTTCTCTTAATATAAAAATAGGAAAGGGAGTCTCGGTGTTGCGTATAGGTGTAAATTGAACCATCCTTTGTTTTAAAGCCTACATTTGTTCCACCAGACGAACGCTGGGTTTTTAGCACGTCTAGAAAAGTATCCTTGTCTAAGGTATTGTGCTGTTTTGAGAGGCCTTTAGTGCTAGTCTTAGGATATGCACCGAAACAGTGGTAAGTCTTACTGCACAAAGAGACAATTCCAACACCCTCGTATTCGATTTTAAAAAGACCAGGAGTTCGCTTATCATATAGTTGCCTATCTTTACACCCCCTACAGTCGCTTACAAATGTACCTTCGGTCGTAATATAGTCTGGCAGATGGGCGGGGCAAACCTCAGAGGGGAACCAGTTGTTATACTGTTTAAAAAAGTCAGGGCGTAAGTGAGGTCTAACGGCGGCATTGAGAGTGTCAGTACTAAGGGCCAAATATAAACTGTCCGTGTCCATTTCGCATAACTGAAAATCGGCCCTATCTATAAATTTATCTAAGAAATCGTAATAGAATTCCAGCATACGTAACTTTGCATACTGGTAAACGAAAAAGCCTATCTGATGAGGTAGATCCCAAACAGTTTTCTTTTTCGCCGACTCTATCTCGAAGAGGTCGTCGTCTATCTGCGACATTTTTTAAAAGAGGGTTATTAACAAAGTCCGAGGTGGCGTTACCCTTACAGTACTCTACATCTGAATGTTTAGCTTTGTTGGTCAAGGTTTTGCCGTAGGCTGAATTACCGAGCAACTTCATAGTCTCACCGGTGAGGGCGTACATGTCGTTTTTATCCCCAGCTCGACGGGCCTCCGAAACGGTCTCCCCAAACTTTGTAAAGCAGCTAACGGGCTGGTACTCTATCACCTGATATATTTTGCTAACAATTAAGCCGTGTTTGAGATACCACTTTAGCAAGGGGGTGGCCAGCAAAATCTTCTCACCAACATAACTACCGATTAAAGTACGCCGAGAGCTCGACAAAAGTTTATGTTTGACGGCGTAATCGCGCATAAACTCGCCCACGTCAGCTCTTGTGACATCAACGTTTTTAAAGATCGGAGTCATCTCTGAAAAATACTCTTTTAAACTGTCTGGGACATGAATGTCGCACTCAACCAAGCCAAAACAACTTTCATCTAAAACGGCAGATATAATTCGGGCCTCGGTTACAGGGCCGTTAGAATAGGAGGGTCGGTGTCTCGAAAATCTTTTAAGAAACGTGCGTAGCTCTGCATCCGTCTTCTTCAGCCGTTGCCACTCACATTCCCACATGACTTCTACGCTAACGTTGACACAGGTTTTTAAATACTCGTGAATTTCGCAAGTATCTCTATATAGGTCAGTCAACGGCTTGTTGTTCACTGGGTTAACTGTTTTACCTTTAGTTATTAGCAGTCCGGTGGCATGGAACAAACATCCGTGAAACTGATACACGGTTCGAGTTTGTTTATCCCATCCATCCACGGGAATGTAGCGAGATCCCAACATCTTTTCGCGCCCGTTAAACTGCGTGACCAGCTCTACGTTATTTGTATGTGCCACCCACCGTAAGTATTCCCGGCATTGGATGGTAAACCAATTGGCCTTATGGGGAATGAACCCGTCCTCTTTATTTCTAATAACGGGAAAGTCTGTCGGCATCTTCTGCATTAAAGCCCACAGGTATAAAGCGTTCGCATCATACCCTTTAATTCCTCTGACCACCTTATCGATATTTCCCAATAAAGTGTCCCGCCTCGTGATATCTGTGAAATATGATTGCTGGTCCACCTACGATATTATCTCTAATAGTTTTATGCAGGGCCTCATCCCGTTTGGCGCATAAACTAAAGGCCACATCTTTGGCTAGAGTCTTAAACAGGTACTTTAGAGTTACCCCTGGCACCGAAATGGCCTCTTTCAGCATATCAATCCCTAGATCCTCGTAAAACTTAACCTGTTTTTCTAGGGCTACTAAGAATGGGATTACGTCTTTATTATTGTACCAGACGAGGAACTCGCGTAGAGTGGTCAATTAGAGCTGGTCCACACCTTCTGGCAATAGCATACTCTTCTACTGAAATGTTGCAGTTTTAAGTCTAGAGAAAAAGGCAGAGTGCGGAGGTAACGATTTTCATCCAACTTGCTCAAATTATTAATATACTGAACAGAAAAAGCCTTTGGCTTCTTCGACTTCCATACGCCTTTAGATACTTTGCATAACTTGAGCCTGGAGCTAAAAAATTAGATATATCGAGAAACTTCAATCTTTTTGTAGCTAGCACATCAAGTTGTTGTTTCTTTCACTATATAACTGAAGGGGCCTGAGGAGGACGTATCGTTATCCTCGTCTTCGTCTTCGACTTTGTTGAAAAAATAAGCTAGCAGGTACGGTTTGATTACACTGAGATCGTATTTGCCCGAATTGAAACCTATCACCGGTAATTGGCGCAAATACCTCTCTAATTTATAAGCCAGTGTGTTATCAGGCAGCTCTTTGCTAGCGTCTTCTAGGTTAAGGTCGGCTAAAAAGGCAAGATGGTCAAAAACTTCTTCAAATTGCTCCCTCAATAAGTCGTAAGCTTTATCGGCGATTAGTTCTAGATGCTGGAGCATTCTAGTGACCAAATCCTGAGAATCTCCGGTCGTGATAAAACAAACGGGAGCGACAAAGCCAGGGACGTTGGAGGCTACCGAGCACGAGAGCGGTACGTGTTTAGCAGAGAAAGTAGTTTTGCTAGTCACAGGTGGTAAGTCCGAACTATCGAAATAACATTCAAAGTCAAATGTCGCCCGATATGGGTAGATAAACTCGCTATCTACGGAGATACCTTCATAGTCAAATGTCGCCCGATATGGGTAGATAAACTCGCTATCTACGGAGATACCTTCATAGTCAAATGTCGCCCGATATGGGTAGATAAACTCGCTATCTACGGAGATACCTTCATAGTCAAATGTCGCCCGATATGGGTAGATAAACTCGCTATCTACGGAGATACTCTTCATAGTCAATGTCGCCGATATGGGTAGATAACGCATCTACGGAGATACTCATATCATGTCGCCGATATGGGTAGATAAACTCGCATCTACGGAGATACCTTCAATCAAATCGCCCGATATGGGTAGATAAACCGTTATCTACGGAGATACTTCATAGTCAAAGTCGCCGATATGGGTAGATAACTCGTATCTACGGAGATACCTTCATAGTCAAATGTCCGATATGGGTAGATAACTGCTATCTACGGAGATAGCCAGGGCAATTTTTCCCAAATAGAGGGGATTATAACTGCCGGGATACGTTCACCGTTTTACCCCATCAGCTGTCTCGTCTTGTAAGCGCCCGAAATCCATTACCCCTCGACATGTGACAGGCGAATCGCCTTTGAACTCCGTCAAATCAGTTTGCATGAAATGGTCGTTCAATATACAGTTCAGGTCGTTAATCTTCCACTAGTTCTAGTTTGGGACAGACGTCGCTCATGCTCAAATAGTCGATGTGCATCTGAAGCACTCTTCTAAGCAGGATTTGAGAATAATACCGGGAAAGGCATTCGCGGATGCTGCTATGCGATCCACTGTTTCAGACTCCTAGACGTTTCAACACTCGCCACACCTTAAAATTGCTAGGCATCTAAAAACATGATTGTCCAAATAGCTTGAATGCATCATTTGCAGTATATTAATGATCTGCTGTTTTTTTATGTGGTCTGAAATTCAGAAGCAGACACTTCAGATAATCATTCAACTTGTAGAGATAGAAGAGAAGATGGGATCGACTCAACGCTCCAGCCGCATTATGACGTGGTTTCGCAATTGAGATGTCATTGTCATGTGCCTGTGTCAGGGTCAGTCAGTCTGTTGAATCAATTTGGGATACTCCAAGCACACGCAATTAGCCGAGGCGAAGAACCGCACTCATTAGTCTCTTCAGCTAGCATGGTGGTGGCTGAATTACTAAACCTACTTTTGCTCGTTAAAACACTGTTTACCTAGATGTAATCGAGGGTGAAGTTTTTCCGGTTATTGTACAGTAAATATGGATAAATGTCTATTATCCGACGTATGTAAACTAACGGCGGCCAGCTGTCCATATAAACTTTCGAATATCGACTGGTAGTGAGGTCAGAGAGCTTTTCGCGGCTAGTCTCCGCTGACGTGGAAAGAGGCAACAACCGGAAGAGTTCTATGCGCGACTGGTCTTGTGAGGGCGCAACGAGATGGGCGATGCGACACAGATAAAGGCGTCCACGAAGTGCTGTCCGCGGTGGAACGTTTGCGAGAGTCGCTGCTCTTTACATGGACCGCAATTCGGCTCTGCATACGTCCTCTCACAGACAGTGATTGAGAATTTGCGCTCGTGAGCCGCTTGAGTGCTCGACGAGGATTGAAGATGCCAAATATGCTTGCACGCGTTCCTTCAGTCGACGCCGTCGGTTGAGGCCGACATCTATAAAGAGAAACAAACAGGTTACGAACCGGCTAAGAAAATGACAATATAGCCGAGGCTATCCAAGCCGTGTTAGACGTACGTACTGCAGCAGAGCCGACGCCGCAGTCAGCTGATGGCCGGTTAAACAGCTTCAGCAGATGACAGTTATCAAGAAGTCGTCAATCTGGCAAACAATACATAGTTATGACACATTTAAATGTTGGCTGATCAGACGAAGTCATAATCGGGCGATAGCGCCATCATACAGGGATAGTTCCGAGCATTCGGTGATAACCTATTCAACGACACAGACGTCGAGGAAAGGAAAACATTTGTTTTATATGTCGCTATATCGAAACTCCGATAGCTTCATGGCTGACACTTTTCTGGTTCATCGAGTTTTAGTACTTAACCCATAACAGTTCACAAAGAATAAAGTAGTATTAAAATACTCATGTTTTTTGTGTTTTTTAAAGTTACTTTTATCTCATTATCGCTGTTTGCCGGCAGTTTTCTACAAAGCTTAACGAATGCTATTAGTTCAGGTACCTCCACAACACTTTGTAAACTGTCTGCATTTCTTTATTCTTAAAATATTCAACAATTATTTACCTTTCTCAATCACTAGCTTTTATGAAAATGTTCACCATGCAAACTATATATATATATATATATATAATAATATAATTAACAAGGTTACTACATTTGATCGGCTTTTCCAATTGCAGGCGGTGCAAACACGCTTAGGTGAAGACTTATTTAGACGAGTGAGCGAGTTACTTCGATATGTGGTTCTGAATGAAGCTAACGACGCGAGCAGTCGGTTTTATGGACTACTGATAGCTGTCTCGACATTCAACCTCGTTTCAAATTGTGAAATATGGCCAGCAAGGCACGCGACTGCCATTGACAAAGGCATCACCGCCCAGGGATGCAGCGGAAACGGCGCGATAACGACACTTTACCATTGTGGTCCTCGCCACCGCAAGATTGCTTGTTCAATCAAGTACTTACAGCTGACAAGCTTCTTGGGAATGCCGGGTGAGGACTGGAATGTGAATACTCCACTCTATTTCGTTCATTGAAACCAAAAGATCAATTGCCCTTGACGGAGAATATCGATGCAGAATCTCAACAGATCTTTTTGGTTTACAATGAACAGGAAATAGGGGTGGAGGTAATTCACGCATTCCCGGTAAACTTGATACCTCAACCCGGCAATTTCCCGAAGAAGGGCTTTGTCTAGCTTATGTAAATATATTATTGAACAAGCAATCTTGCGGTGGCTGGAGGCCACCAATAATTAAAGTGTCACGTTATCGGCGCCGTTTCGCTGCCATCCTCGGGCGGTGATCCCTTTGTCAATAGCATCACGTTGCCTTATTAGCCATATTTCACAATTTGGAAACGAGGGTTTGAATGTCGAAGACAGCCTATCAATTAGTCCATAAAACGACTGCTCGTGTCGTTAAGCTCATTCAAGTTACACATATCGGGAGTAACTTCGCTCACTCACAGTCCTAGAGAAGTAAGTCTTCACACCTAAAGCGTGAGTTGTGTTGCCAGCCGCCTGCAACATATTGAAAAGCCTGGTCAAATGTAAGTAGCCTTGTTAATTATATATATATATATATATATGTTTTAACTATGGTAGCTTATATTTTCATAAAACTAGTGATTGGGAAAGGTAAATAATTGTTGAACATTTTAAGAATAAAAGAAATGCAGGACAGTTTGGCAAAGTGTTGTGGAGGTACACTGAACTAATAGCATTCGTTAAGCTTTGTAGAGAAACATGCCGGCCGACAGGGCCGATGTGGGTAGGTATAAAAGTAACTTTAAAAAACACACAAAAACATGAGGTATTTTAATACTACTTTTTATTCTTTGTGAACTGTTATGGGTTGTAGGTTAGCTAAAGAACTCGATGAAGCCAGAAAAATTGTCCAACCATGAAGCTATACGGGTTTCGATATAAGCCCCGACATATAAAACAAAATGTTTTTCCTTTTCCTCGACGTCTGTGTCCGAGTTGAATAGGTTATCCACCAGATGCTTGGCCAGGACATATCCCATTGTATAGATGGCAACTATACGCCCGTAATTTATGACTTCGTCTGCGAGGACCTCATCAGCCAACATTTTAAATGTGTCATAACTATCGTATTGTTTAGCCAGATTGACGACTTCTTGAAATAACTGTCCATACATGCCTAGGAAGCGCTGTATTAACCGGCTCATCAGCTGACTTTGCAGCGTCGGCTCTATCTTACCGGGCATGTAGGTACACAGTACGTCTAACGCAATTTGGGTAGCCTCACTAGGTACTATATTGTTCATTTTCTAGCTGGTTCGTAACCTGTATTGTTTTCTTTATAGATGTCGGCACTTCCAACCGACGGGCGTCGATGAAGGAAAAGCACACGTGCCCGGAGTGTAAGCGAGTATTTGTGCATCTTCAATCCCTCGTCAGGCACATCCAAACGGCTCACGAGCATAAATATCATCAATGCACTGTCTGTGAGAGGACGTATAACAGAGCCGATAATTTGCGGGCCCATATTAAAAAGAAGCACGCGGACTCTGCACCAAACGTTCCCACCACGGGGACAGCAACTACTTCCAGTGGGACGCCTAATTTATCTGTGTCAGCATCGCTACCCTGCACATCTACCCGTTAGCGCCTCCACAAAGACCAAGTCAACGCATAAGAGAACTCTTCCGGTTGTTGCCTCTTTCCACGTCAAAAGACGGAGACTAGCCACGGAAAAAGACTCTCTGACCTCACTACCAGTCGATATTCGACAAGTTTATATGGATAACTGGCACGCCATTAGGACACATACGTCGGATAATAGACATTTATCCATATTTACTTTGTACAACAACCCGGAAAACTTCACCCGCCTGATTGGCCATCTAGATTAAACAGTGTTTTTAACGAGCAAAAGAGTAGGTTTAAAATTAATTACAGCCACCACACAGTGCTACGAAACAGAGAGACTAATGAGTTGCGGTTCTTTCACGCCTCAGCTAATAATGCGTGTGTCTTGGAGTATCCCAAATTGATTAACAACAGAACTGACTTTGACGCCTTTTTGAACAGCTTACATGACAATGACATCCTCAATTATGCGAAACATACACGTCATAATACAGGCTGGAGCGTTGAGTGCGTCCCATCTTCTTCCTTCTATCTCTACAAGTTGAATGATTATCCATAGGTGTCTGCTCACAGATATTCCAGACCACATAAAAACAACAGATACATTAATATACTGAAAATGGATTCGCATTCCAAAGCGTATTTGGACAATCTATGTTTTTTTAGATGCCTAGCAGTTTTTAAAGGTGTGGCGGTCAAGGATGTTAGAAAACGTTCTAGGAGTTTGCTGAAACAGTGGATCGCACATAGCGAAACATCCGCCCAGATAGCCTTTCCCGGTATTACTTTACTCCAAATCCCTGCTTTGGAAGAGTGCTTCAGGATTAACATCGACATATTTGAATTTGATGAGCGACAGGTCCTGGTCCCAAAACTTAGAACTAGTGGGAGATATAACGACACTTTGAGACTGCTATATTATAACGACCATTTCATGCACATAACTGATATTGACGGAGTTGCAAAGGCGTTCGCCTGTCCTAAATGTCAGAAATTGTGGAAGGTTTTCGGGCAGCTTACAAGACACGAACAGACTTGTAATGGGGGTAAAACGGTAGACGGTATCCCGGCGAATTTATAATCCTCCTCTATTTGGGAAAAATTGCCTTGAAGGCATCTCCGTAGATAGCGAGTTTATCTACCCATATCGGGCGACATTTGACTATGAAGGTATCTCCGTAGATAGCGAGTTTATCTACCCATATCGGGCGACATTTGACTATGAAGGTATCTCCGTAGATAGCGAGTTTATCTACCCATATCGGGCGACATTTGACTATGAAGGTATCTCCGTAGATAGCGAGTTTATTTTACCCATATCGGGCGACATTTGACTATGAAGGTATCTCCGTAGATAGCGAGTTTATCTACCCATATCGGGCGACATTTGACTTTGAATGTTATTTCGATAGTTTGGACTTACCACCTGTGACTAGCAAAACTACTTTCTCTGCTAAACACGTACCGCTCTCGTGCTCGGTAGCCTCCAACGTCCCTGGCTTTGTCGCTCCTGGTTTGTTTTATCACGACCGGAGATTCTCAGATTTGGTCACTAGAATGCTCCAGCATCTAGAACTAATCGCCGATAAAGCTTACGACTTATTGAGGGAGCAATTTGAAGAAGTTTTTGACCATCTTGCCTTTTTAGCCGACCTTAACCTAGAAGACGCTAGCAAAGAGCTGCCTGATAACACACTGGCTTATAAATTAGAGAGGTATTTGCGCCAATTACCGGTGATAGGTTTCAATTCGGGCAAATACGATCTCAGTGTAATCAAACCGTACCTGCTAGCTTATTTTTTCAACAAAGTCGAAGACGAAGACGAGGATAACGATACGTCCTCCTCGGGCCCCTTCAGTTATATAGTGAAAAGAAACAACAACTTGATGTGCCTAGCTACTAAAAGATTGAAGTTTCTCGATATATCTAATTTTTAGCTCCAGGCCAGTTATGCAAAGTATCTAAAGGCGTATGGAGTCGAAGAAGCCAAAGGCTTTTTCTGTTACGAGTATATTAATAATTTGAGCAAGTTGGATGAAAATCGGTTACCTCCGCACTCTGCCTTTTTCTCTAGACTTAAAAACTGCAACATTTCAGTAGAAGAGTATGCGTATTGCCAGAAGGTGTGGACCGCTCACAATATGACCACTCTACGCGAGTTCCTCGTCTGGTACAATAATAAAGACGTAATCCCATTCTTAGTAGCCCTAGAAAAACAGGTTAAGTTTTACGAGGATCTAGGGATTGATATGCTGAAAGAGGCCATTTCGGTGCCAGGGGTAACTCTAAAGTACCTGTTTAAGACTCTAGCCAAAGATGTGGCCTTTAGTTTATGCGCCAAACGGGATGAGGCCCTGCATAAAACTATTAGAGATAATATCGTAGGTGGACCAGCAATCATATTTCACAGATATCACGAGGCGGGGACAACTTTTTTTAGGGAAATATCGATAAGGTGGTCAGAGGAATTAAAGGGTATGATGCGAACGCTTTATACCTGTGGGCTTTAATGCAGAAGATGCCGACAGACTTTCCAGTTATTAGAAATAAAGAGGACGGGTTCATTCCCCATAAGGCCAATTGGTTTACCATCCAATGCCGGGAATACTTACGGTGGGTGGCACATACAAATAACGTAGAGCTGGTCACGCAGTTTAACGGGCGCGAAAAGATGTTGGGATCTCGCTACATTCCCGTGGATGGATGGGATAAACAAACTCGAACCGTGTATCAGTTTCACGGATGTTTGTTCCATGGCCACCCGGACTGCCCAATAACTAAAGGTAAAACAGTTAACCCAGTGAACAACAAGCCGTTGACTGACCTATATAGAGATACTTGCGAAATTCACGAGTATTTAAAAACCTGTGTCAACGTTAGCGTAGAAGTCATGTGGGAATGTGAGTGGCAACGGCTGAAGAAGACGGATGCAGAGCTACGCACGTTTCTTAAAAGATTTTCGAGACACCGACCCTCCTATTCTAACGGCCCTGTAACCGAGGCCCGAATTATATCTGCCGTTTTAGATGAAAGTTGTTTTGGCTTGGTTGAGTGCGACATTCATGTCCCAGACAGTTTAAAAGAGTATTTTTCAGAGATGACTCCGATCTTTAAAAACGTTGATGTCACAAGAGCTGACGTGGGCGAGTTTATGCGCGATTACGCCGTCAAACATAAACTTTTGTCGAGCTCTCGGCGTACTTTAATCGGTAGTTATGTTGGTGAGAAGATTTTGCTGGCCACCCCCTTGCTAAAGTGGTATCTCAAACACGGCTTAATTGTTAGCAAAATATATCAGGTGATAGAGTACCAGCCCGTTAGCTGCTTTACAAAGTTTGGGGAGACCGTTTCGGAGGCCCGTCGAGCTGGGGATAAAAACGACATGTACGCCCTCACCGGTGAGACTATGAAGTTGCTCGGTAATTCAGCCTACGGCAAAACTTTGACCAACAAAGCTAAACATTCAGATGTAGAGTACTGTAGGGGTAACGCCACCTCGGACTTTGTTAATAACCCTCTTTTTAAAAAAAATGTCGCAGATAGACGACGACCTCTTCGAGATAGAGTCGGCGAAAAAGAAAACTGTTTGGGATCTACCTCATCAGATAAGCTTTTTCGTTTACCAGTATGCAAAGTTACGTATGCTGGAATTCTATTACGATTTCTTAGATAAATTTATAGATAGGGCCGATTTTCAGTTATGCGAAATGGACACGGACAGTTTATATTTGGCCCTTAGTACTGACACTCTCAATGCCGCCGTTAGACCTCACTTACGCCCTGACTTTTTTAAACAGTATAACAACTGGTTCCCCTCTGAGGTTTGCCCCGCCCATCTGCCAGACTATATTACGACCGAAGGTACATTTGTAAGCGACTGTAGGGGGTGTAAAGATAGGCAACTATATGATAAGCGAACTCCTGGTCTTTTTAAAATCGAATACGAGGGTGTTGGAATTGTCTCTTTGTGCAGTAAGACTTATCACTGTTTCGGTGCATATCCTAAGACTAGCACTAAAGGCCTCTCAAAACAGCACAATACCTTAGACAAGGATACTTTTCTAGACGTGCTAAAAACCCAGCGTTCGTCTGGTGGAACAAATGTAGGCTTTAAAACAAAGGATGGTTCAATTTACACCTATACGCAACACCGAGACTCCCTTTCCTATTTTTATATTAAGAGAAAGGTCCACTCTGACAATGTGACAACTTTCCCACTAGAAATATAAGGCCACTCACCTAACAAATTGTCTGTGTTGTAAAAGAATAAATAAACAATATATGACTCACGCCTTATGTTTTTATATATATCTATATGTATCTATGTGTAACTAATGTGTATATGTATGTACCTACACACTTAACAAGAAGACGCTACTCCTAAATCACTAAACACCGGTTGATAATATGACTTGTCTCCCTTTAATATTTTTCTATATGGGAGTCCCCAACCTACATATCGATCTCATTTATTGTTATATAAGCTATATTGTAGGTTCAAATGCGACCTCTCATGTGCATACCTATACTACTGATGTGGTCAGTCCTTTGTCCTTATATCCTTTAGTTTCTTCTTCTTCTTCTGCGTTCTCACTAGATTGGGATTTTGGATTCTCTAATAAAGGTAGCTGTCTGCCTCAGATTATCAGCCACGCTATACAGTTTGTCTTCTGCGATCTCACTAGATTGGGATTTTGGACTCTCTAATAAAGGTAGCCGTCTGCCTCAGATTATCAGCCACGCCATACAGTTTGTCTTCTGCGTTCTCACTAGATTGGGATTTTGGACTCTCTAATAAAGGTAGCCGTCTGCCTCAGATTATCAGCCACAACATACTGTTTGTCTTGGACGCTAGTGTAAGTGGGCCACCTCTTTCTTCTCAAGTCTGCATACTGGGGGCAGTTCTGTAGGATATAATTCCTGTGATTTCTGCTTTCCTGTTTGTGCCGACCTCTTTCCGCAGTAAGTTTTGGCCACACTCGTGATGGTAGGTCTTACATTCTTACTACGTGGCTACATCTCTGAGGCAGATTGGCGACTGTAGAATCCGT